>OX638135.1:51963627-52014082 GCA_951804985.1 Dryomyza anilis
TTTAATAATTTACGTCTAAAATTTTCACTATTAAAACCCGAAAAATAATGTTATAAAATGTGGTCGGATCACGCCCATTTTTGGACCACATATTTTTAGGTAAATTTTAAAATTTTTTTTTAAATTTTATAACTATATCTTGAATATTTTTCAAGTTATTGGTTCCTAAAGAGTTATATAAAAGGGACTTGTATAGGAGATGGGCGTGTCCGTTGACCGATTTGGCTCATTTCCAAAGTCAGTTCCCAATTTTGGCTAAAACATATTGAAACGAAATTTCATCGCATTCTGAGAAGCAGAGACATAATTATTATAAGTTTTATTTGAAAAAGTCAGACAATAATAATAATAATTTTTAACTTTTTATATTAAAATCTTTAATAATAGTTATGTTTAAGTAATATAAATAAAAATCAATTGTTAGGCTCGAGGAGAGATTTTAAATATATTTTTATTAAATTATTTTTATTTTTATATTCAATATTTCCTCAGGTATGTTGATGAAACTAAAAACAATATAAATGACAACAATTAATCACAAACTAAAAGAAAATTAACACGTAATATATAAATATAAAACAATTCTTACAATAAGTTGTAAGTGTCTTATTACACCGAGTGTCTGTCGACTACTGTTTTTTTTTTTTGTTTTGTTCTGTTTGTGTTTTGTTATTAAATGTCTATACAAGTGGGCGCATTTTTCTGTGTCCGTTTTGTAGTTAATTCGTTTATTGGTTGGAGTATTGATAATGTAGAGCATTACTATCATGTATCGTTTCTTATAATGTGTTTCTTGTTGTAATACACTCACATCTTCTAAATTTGGTGAGTGTTCACTCGTTGCACAGTGGGCCGCTAACGCTGTTTTGTGTTCAATTGTTCCATTCCTTTTTTTATAGTCAGATTTATGTGCAGCTATTCTTGTCCGTAGTTTAAATTTTGTTGTTCCAACATATATTTTATTACATATGTTGGATCCGTCTCCGTTGCATGGTATTTTGTAAATTGTCCGATTTTTCCAATTTGTCCAGTATTGATTTTGTATTTTAATATACTTGTTTTAATGTGTTGTCTGTTTTTTGTGTAATTTTTATTTTCTCCTTGTCATATATTTCTGCATAATCCGTTCGGACAATCTGGGAATGTAAATCAATGACATATAATTTGTTGGTGGTTTTTCTGTGTTTTCATAATTTCGTTTTTCTTTTGCGTTTTTTATTAGCTCCATCGTTGTCTTATATGTAATGCTGTTCTTCTGTAGTATTTTTCTTACATATATCTCTCAAATACTAAAAAAATTGACAAACAATTCTAAATATAATGTAAAGGACGCTGTAGAATTCAAAAATCGAATAAATAACACACACATATTTCGACGCCCCTTACGAAAACTATTATATTAAAATTGTCTTACGAAAAAAAGTATATATCACTTTTAAACGAAAACGATTTAATTTTTACTTAAATGACGAATATTAAAATGTTCTCAAAATTTTAAAGAAAATTAGTACAACAAACAGTTTTCTGTGGAAAATTATTATGTTTCAAATTTTTAGACGAAAATTGGAACTTTTTATTGAAATAGATTTTTTTCAAAATCATATTGCGTTGCTTTTATGTTTTGATATATGTCATTTGTAAAATTTGTTTGACAAAATTTAAAATAATTACGCTATAATGATATAAAATATGCATTTCCATATACTATGTAGGTGCAACATAAAAAAAATAAATAGAAAATGTTTTTCTTCACCGCGCTATCTCTTGTTAGATAACCTTCGAGAGTAAAAACATCACCCATGAAAAGTTATGATTCGGCGTTAAACTGTAGGTTCCGCTATTTGAGCCTAGGTTCTTTAGAACTGTATCGCTAAACTAGTATTATTGTAATTATTATTAGGACCGTAGGACATGTCCATTTTTAGGATTTTCGATGTCATTTGTTATTATCTCCTAAGAAATCTGGACTGTTACATTAAATTTAGGTTTAATTTCAGGACTGATATAAGTTCCCAATGGTCTGTGGTTTTTATTAAACGATTACATATATTTATTACAATGCTGTAATATGTACAGGTTTTATATGAAGGCCCCAATCATATATGCATTATTCATGTTCAATAAAAGATTCCAATATTTGTCGCAAAATTTAAATCATTTTTATATTCGTAGATACACGGATATACATATGCATATTCTAGGAAATATCAAAAACATAATAGAGTTCCTGGCAAAACCATAAAACATATTATTTTTCTCATCAAAAACAATAACATACTTTTATTCTGAACCTCAAAAAATAACGTATTTATTTTCGTAAGGGAAAAAATATATAATAGTTTTCGTAAGGGGCGTCGATTTGATGATGAGAATTTAATATCTTTTGACGTAATATCTTTCTTTCCCAGTATACCGGTGAACCTGGCAATATCATCAAGAAAAATTGGAATAAAATATCGACACATATAGACATACCCAAAGAATTATTCTTTAATATATTGACTTTTTGTATTAAAGACAATCGATATTTCAAAAATGACGACCAAATTTACGGACAAATGAGAAGTATGCCAATGGGATCCCAAGCTTCGCCCGTCATAGCGGACATTGTTATGGAAGAACTACTTGACACAACGATGGAAAACATAGAAACAAAACCAAGACTACTAGTAGATTAGTAGCGTCTGCACAACGATGGGGGACGGATGTGTCGTGTCGTCCTCTTATCTTTTTTTCTAATTCGTTAAATTTTTGTCCGTCGAGTTTGTCTTAATATTTGTCGAGTGCCGTGCAAAATTTTGCTTAAGTGTCGTCCACCGTAACAACCTCATAACAATAAAAACTATTTAAATAAATAAAATAATAACACTCAATAATCAATAACATACAAAAACCAAAGACTATAAAAATACAGAACCAAAAATTATAAACAACAACACAAAACAACAACACAAAACCGGTTTCGCTGCACCACCAGCACTGCCTGCTGCCGCCGTCGCTGCTTACAATTGCCAACGCAACGGGCTTTTCTATGCCCTCTGTTGCAATTGCTCATTTGTTTATCGTTTTCAGTCCCTTCCCCATCCTACTCCTCGCTATCTGCGTGCGTGGTTGAGACTGCAAGAGTGCGTAACGAAGACAGTGGTCAAGGCATAACACTGACCACTGTTTAGCTTACGCTCTCACTTGTTTGTCTCCACTGCCGCCCGCTAATAGTATGTTTGTTTGTTTTAAATTTGCCCAGTAGCGAAAATGTCGCAAATCTTTCGTATAGATTTTTGCAACATTCGTGGCCTGAGAACGAATTTTTTCGCTGTTTATGCGCATGTGTCTCATTATAGGCCACATATAATGGCATTAGGTGAGACCCAGGTTGGCGAGGGTGCAGATCCACTGGATTTTCAAATACCGGGGTACCACCTACTGCCATTATTCTCTGCCCATAGGGGTCTCGCCCTTTTTATTCGAAGTGACGTTGCGTACCAGCACCAGCAGCAACATAGTGTTTCGGATAATGAATTTAATTCTATGTGGATTAAATTCAAAATCTTGCAACACATCATGCACTTGTGTTTTATTTATAGGAGTCCGAATCTAGATAGGGTTTCTACCTGTAACAAGTTAGATGCCCTATCTGATTCGATCTCAAATATACTGGAACAATTTCCAGGCAGTGAAATTGTTGTTGCTGGTGACTTTAATGTACACAACGCCACTTGGTTGAGCCACTCGGGTCTATCAACACAGGAGGGTTGTTATGTTGAGCTGTTTGCAGAGTGCAATCAACTCACTCAATTAGTGAAGGAACCGACGTACCTCCCACGCGTCGGTGGGCATAGCCAAAAAGTCTTAGACCTTTTTCTGACTTCGCATCATGAAAAATATGATGTAAAAGTCCTTGCACCTCTTGGAAATTCCGACCACTGTATTATTTCCGCTGCGTTTTCGTATTGTAGTTTACGCGCCTCTTCGATTAAAGCCCCGAAGAGGACTGTATGGCTTTACGAAAAAGCAAATTGGGATGCGTTAAATGATTTTTTTCGCAACTTTAATTGGAAATTGTGTTTCGCAGATAGAAACATAAATGCCGCGGCCTTAATGGTACAAAACATTATTTTATTGGGTATGCGGTCCTTCATACCTTCTAAAAAGATTAGCATTAAACCCAAGGACCACTCTTGGTTTAATGAGACTTGCAGGATTGCAGTCAGGTCGAAAGAGGAAGCCTTTCAGAATTGGCGTTCTAATAAGAATGCTGATACTGAAAGACTTCGCATACAGGCTAGGAATCGCTGTAATGCCGTGATCGCGCGTGAAAAGTTTCTACACGAACAAAACGCGCGCAAAAAGGGTCCTTCTCTACCATAGAGGTAGTAAAAATTTCTGGTCATTTGTTAAAAGGGTGAAGAATCAGACGACATCGTCTACTCCAACCCTTGTTATGAATGGCCAGACCTTCACAGACCCGGTTGATAAAGCTAATCTCTTGGCAGAACTATTTGCAAATAATTCAACGCTCCCAGTTAGCAATCAACCACTGCCCGTCGTTGAATTTGTTTCTTCTGCAATGCCGGAGATACATTTTCGAACTCGGGCAGTTAAAAAGGTTTTAGCAAATCTCAATATTAACAAAGCCTCCGGGCCAGATGGCATATCTGCCCATGTGTTGAAGAAGTGTGCGTCAACGCTGGCTTGTCCATTGCGTAACCTTTTCAACATCTCCTACACGACAGGAGTTTTTCCATCTTGTTGGAAGGTTGCCAATGTCCAGCCAGTTCCGAAAAAGGGTGAGGCTACGAACCCTGCTAATTACCGACCTATTGCAATATGCTCTGCGCTATCCAAGGTAATGGAAAGCGTAATAAACTTCCACCTTGTGAACTATCTGGAGCGAAACGAATTACTTAGTGACCGGCAATATGGTTTCCGTAGGACCAGATCCACCGGTGACTTGATGGCGGTCCTCTCCGAAAAGTGGAATAATTGTATTCACCTCTTCGGAGAGAGTAAGGTGGTTGCTCTTGATATTTCCAAGGCTTTTGATCGAGTGTGGCATGAAGCCCTGGTATCAAAACTTATTGCATATGGTGTCGGTAATTCTTTTGCTCGATGGATATCGAGTTTTCTCCAGGGTCGTTCAATACGAGTTGCGATGGATGGTGTTTTCTCAGAACAACATTCCATCAATTCTGGAGTCCCGCAGGGTTCCGTCCTATCCCCGTCCCTATTTCTGGTGTTTATCAATGACCTTCTGTCATCGACCCAGAACCCAATCCATTCCTTTGCAGATGACAGCAACATCTGTTATTCATTTTCGTTCAACAAGCGCCCAAACTCTTTGGAGATTGAAAGTAAAAGGCGCACAATGAATGATACACTCAATAATGACCTTAAAACAATCTCCGAGTGGGGTCTTGCAAATAGAGTTGATTTTAATGCTAGCAAGACCCAATGTTGTCTGTTATCTCACAAAAGAATGGATTCACTCCTCCCTCCCCTCAATATGGACTCTGTGGATATTGCGCAGTCAGCTGCTCTTGACGTTCTGGGTATATCAATTCAATGTGACCTCCGTTGGAATGATCACATATTTGATGTGTCGAAAGAAGCGGCCAAGTGCCTCGGTTTTCTGAAACGGTGTAAGACATACTTCACTCCTGCTGACTTGCGCACTGTCTACACCACCTATATTCGGCCTAAGATGGAATACAATTCGCACATATGGGCAGGGGCCTCAAAATCTTCTTTGGAGTTCCTGGATCGAATCCAACAACGTGCAATATATTTAATAGGGGATGAAAATATTTCATCCTCTATTGGTTCTCTTGAGCACCGAAGGACCGTAGGGTGTGTAAGCCTGTTTTATAGGTATTACAATGGTAAGTGTTCGAGGGAAATACATGGCCTGATTCCACCAGGTCGTGTGTTTCCTCGTACTACTAGGGCATCGAACCAAGCCCACCCCTTCGTAGTCCACACGGTTCCCAACAGAACCACGCATTACAGAGAGAATTCGTTCTTCAGTCGCACGATTCGTTTGTGGAACAATCTCCCTGCGTCTGTTTTTCCCGACATTTTTAATATTGGGAAATTTAAAGCAAACATCCACCGACACTACTCCATCTTTCCTCCTCCTTTGAACCTATAATCCTTCCTTGCGATCAACACTGTGCATTGCACGAATAGGGGGCATCCCCTGAGCGTTGGTTAATTTGTAAAAAAAAAAAAAAAAAACAAAAAATGTTGACGATTGATTTTGTATTATTAAGAAGGACGCAATAAAAGATACTCTAAATCATCTAAATAATTTCCACACACAAATACAATTTACACATGAACTTGAAAAATTACCCTTCCTGGACTCTATAATAATCAAAACATATAATACTTTGAAACTTGTCTGGTATCAAAAACCCACCTCTTCAGGACGTATCATTAACTTTTATTCGAACCACCCGAAACATATAATATTAAACACTACATATAACTTCGTGAGAAGAGCTTTTAAAATACAATACCACAAGAAAAACATAGGAAGAATAAGAAAAATACTACAAAAGAACAGCTTTACATATAAGACAACGATGGACCTAATAAAAAACGCAAAAGAAAAACTTAATTATGAAAACACAGAAAAATCATCAACAATATATGAAAAGGAGAAAATAAAATTTGCACAAAAAACAGACAACACATTAAAACAAGTATATTCAAATACAAATATACTTGGACAAATTGGAAAAATCGGACGTAATTTACAAAATACCATGCAACGAAGACGGATCCAACATATGGAATAAAATATATGTTGGAACAACAAAATATAAACTACGGACAAGAATAGCTGCACATAAATCTGACTATAAAACACATTATAAGACATTATAACACATTATAAGAAACGATACATAATAGAAATGCTCACATTATCAACACTCCCACCAAGAAACGAATTAACTACAAAACGGACACAGAAAAATTAGCCCACATGTATAGACATTTAATAACAAAGAACAAACACAACTAAACAAAACAAAAACAGTAGTCGACCGACACTCGGTGTAAGCAGACACTTACAACTTATTGTAAGAATTGTTTTATATTGATATATTACGTGATAATTTTCTTTTAGTTTGTGATTAATTGATGTTATTTATATTGTTTTATTATGGTTTTTAGTTTAATCAACATTCATTCCTGAGGAGGAAATATTGAATATAAAAATAAACCAGTTGGGAAGGTTAGATCACATGGGAAATTTTAAAGTAGGTGTAATTATGATAGTTAGGATTATCAAAATTATAGTCGGTCTAAGCCGACTATAAATACCCTACACATATGTGTGGTTACCATTCAAAGTGATATATAGGTCACCAGGGTATACGAATCCTGAAAATAACTACAAACAGTCAATCGCTGAAGAATTTCCATTCATTTGATACCCATATTTACAAATGGGTAGGTGTACCGAATTTCGATTTTTTTTTTGTGAACCACAAGTCTTTTCGCCGGAAAACATTATTATCATGTATTTGAGCATGATATCAATATATATTTGACCAAAAAAAGTTTACCTAAGCACGTATACATAAAAATTGATCGTTATATGTACATTTTATATGAGGTATTTGAACATAAGTGGTCGGATCATAGGTCACAATGGACCGATCTCGCCCCCTACGCACATACAGCGTAGGTATATTAGTAATCTAAGTTATAAGTTTCATTTATCTAGCTCTTCAATTTTAAAAGTAGTAGGGATTTCAACAGACAGACGGACATGGCTGAACACACTCGGGTAGTGAAGCTGATCAAGAATATATATACTTTTTCATACCGGACACGCCTCCTAAGGGGCGATATAATATATGCACAAACTTAATATACCCTGTACCTCATAGGTGTAGGGTATAAAAAGTCGTAGTCGTATTACCTTTTTTTGATTATTTTCCGTCCGAATACAAGTTTTTGATTCTTTTAAAGTAGTCGTGAAAATAATAAAAAAAATGTACTAAGAATCAAATTAATTTTTGATTATTTCTTATTGTTCGGCTGACGAACGAAGTAATTGCAATTGGCGGATTGGGAAACAGGAATTGAAATATGTAATTTCAATTTAAAGGGACGAGTGGGTCGCGATGAATATGGCAATAAACAATATATAAAATGCAAAGATTTTACCTTAAGTTTCAGTGTTTGATTCCAAGTGTTTTTGTGTATGTTGATGATGTTGAAATTCCTTTGTTGTGTAGGATTCCTTCTGTGGTTGTTGGGTTTGTGTTGATTGGTGATTGATTATTTTTAATTGTTTATATTATTTGTCACGTAACGCGTTTACAGGATTGTCGCGGGGACGGGTTATTATGTTTTTGTGTCGCGGTGACGAGTGTTAAATAAACTTTTAACTTTTAGACTTTACTTTAATATTGTCCGGAGACGGGTGGGTGAACGTTCGATCGTTTTTAAGTAAACGTAGCGAGTGAAGTATTATTTGCGGCGAACGTTGACTGAGCCGACGGTCGATCGGTTCGCCGCAGTAATCGATAAATAATCTATTGTTTGGATATGATGGACGGAGATGTACAAACATATCGAGTTTACGTTTGTACGTAAACATTCCGCCCGCTTTGCAGTGTCTGCAATACTTCATTTTTTAAATTAATTTTTTTATATTATTAGGGTCTAGGGTAGTTTTTTAAGGACAGCTCCTTGGGTTGGGGGCTCAGAGACTACATGGACCAGAGTGTCCAGCCGAACGCAGTACTCTGAGCCACTGCGTACCCACTTTCGCAGTTAAAAACTCCCGAATTCAATATTTGCGGATAAACATCCGCGCCCAACTCTATAAACACTGGGTCGGAATCCGTAACTTTTGCGTCGGCGAGCATCATGTGAGTGACTCGGCTAAAATGGCTTCCGCACCCAACTCTATAAACACTGGGTTGGAAGCCGTAACTTTTGCGTCGGCGAGCATCATGTGAATGACTCGGCTCAAAATGGCTTCATCAACGTCACGCTCGTACGGCTTCCTAGGCAACTCGGTTGTCACTAGTGCGTTAATGTCGCATCTAAATGGGTCGTCAAACCGAGGACCCACTACCACCTTGCAGATCGTCAAAGTGTCCAGACGGCTCGTGGTCAGTTTTAACTGATGCACGATCTCTTGAGCGATGATAGTGAGACTTTGACAGTGGCAGTGGGTATGAGGGTCTGCCTTAAAAACTTGCTAGGGTTAGCAATGGGTCTGTGGTTTGTGGAATTGCCTGATATCATCGGGTCGCTTGTTGCTCGCATTGCTTGCGTTCGCAACGGGTCTTTTGAGTCCTGTACTGCTTGGGTTCCGGTCGCCTTGCACGAGTCGAGAATGGCCATGAAAGCTCGTGTGATGCTTCACATGGCATATCGCACACCATTCCTTGCTGGTGCAGCGATCAATAAGATGGGGCCGGGCCAAACAGTTAATGCAGTAATGATACTGCATCACCACCTCATACTTCTCAATCAGGTTCTTCTCCCTGAACCTGAAGCAGTTGGACAGGCGATGATCTTGGCGGCAAATTCCACACGCCACATGTTGGGTCGAGTGTGTCGTCCAGTAGAGTCGGTACGACGGCTAGAGTGGGCGGAGTTGGGTCGAGACAACTTTTTGTTGTTGTTGCGCCTGCTGGTGTTGTTGTTGCGGTTGCCCTCGGTGCGACTGCCACTGCTCGTACTGGCATCGTTGTCGTTGGTGTGGTTCATCGCTTGTTGTTGAGGCGTTTATTATTTGCGCGCTTGGAGTTTGCACCGCTGTTGTTGGCACCGCTGCTGACGTGCTTGTTGTTTGGGGCCATGGCTACTGAAAAATAAAGGGTGGGTCGAATTGTATATTGCCATGGCGACCTATGTGGGTATTTATTGGGTGGGTAGGACTATTACTTTTGTAATGGGTCTAGTAGTCCTTTTGGCCGTTCGAATATCGATGACTCTGATTCTTGAGTCTGAACCTAGATTCGTTTTAACTACTCGCCCTAGGGTCCACTCGTTTGGTGATAAATTCTCATGTCGAATAACAACGAGATCAATTACTTCTACGTATTTCTGTGGGTTTTTGCATTTATAGCGTTTATGTAATTCTTTAAGATATTCATCTTTCCATCTGTTACAGAAATGGTGATGTAATATCCTCAGCTTCTGCCAACGATTATAACATTTAGGGTCGAGTTGCTTAAATCGGGTTCAGTTGGGGTCAATAACGGAGTACCAATTAGAAACTGTCCTGGGGTCAAAGGCGAAAAATCGAGAGGATTTTCGCTTGAAGGGCTTAAGGGTCGTGAATTAAGGCAACCTTCAATTCGTGCAAGCAAAGTCGAAATCTCTTCGAACGTAAATCTTTGACTTGCAGATATCTTTTTTAAATGTGTCTTGAAACTTTTAACGTCGGCTTCTTAGAGTCCACCCATGTGTGGAGCTCCGGGTGGATTAAAATGCCAGGTTAGTTCTTGATGACTGTGGGTCGCTACTACTTGGGTCTGCAGTGTCTTTATAAAATCTTGCCGATCTTTCTTCAGCATTTGTGCTGCTCCAACAAAATTAGTTCCGTTGTCGAAGTAAATGACGGCAGGGCATCCGCGCCTCAAAAAAAATCGGGAAAAAGCCGCTAAAAAGGTTTGGGTCGTAAGATCACTGGCTGGTTCAAGATGAACCGCTTTTCTTGCATAGCAAACAAACACGCACACATAACCTTTTGTAATCAAACAGGCTCGACCGGTGTAATTTTTTTATTTCAACGGGTCCTGCGAAATCTACACCTGTGTTTGTGTATGGGCGGTGCGCTCTGGAGGCAATGCAGTCATTATTTGTATTTGTTGTTTCTTTTTGTGTAACACACAAATTTTGCAATTATTTATCGTAGTTTTGATCTGAGTCTTGAGCTTAATAATCCAAAATTCAGCAAGTAGTAGCCTTAAAACTAATTGATTACCACCGTGAAGGGTCACAATATGGGTCAAGAGTTTAGCAAGTCTACAATGAAACGCTAAAATTATTGGGTGGCGTTCATTATATGTAAGGGTCGGTGACTTTGCTAATCTACCATGTGCTCTTAATATACCTTTACTCAGAGATCGAAAAAAAACACTAACGTACTGTACCTTACTGTACTGAACTGTTCTTTGATACGAACACTACGAAAACACAAACCTAACATGAAAAACACTAACGCTACCTTCCTTCTTAGCGTTTGTGTTTGCGAACACTAACTAATACACTACGAAAATAACGCAACGGAAACAGATCAGTATACAACATTGCTTAGTGTACCAGGAACACATCCTCTATCTCGAAGTAAGTGTTTGTGTATTTTTAGCGTTATTTTTAGCGTTAATTTAGTGTTCTTTTTAGTGTTCTTTTAGAGTTTTTTTAGTGTTTTTTTAGAGTTTTGTTTTGTGTTATTTTAAAAATTTTTACCACTACCAGAGGTTTTGTAGCGCTTCCACCAAGTGATAGAAGTGGATTAGGCCCCGATAGAGGAAGTCGAGAAATGGATGTGGCCATCGAGAGGGGTAAGCCACGCCCACTCCGAGAGGGCGGAAATCGCCTTTTTGTACCAACTTTTTTTTATTGCGGAATTCGATAGAGGAGGTCGAGAAATGGATGTGGCCACCGAGAGGGGTAGGCCACGCCCACTCCGAGTTGGCGGAAATCGCCTTTCTGTACCAACTTTTTTTTATTGCGGAATTCGATAGTAGAGGTCGAGAAATGGATGTAGCCACCGAGAGGGGTAGGCCACGCCCACTCCAAGTGGGCGGAAATCGCCTTTTTGTACCAACTTTTTTTATTGCGGAATTCGATAGTAGAGGTCGAGAAATGGATGTGGCCACCGAGAGGGGTAGGCCACGCCCACTCCGAGTGGGCGGAAATCGCCTTTTTGTACCAACTTTTTTTATTGCGGAATTCGATAGTAGAGGTCGAGAAATGGATGTGGCCACCGAGAGGGGTAGGCCACGCCCACTCCGAGTGGGCGGAAATCGCCTTTTTGTACCAACTTTTTTTTTATTGCGGAATTCGATATTAGAGGTCGAGAAATGGATGTGGCCACCGAGAGGGGTAGGCCACGCCCACTCCGAGTGGGCGGAAATCGCCTATTTGTACCAACTTTTTTTTATTGCGGAATCCGATAGTAGAGGTCGAGAAATGGATGTGGCCACCGAGAGGGGTAGGTAAAAAAGGAAATCGCCTTTTTGCACCAACTTTTTTTATTGCGGAATTCAATAGAAGAGGTCGAGAAATGGATGTAGTCATCGAGAGGGGCTACATCCATTTCGCCCACTCGGAGTGGGCTTAAATAGCCTATTGTAACAACTTTTTTTATTGCAGAATTCGATAGATGTCCCACTAGTTATGAAATAAAAAAATTTTGCGTTGTTTTATAAATGTTTCCAGTTCATCGGAAAACTTGATTAACTTTTATTTTTCGTTGGAAGAAAAACAATCCGGCGCCTTACGCTCATCGCGAAACTCGCTTGGGCTGATTGACTTTTTTTTATATTTGAAATTTATAAAATATATTATAAGTACAAATAGAATATATCATGGTTGAAGTATATACAGGTTAAGTCATCCTTCAAATATCAGGCGCCATTTACTTTTTTTTGAACACTGTTTGAAAGACTCATCATTTGTTTACGAAAAATTTTAAACAAAACATCAATTTTTACAAATTCATAAAAAAATTTAAACTCAAAATTTTAAAATAAATAAATTTCAACATTTTCGTAATTTTCAAGCTGTCTATGGGCACCATAAGAACACCGCAGTTTATAACAAAGTGATAAAGTGAATTTGTGATGTGCAATTTTAATAAATTAGCCAAATTAAAGTGCAAAAAACATAACCTTGAAATAAATTTTAAATTTTCTCTATCGAATTCCGCTATCAAAAAAGTTGGTACGAAAAGGCGATTTCCGCCAACTCAGAGTGGGCGTTGCCTACCCCTCTCGGTGGCTACATCCATTTCTCGACCTCTACTATCGAATTCCGCAATAAAAAAAAGTTGGTACAAAAAGGCGATTTCCGCCCACTTGGAGTGGGCGTGGCCTACCCCTCTCGGTGGCTACATCCATTTCTCGACCTCTACTATCGAATTCAGCAATAAAAAAAAGTTGGTACAAAAAGGCGATTTCCGCCCACTTGGAGTGGGCGTGGCCTACCCCTCTCGGTGGCTACATCCATTTCTCGACCTCTACTATCGAATTCCGCAATAAAAAAAAGTTGGTACAAAAAGGCGATTTCCGCCCACTTGGAGTGGGCGTGGCCTACCCCTCTCGTTGGCTACATCCATTTCTCGACCTCTACTATCGAATTCCGCAATAAAAAAAAGTGGTACAAAAAGGCGATTTCCGCCAACTCGGAGTGGGCGTGGCCTACCCCTCTCGGTGGCTACATCCATTTCTCGACCTTCTCTATCGATTTCAGCGAAAAAAAAAAGTTGGTTCAAAAAGCGATTTCCGCCCACTTTAAGAGGGCGGGGCCTAATCCACTTCTATCACTTGGTGGAAGCGCTACAAAACCTCTGGTAGTGGTAAAAATTTTTAAAATAACACAAAACAAAACTCTAAAAAAACACTAAAAAAACACTAAAAGAACACTAAAAAAACACTAAAAAAACTCTAAAAGAACACTAAAAAGAACACTAAAATAACGCTAAAAACAACACTATCGAACCTCGTGTATACTGATTTCGGTTTGTGTTCTATGAAAAATCTCTATAAATTGAAAAAAAGTATGTGTACGCATCGGAATTCGTTATCGTTGTGTTCTATTCTTTCTGTTAGTGTTCGTTTTGTAGCGTTAAAGTTTGTGTTCACAAACACAAACGCTACCCTGCAAGATAGTGTTTGCGTTCTCTTGACGTACGGTACGTGTAGCGTACGGTTTTTTTTCAATCTCTGCCTTTACTGTCTATAAATCGGTTTATGGTCAGTAGTGAACTTTTGAACGAAATTTGGGTTTTATTCGTCAAAGCGATATATTCATCAGAAAAAAACATATTCTGACTCACTACTATGAGTCTTTCTTTCTTTTACCATCTTAATTTCAATAGTTGAGTGTGTCATTTGAGTACGACCGTATGCTTAGAATCTTAATGCGTTTGGAAGTTTGGAAAATCGTTCCAACACATCCTCTTGGGTCGTGATCGCAAATGTCTTAATTGGTTTAAGATCAAGGGTCGAGTCGATCAGGTCGGTGGACATTGGCCATTCATCTCTTACGCACCTTAGCCAACTTGGACCGTTCCACCAGAGTTCATGTTCTGCCAGTTCTAGCGCAGAACAACCGCGGCTTGCTACGTCCGCCGGATTTTCGTGTGAATCGACATGTTGGCAATTTTCAACACCAACGCTTTCTGTAATGGTCGAAAAGCGGTTGGCTACAAAAGTGGTCCAAGTGCAGGGCGGTTTATTGAGCCAGGCTAAGACAATAGTCGAGGCTGTCCAGAAGTACGTATTGTACTGGGTCATGTCTATTTTAGGTAGAATGGCATCAACCATATTTGCAAAACAGCATAGTTCGAGTCGTGGCAGTGAAACTGTATTAACGGGTGCTACACGTGTCTTCGCTGCCAGAAGGGTCGTGAGACAGTACCGTTGGTATCTTGTATGCGAGCATAGAGAGCTGCAGCATAGGCCTTTTTTGAGGCGTCGCAAAATCCGTGAAATTCAACGGAAACGTCGGGTGCGAAATGAGTCCACCTGGGAATCTCAATTCTGTTTATCGATGGATAACCATCGATAAACGATTGCCATCTACTTTGGGTCAACGGGTTAAGAATATCGTCCCACTTAGTCTTGTCGAGTCATACCTGTTGCATAATTATTTTGGCGGCCACTATAACTGGCGATAACCAACCAGCAGGGTCAAACAGCTTCGCAATAGAAGGCAAAACTTCGCGTTTTGTGTATGCATATTTTAGTTCGATGAGTGGGACTTGAAAAAATAAAATATCTTTTTTAGCATTCCATCGAGTGCCTAGGGTCTTTGCATTACCTTGACATTGCTCAGATAAATTGAGTAAGTCTGTTAGCAGCAAGTGTTCCTGTGGCAGATTTTCCAATACTTCGGGTGCGTTCGCAATCCACTTGCGCAATGAAAATCCAGCTGATTAGCTCATCTTGAGCATTAATAGCACTTTCAATCTCATGAGTGCCTGCCAGAACATCATCTACGTACATGCCGTTTCGTAGACTATACGAAGTCTGTGGGTGGGTCTCATGTACGTCTTGCGCTAATTGCTGTAGGGTCCGAATGGCAATGTAAGGGGCACAGTTAATACCAAATGTAACTGTTTGCAACTCACAATCCTGAATGGGTTCTTCTAAGGATTTCCTAAACAAAATTCATTGATAGGGTGCGTGTGCAGGGTTGACGCAAATTTGACGATACATTTTTTTCAATATCTGCATTAACAAATTTGAAAAGTCGACATTTAAAAATTTGCAAAACTAAATCTTGTTGTAGAACAGGTCCAGTATGCAACAAATCATTTAGGCTCTTGCCGTTGGCAGTATAGCTGGATGCATTAAATACAACAGGCAGCTTTGTTGTGACACGATCTGGTTTTATGACTGCATGATGTTGCAAATAGTAGTGGGTGGGTGTGCAAGATTTAGCTGGCGAATGAGTCACTTTGCTCATATGACCAAGTTGCAAATATTCGCAAATTGCTTGGTCATATTCTGCTTTAACAGCGGGTATTTTGAGTAAGGACTTTTTCATTTTTCAAATATTGCGCCATTGCAATATATCTTGATAGTCCAAGATCAATGCAATTTGGGTCTTTAAATGACAGGGTCACTACATAACGCCCTGAGGTTATCGGCGTAATGTCTGTATGAAATTGTTTTCACAATTCATATTTGCATTTGAGAGGGTCGTGTATTTTGGTACTTTTCAATTTCCCAGAAACAAGTCAATAAAGTATCGAGGGTCACTTTATTAAAATATGTAGCAATATTGCTGGGTATGATGGCAAGTCACTTGTGAGAGTTAATCGGTGAACGCAATGTCAATGGACACGATTTGGACGGGGTGGCTGCAACTGTTTGATTGAGTCCTGTACCTGAGCGCCTACGGCGTTAGTTGGAAGTCCTATTCGCTTCCTCAACTGCTCCGTGATAAAAGTCGCTTCTGATCCAGAGTCGATTAGAGCGCGCGCCAGGAACATTTCGCCTTCGTGTTCAATGTTGAGCATTGCTGTTCCTAGAAGAATGCTCTTCATCGCAAAACGTGTTTCTTCGATGTCTTGGGTGGGTCTTGAGTCAGTGGATCAGATTTAGATACAGCTTCACTTGTGCTTGGGCGGTCTTTTGGGTCTGCTTTCGGGTCTAGCGATGCTAAATGTAAAAGCGAATGATGCTTTTTCTTACAAAAGCGACATTTATATCCGCTCTTACAGTCCCTGATGCTGTGAGATACTAAACAATTAAAACAGCACTCAAATCTTTTCACAGCATCGTGCCTATCCTCACTTTCATGGATATGAATCTGGGGCGCTTACCATTGCAAATTCTGCAAATGGCACCATCAACTTCCCATTTTGATGGCTTGGCATGGATGAATTTTGGCGCAACAAATCTGGGTCTTGTCGTTTTTGTTGCAAATGAATTTTCATATACATTTGTGTTGTCTGTTGGCTAGTCTTCGTAGTCGAAGACTTAATATCGCCAACAGACTCACGAGTCTTGTATGTTTGGGTCAAAAACTTGTCCAAAATTCTCCATTCAGGAATTTCTGAACTATCTACTAAAGATCTTTTAAATATCTCTAGCGTGATTTTGAGGAGACTGGTCGAACACAGATAAACTAGAATTGGACTCCAGTTATCTGTGTCTATATCCAACATTTGCAGGGTCGTCACACAGTTGTTTATTGTCCGTTGTAACTTTTTAATAGAGCTACTGGACTCAGACGTAACTGGTGGCAAATTCAATAGGCTCTTGAGTTGAGCATTTACTTGCATTCTGTTATTCTCGTATTGTTCAACGAGATTACTCCATGCCAGTATAAAACCATTATTGGTAAGAGCAACATTTTTAACAATGTATCTTGCTTCGCCTCGTGTCTTTTGATTAAGATGGAAAAGTTTTTCCACATTGCTTAATCTGGCGTTGTAGAGAGCAGAAAACATATCTTTAAAAGTGGGCCAGGGGACCTAGTCACCATCAAAATTATCCGTGTCACACGGGGGTAAATGAATAGAGGGTGCAAATTGAATTGGGGTGGTTTCTTCTCTTGCCTTAGGAGTTTCTACCAGTTGCTTTAGGGTCTCCGTTATTTCTGAAAGGGAAGAAATACAGCGTATGTATGCGTTGTATCTTTTAGTATATTTATCTTTCAGCTTCTTTCGGTCCACATCGGGACTGTCGGGTTCACTTCGTATAGTATTATATGAAGTTTGGAAATTATCCCACAGATAAGTAAACTGCTTACGATGAAACTCCAAGGCATGAGGTACTAAATCTTGGGTAGGGGTCTCGCAAATAGTTTGCTCAAATTCAATAATATCGTTTCTGAATTGAATAAATGCTGTCAAAGCCATCTTTTTTATTGCGGTTAAGTTGAAATAATATTCAATATAAATAACTTGAGAAATTCTCAAAAAATTCAATAACAAAATGTTGCGTCTGGATGGCTTAATATAAAAAATGTTTTTTAAATTAATAACGGGTCGCAATACTTTTTCAGAAAATAAATCTGAAAAAATTCACAAAAATGTATAAGTTAATTTAATGTGTGGGTCAATGTGATTAATCTTCAAAAAATATTTTGGATTTTTACGGGTCGTACTTATTTTTTCAGAAAAATCTGAAAAAAATGTAAAAATTTTTATAAAAATAAATAAAATTATTATTTCGGGTCGGGTAATTTTTTATAATAGTTTTTCTATAAAAAATTGTTAAATATAAAAAAAAAAATGTTGTGGGTCTAAAAGGGTTAAAAAAGCTTAAATGTAGTTATAAACGGGTTAAATATTGCTCAATAGGCAATTTCCAAAACATATGGGATAATTTTTTGGTTCCCACGGGTAATTTATAAAATCCCACGAAAACACTATTTTAGTGAACAACGTGGCAACTCTGTATACACCTGACAGCAGCGCTCGTTACTGTGAGTATATTAGTGTTTATGTCTATTTGTTTTATGAGCAAATAAAGCAAATAAACAAACGAGTGCAGCGGCGAGTAGATAGCTGAAACAAAAATGTTTGGCGATTTTGTTAAATAAAATATATTGTAACAATTTAAAAAGTGAAAATAAATAAAAACAATTGGTTTTGTTAAATTAAATTTAACACTTTTGACGAAATTAAATTTAATTTAAAAAGATCGTTTCGTATGATACGATCGTTTGTTCGGGTCGGGTCGGCAAAAAATTCGATTCTTTGCAAAAACAATTTGACAAAAATGAAACAATTGTTTAAAATGTTTATATTTCGCTATTTATTATGGGTCGGGTCAATTTTAAATAATTTAAAATTATAGCCAAAAATTTTGATTGATTCAGCGGGTGGGTCAATCCTTGCCAAAACTATTTCGTAGTCCTTTTAATAAAGGCTCGAAGTGACCAAATGTTCGGTTTGCAGGCATTATTATTTTATGTAAACATAATATATAATTGCCTGATAAATCATCTGTAAACAAGGTTGTCTTGAGACTTGAACATTTACATTATAATATCACGGATTTACATTATAATATCACGGAAACATTTTGATGTTGCCCCTTAAAATGGTATATGTTATAATAGAAACATAATAATTACTACATCCAAACACAATAAATATTTGAACCGAAACATAAATACGTTTAAAATATAATATGATTTGGAACGACCTGAATATAAATATGTTTCCAGAGAAACATATCAGTTGTTTCAGTTCAAAAAGTAGTATGTTTGCATAAAAACATATCTCAATATTTTTGGAAAGGAATCCTGAAAATAAAATAATATAAAAATAAAACATTGTTTTTTTTATTAATTTTTATTAAAAATCATTAAACATGCACAGTGGGAATTAATAATATTTGAATTCATATACAAATATTTAATTGCATAAATAAATAATTGAAATTAAACTGCAAGTACAAGTCTCAGTACAGCATATGTGCGTTGGCAAGGACTTCGCGGAGCCTGTTATAAAAAACCATGCCGAATTCTGTTTGAAAATAGAAGCACTGATTAGTTGTGTTTTTTTTTTGATGATATATCCGTGCCGCGGTAGCTCAGTGGTTAGTGCGTTGGACTGCGAGCCGAAAGGTCCCCGGTTCAAGCCTGGACCGGGGCTAACAACATCTTTTCATAGAAACATTTTTCTATACCGCGCTACCCCTTGTCAGTAAATGGCAAACCTACGAGAGTAAAACCATTGCCTATGAAAAAGCTCTCACCCGCCGTTCGGATTCGGCAATAAACTGTAGGTCCCACCACTTTGAGTACAAATATGACACGCACAGCTCAAAATGGTGAGAGAGCTCGGCCGAAGTTCTATACAGGACTGTAGCGCCAAACTATTATTATTATTATATATCCGTGCCGGCTTTCACAATATTTTTAGAAAAACAGGAACAATTGAATTTTTACTGCACTATTAAATGATATTAATTGTAACTATTTGTACTTTTTGTACCGCAATTTGTATATTTTTTAAATTTACAAATGACTTCGTATTACCGATACGAATACGTTTTCTCAACAAACATTAATTAGCACGTATGCAGAAAATGGCGGTCACCGAGTTTTCTAATTTCATTTTTTTTTTTTGTTTCTTTTCAAACATCAGTATGTTTAAAAGGGCCAATACATACTTCAAACGATGACAATAGAGACGTAGATAGAATGTTGGAATGTTACAAGAAGAATTTTGGAAGAATATTTAAATTTGATGTCTCTTAACTCAAACTTAGGTCCTATAATCAGCGACAATTCCTTATTAACTAGTAAATTCTTAAATAATAGGCAAAATCTTAATATGGCACACATTACTGCCGTGCAAAATCAAAACTTAGTAACTCGATTTTGATAGTTTCGAGTAAAATGAGTTTGAATGTTACTGCTAAATCCTTTCGGTTTATATGGTTATAATCAAACTAAATTTGCAATTATATTAATAAAGACTTAATTGTGTTTTTTGAGTGTTTCTCAAATGTTAAAAAATATTTGTAATTTTACAGATATACGTTAAAAACTCTTTTGTGCAGTATATAATTGATCATTATACCCTACACCTATGAGGTACAGGGTATATTAACTTTGTGCATATATTGTAACGCCACTTAGGAGGCGTGTCCGGTATGGAAAAGTATATATATTCTTGATCAGCATCACTACCCGAGTCCGTTTAGCCATGTCCGTCTGTCTGTCCGTCTTGCTGTCCGAATACAGAATAACTTGAGAAATACTAATCAGAATGCTATGTTGGCTCAATATATTTAAGCCAAAAGTAGGAACTGAGTTTGAAAATGAGCCAAATCGGTCAACGGACACGCCCACCTCCCATACAAGTCACTTTTATATAACTCTTTAGGAACTAATAACTCGAAAAGTATTCAAGATATAGTTATAAAATTTAAAACGTATTGTTATAATTCACCTAAAAATATGTGGTCCAAAAATGGGCGTGATCCGCCCACATTTTTTTTTCATTATTTCCCGGGTTTTCATAGTGGAAATTTGATCCGTTAATTATTAAAATCAAATCTATGTAATATTAGCCTTACAAAATTTTAAATATAGGGGACCACGCCTATTATATTTTTATATTTTTTTGTTAGTTTTTTATACTTTTATATCAATTTTTTAATTTATGGGGATTTAAAACGTAAATTTCTGATATGTGAATAATATTCTGAGGGTGGGGAGGTTCAGCATAATTAAAAACTTTAAAATTAAGGTATGCAATTAAATATCCCACATTAATATCCCCACCAAAGGTGTAGGGTATTCCATAGTCGGGCCCGACCGACTATAAAAATCCGCCCCATGTGACCTAACTTTCCCAACTCGTTTTTATATTATTTTACTAATATAAAACACAGTAACTCAAGTTGCTGTGTTTCGTTCAAAGCAATATGCAATGTTTTCTACGAATTATAAGGTAGTTTTGTACCCTATATGAAACCGCAAAACCCTCAGTAATCCGCATTTATGACATTACCCTCATTTGTAACCACATTTTCAGCACATTTTCAGCAATCTTACTAATCATGAACAAAAAATGTGTTTGAAATTTCACTTTTTGGAAACTTTTTGGAAACTTTTTGCATACAAAATAAATACAAAATACAAATTCAAGCGAAAATATTTTAAAGAATATAGATTCAAATTTATTTTAACCGATTCGGGAAATCACCCAATTAAAAAAAATTAACCAATTTTACCCAATTTATATTTTTTCGCTATTTCATTTTTTTTAAATGCTCTAAACTAATGTTGCTGTAAAAAATAAATATTTAGGTGTAAAGAAAAAATAAAATATTCAAACACTACGAATGCATTGAAAAAAGGTTATTAGAGACCACATTATGCTTTAAACACATTCGATGCGACAACGACATTACACTTGTCAAAATTAAAAAAACATGAAGTTATATGGATACAAATATTTTGGCCGCGGCACGACTACATGACGACTTGGCGACAATTGTCTCTGTCACCAATATAGATTCAATTCTAATTTGACAGGCGACAACCGATATTTTTATTAATTTTGAGAATTATTTGTTCATTTTTTTGTATTATTTATGGTGATAATTAATTCAAATAATTAATTCAAATTAGAATTAATTTATATAATCAATGGTGTTTAATCGATATAACATTTAAAATTAAGTGAGAAAAGGATTGTCGTTGTCGCGATGAATGTCATCAAGTAGCTCACAACACGAATTCATTTGTCGAGAAGAACTAGTTGTCGTCGTGTGGCCGTGTCGCGGTCTATGTATTCAAAGCATTATTGTAAAAAGAATCGATAATTAAATTTTTCAACGATCTATTGTTTAACATTTATATATTTGTATTAACATTTATAAATTATCGAGATAGGGTTAATAAAATAATTTTTTGGAAGGACTATGATTTAAATATATTTTTTTAGTAAGTTAATTCAAATAATATTTATTAAAAAAAATGTATTTATCATAATATAATTTACCATCCCTAACCTAAATTATTAAAAAAATATTATCAAAATATAAAAAACTTGCTGTGATTTGTATTGGTATTTTATTTTCAATATTATATTTACATGCTAATACATAAAGCAGCAACTTAAGTTACTGGGTTCTATCTAAGTACATTAAACAATTTATTTTCAAAATAACAAGTTGTAACATAACTTACTATCTTTTTTATATGTACACATTATTTAAATTTATTATAATTACTTAGTAACTACAGTTACTACTTTTAATAGTTGTAAAACTTACGTATTATCCAGAACAATCCTTAATATATTATGCAATTAATAAAAAAAAAATTACACTGGGACAGAAACGATTGTTTTTTCACTCGAAGAATGTCTACGGATTTTTGGTTTAATGACCTTAACTAACTTAAGTTACTGTCTTATATATTAGTAATATATGAAAAATCTTGAAATCATAGATTTTTATATTTCAATTTGTGAGAGAATGTAGAACGATAGAAACTAGCCGATTACACAGAAAAATAAAGAATAAAATTCTGTATTGGATAATCGAATAAAATAAAAACATAGTAACTTTAGTTACTATCTTTTTATTTTGCACGGCAGAATTAATTGTCAAAGTATTAAACCATCGTTGCCATCTACTAAATTTGATGAACTAAAATATATACTAGAAGATTGCATTTTTGATGTTGTGGGTATCTCAGAGATTTGGCTTAAACCTGAAATTTCTAAGCAAGCTATTACTATACCTGGGTACGTTTTTTGTAGAAACGATCGTCCAAATTATAGAGGTGGCGGAGTTGGTTTTTATATCTCAAAACATATTAAATATAAAATCAGTTATGAGGGAACTGACTATTCACTAATGTTGTCATAAAGGGCGACTTCAATAATAAAATGTTTGATGCTAATAAGTCAAGTAGTGTTCGATCGATATGTAGACGTTTAAATATTACTTGTGTGCACAACTCTGTACCCACTTACTTACTTAAATGGCCCTTACAACCGTGGGTCGGTTTTGGCCGCTGAGATGAAGCCGCGCCAGTCGTATCTGCTTTGCGCTGACGTCAGTTAGAAATACCAAGCGTTGCCAGGTTGTCCTCAACTTGGTCTTTCCAACGCAGATTTGGACGCCCTCTTCTACGCTGTCCACCTTAGAGTTTCGATTCAAGCACCTTCTTGGCTGGAGTGTTTTCATCCATTCGTTCGACATGACCTAGCCAGCGAAACCGCTGGATCTTGATGCGCTTGACTATGTCAATGTCGTCAAATAACTCATACAGCTCGTGATTCATCCTGATTCGATACTCGCTAGCAAAGCAGATAGGGCCAAAGATTTTACGGAGAATCTTTCTCTCGAACGCTCCCAGTACTCTCTCATCGGTGTTTCTGCACCATAAAGTAGAACGGGCATGATGAGTGACTTGTAGAGCGTTATTTTTGTCCGGCGAGAGAGGGCTCTGCTTCTCAATTGCCTACTGAGCCCAAAATAACACCTGTTGGCAAGAGTTATTCTCCGTTTGATCTCCAGGCTCACGTCGTTGTTGCTGTTTACACTGGATCCCAGATAGACGAAGTCCTTCACAATGTCGAACTTGGGGGTGTCAAAATCAGCTTTTTGACCAAGACGCACGGACTCTTTTTTGCTTGTTGACACAAGGAACTTCGTCTTGTCCTCGTTCACCGCTAGACCCATTCGACGCGACTCTTTCTCCAATCTGGAGAATGATGCGCTGACTGCTCGTGTGCTCCTGCCAATGATATCAATATCGTCGGCATATGCGAGCAGCATGACACTTTTGTTGAAGATAGTGCCGCTTTGACGGAGTTCGGCAGCTCGAACTATTTTCTCCATCAATAAGTTAAAAAAGTCGCACGATAGGGAGTCACCCTGTCTGAAACCTCGTTCGGTATGAAATGGCTCGGATAGGTCTTTTCCTATTCTCACTGAGCAACGTGTGTTGCTCAGGGTCATCCTGCAAAGCCTTATAAGTTTCGCAGGTATACCGAACTCAGACATTGCGGCGTATAATCGTTCCCATATCGGAGTGTCGAAGGCGGCTTTATAGTCGACTAATAGGTGGTAGGTGTCGATCTGTTTTTCTAGGGTCTTTTCTTGGATTAGGCGCAATGTGAAAATCTGGTCTATGGTGGACTTTCCAGGTCTGAAGCCGCACTGATAAGGTCCAATCAGTCTGTTGACGATGGGCTTGAGTCTTTCACATAATACGCTAGATAGAATCTTGTATTGAGTAGGCTGATCCCACGGTAGTTGGCGCAGATAGTGGGATCCCCTTTCTTAAGGATTGGGCAGAGTACACTGAGGTTCCAGTCACTTGGCATGCTTTCATCCGACCATATCCTGCTTACGAGCTCGTGCATGCTCTCTATTAGCTCTTCGCCTCCGGTCTTAAACAATTCAGCAGGCAGGCCATCAGCACATACGGCTTTGTTGTTTTTCTGCCGAGCAATGGCTGTTCTGACCTCGTCATGGTCTGGTGGCGGAATCTCAACGTCGTCATTGCGGTCATCATCACCGGTCAGCAGTCAAGAGAAGTGATCCCTCCATATTTTCAGTGTGCTCTGGATATCTGTCACTAGATTTCCGTTCTCATCTTTACAAGAAGAGGCTCCGGATTTTGAACCTCCGGCTAGGCGTCTAATTTTCTCGAAAAATTTTCGAGCCTCATTCCTGTCCTCATGCATCTCAATCTCCTCACACTCACGTCTTTCTGCCTCGCTTTTTTTACGCCTGAAAAGACGTCTCTCTTCCCTCCTCTTCTCTTTGTATCGCTCCTTCGCATCTCGCGTAGCTACTGACTGCAGGGTGGATTTGTACGCAGCGTCTTTCTCTGCAGTGGCCGCGCGACACTCTTGGTCATACCACTGATTCCTCAGGGGGCGTTGGAACTCAAGCACCTCTTCGGTAGCCGTACGCATAGAGCAGGAGATATGATTCCACTGCGCACTTATATCATCGAGAGGAGGAGTGCTTTGTCTAAGCAGGTGTGAGAGTCGAGTGGAAAAGGCTTGCGTTGTCTGTTGTGATTGCAGCTTTCCGACGTCTAGCTTTCTCTGCGTTTGGTTCCGAACGTTCTTCGCAGCGCTTCAGCGTGTGCGGACCTTGGCTGCTACAAGGTAATGATCCGATTCCATATTGGCACCTCGGATAGTTCGTAAGTCCATCACGCTTGAAGCGTGCCTTCCGTCAATCACAACGTGATCAATTTGATTTCGAGTTTTTTGATCGGGCGACAACCATGTGGCCTTGTGGATATCGAAATGTTCGAACTACCATGTTTCGTGCTGCGGCGAAGTCGATTAGCCTCGTTCCGTTATCGGAAGTGTTGGCATGGAGGCTAAATTTTCCGATTGTGGGACAATAGATGGCTTCTCTGCCCACCTTGGCGTTAAAATCACCTAGCACGATTTTGATATCATGGCGGGGGCAGCGCTCGTATGCGTTGTCTAGGCGCTCGTAGAAGCGCTCTTTTGTCTCGTCATCTTTCTCGTTCGTCGGAGCGTGTGCACAAATTAGGCTGATATGGAAATATTTAGCCTTGATGCGGATTGTTGCCAGCCTTTCGTCCACGGGCTTGAACCTAGATACAAGGCGGATTTGTCGGCTCTTGCCGACAAATCCACATCCAAATTCGTGTCTCTCCGCATGGCAGCTGTAGTAGATATCACAGGACGATTGTTTCGAACAGCCCTGTCCCGTCCATCGCATCTCCTGGATAGCGGTGATGTCAGCCTTATATTTTTCGAGGACATCTTTATGGCATACTTTTAGGGTTAAGCATTATGCATGTTAAACACAAACAGCATTTAATTGTATTGGCGCACACCGCTTAACATAGCACAGGTATACACTAGGGATGTCAATCCCGGGATCCCGGGATCCCGGGATTTGAGTGAAATCAGTCCCGAAAAACTCATCCCGGGATCATCGTTAAATCCCGGGATTTTCGGGATTACAAAAAACGCTAGTAGATCAATTTTTAATAGTTTATTCAAAAGTCTTTCAATGTTTGTGTACACATTTTGTGAAAAAGTAAATCTAACATTTAATCAAGGTTTGAAACCTAAACGAATAACGGTTTCGATTTCGGTTTTTTCCGCGTTTTGGTTTCGGTTTTAGGTTTTTATTACGAAACGGTTTCAGTATACCGGTTCCAAGTTACGGTTTCGGTTTTGATTTCGGTTTTTGTATAAAATTTCTTTTAATTCCATATTTTTCAAATAACTTAACATTGCACTATGGGACATAAGCTTAGTCTAGCTCGCCGAAAATTGTACAAGAAAAAATTTTTATTTTGGGAATTCAAAATTTTATTAAATGACATTAAACATGGCTTGTACTTAAGATCTTCTATATAAAATAAAATATGTTTTCCTGTTTCTTTTTATGCTTTTTTAAAAACCGTTTTAAACTGGTATAAAACCAAAAGCGTTCATTTCTGATTTTCGTATAACGGTTTCGATTACGGTTTCGGTTTTAAATGGATATCGGTTTTAAACGGATATCGGTTTCGGTTTCGGCTACGGTTTCAATCCTTGGATTTAATGGACTAAAATCTTAAAACACTGACGTAAATAATAATGAATGCTTTTTGACTTTGAACAAATTGACACATTTTTAAAAATTACGTCACTTTCGACTAATAACACTGTTCGGCAATCATTTTCTCATATCATGCCTATATAATTTTAATGTACTGATTCGAACTGCGTTTTTAGTTTTTTCCGTATACGTAATGTTTTGGAGAAAAATGCAATTTATTATTTTTGCATTTTTCACTGCATTTAAAAACAAACTTTGAATAAAAATTAAAATAGTTATTGCCCATGAACAAGTCAACTTCGTCGTTTGAGATTTGGTTGCAATAACCGGTTAAATCACATACAACTTAAATAATTTTGAAATTAAAAGTTCAAGTATTTCAAAATTTGTAAAACTATTTATTTTTTTATAATTATATTTTTTTTTATAAAATATTGTTTTCCACAAAAAACCAATACCCAATAACAAATTTTGTTGATCATTCAAAATTTTAATTTTCTCATATTTGTACTAAAAAATAAATTTTAAATAAAAAGTATTAAAAAAATGTTTGATGATCAACTGGGGTTTATATATCGCGGATTTAGTATACCATATTTGAATACCCAACCTGAAAACAGATGCATTTGAATATATGACTTTTGTTTGACTTAAGCATTATAATTGTTTATTATTTAAACACAGATATGGTTATTTTATGTCTTTGCTATTATTTTTTTAAATCCCGGGACTAATCCCGGGATCCCGGGATTCAAATTTTTTAGTCCCGAAATTTCGGGATTGAAAAATAGTCCGGGATTGACATCCCTAGTATACACGCCCAAATAGGTCACTCAGATCACACAAATAAATGCTGACTTAGTTATTTTAGAATGATGAAAGTACTCAATTTATTGTGAAATTATAAATACGCTGACTAAATTATTTTAGCATGATGAAATTACTCAATTTATTGTGAAATTATAAGAATACGAGGTGTTAAGTAGAAGTTAAGTAAAGACTAAGAATCAATTGTTTTCGATAAGCTGAACTGTCTAGAAATAAGTGTTAAGTATAAGTGTAACCTACTTTTAAAGCGAAATAAAGTGTCTTAAAGTAAAAAAGACCCGGTTGTTTTAAATAATATAAAGAAAGTAAAAAGGACTCAGTAAGTATAAATAGGATCAAGTTAAAGTCCTAGTAGAAGGACCTTTTAAAATACAACATTTTGGCGCAGCCGGTTTCTCAAACAACGCTCTCAGGAACCGAGAGAAGAAGGACGATAGAAGGAAGAAAAGGACTAAAAATCACAAAATAAATGGTGATTATTTAATTTTTTGTTTTGAAAATACGTGAGTAACAGCAGAAAATTTAAACAATTATTACAGTGTTTAATAAAGTAATAAATAAAAATTGAATAAATAAAGGAAATTTATTAAATAAAATTTATTTAATATTAAACTCAGATAAGTAAATAAAATTATTTCTAAAATTAATATGAAACGGAATTTTTGATTTTTTTTTTAATTTAAAAAATTTTAGAACATTTAAAATATCATTTTCATTTTAAAATTTAAATGAGAATAAAATAACATTTTAAAGATTTTGAAAATTTGAAATATTTTTTTTTATTTTTATAACATGGCCAATTTAATTAAAAATTTTACATTATTATAAAATATCTGATTTTAGTCAACAGATTTAAAATTAAAAAATTTATAATATTTTTTTTTAACATTGTGGAGCTACGTGAACTTTTGAGTGTTCTAGGAAATTAATTGGGATTTTTTTTGTCGTTAATAAATATATGGCGGAATTGGAACAATTACAGTTAGCATACGGAAACATACTAGGACAATTGGACAGGTTTACGGATAAATTGTGGGCTCAAATTAGCCTCGAAGTAAATAATAAAGAAAATTTACAATTAATAAAAAATAAAGTTAATAACACAAAGGTTTTTTCTAAAGTAGAAGGAGTAGATGTCGTGTTCGAAGAATTAATATATTTCTTGGAACACAAAAGTGAGAATAAAATAAAAGAGATAGAGGGCTGGAAAGGCGAATTTGCTGCATAAACTAAAAAAATAAACGATAAATTAGCAAAATAACAGGAGTTGTTAGACCACGCCTGCGGTATAGAGGCGGAAAACGAAAAATTAAGAGCATTGTTGAAAGATAAAGACATTTCTGATGAATCAGTAGCTAGGGCACTACGTCAACAACCAAGGTTAGAATTCGAATCAGTCGAAGAGGCAAATAACAAAGTAAGGGAATTGGATTCGAAAATCAGATTTTTAGAGGCGGAAGTAAACTTAGCACACGAAACATCGTTATACCATAAAGAAGCTTTAAGAATAGAAGAAAATTTAGAAAGCATAACAAAAGATATAACAATAATTGAAATGCCGACAGACGATATTTCGAAATGCGTACGAAATCTGGTCCCGGTGTTCAAGGGCGAAGATTCACCGTTCCTAAAAACGGAGCTTCTTAGATTTATAGACGGTTGTAAGGCAGCGAACCTTAAAATAACTGAAGAAAATCAGGAGGAATTCATGATTTGTATTAAACTGCGTCTTGATGGAGATGCATACGAATTAGTGAGGACCAAGAATATAAATGATTTAGATGAGTTGTTTGAATTACTTAAAAGCACATATTTAAAGGTGGCTACATTAGATTCAGTTAAATACAACATAAGACAAGCATATCAAGGTGGAGGGGAGAGTTTAAGGGCATTTGCAAGGCGTTTAGAAGTATTGCAGTCGAACGCAAACGACATAACCGATACAATGTACAAAAAGAAAAACCTGCCAACAGATATTTTTAACACGGAACTATTAAATTCTGTGCTAACAGCATTTAAAGTGGGAGTGAGTGACCAGACTGTAAAGATACTACTGTTGAGTAGCAAGGCAGATAATTTAAATGATTTATTAGACGAAGCGTTAAGGGCAGAAGCCACGATACTGCGGGGGCCGAGATTACCGGAGGAACTGTATAGTTTTGAAAAAAGACCGAATGGAACCTCAGTTAGTAAAAATAATCAAGAAACTGATATTAGAAATTCACGACAAGATAGGGGTAAAAGTCAACAAAATAGAAATAATGGGAATACAGGGGGTGCCATGAAAAAGGGGCCAGTCTGTTCATTTTGCACAAGACCAGGACACACAAGGGATGACTGTTATTTGCGAAAAAATACACCATTTTGCAGAGAATGCGAGAAATACGGACATGAATCGAGTTGGAGATGTGGATCAAATAGACTGGAAGAACGCCAGGAAAACCAATAACAACCATTTCAGAATCAGCAGTACCAAGGGGGTTATAGAGGACTTCAGAATAACGGCTATCAACACCAACAGCAGCAAAATCAGAATCCGCAAGGCAGCAATACTCGTAATAATAGAAATAATAGTATTAATAATGGTAATGAAAATAATAGAAATAATAATCCGTTTAGAAATAACAATAGTAATAACAATAACGAACCTAATAGAACATACAGAAATAATAGGGCATGTTATGGGTGTGGTCAAGTCGGCCATATGATAGCGGATTGCCACGCCAAGAAAAATGTTGTGCCAAACGGTAGTAATGCTCACAATAGGGGAAACTACCACGGGCCCAGCCAAGGCCAATAAGCTGGGGTCCCGTTAACATTAGTAAAGTTAGGTCAAAGGTAGAAATAGTGGATCATACACCAAAGGAGCCTGTGATCACATTTGCTACCGCAGCTTCAAATAACAACCAAAAAATCGTGGGGGAAAATATCGTTCATCAAACGTCGAGAGTGACCGTTGATACATATGTTTAGCCACCGTGTTTGGTCTGTAAGGAGAAGTTGAAAGAGGAAAAAATGGGTGAAAATATTGTTCATCAAACGTCGGGAGTGACCGTTGATACATATGTTGAGCCACCGTGTTTGGTTTGTAATGCAGTACTAGGAATATTAGTTTATATCATACACATTATAGGTATTGTGTCGATTACACTGGGGAACAAAATAATAAAATTAGCAGAATATGAAAAGTATAAGGGAACCTTTGGAGAGGAAGAGGTATAAGAGGTATTGGAAGAGGTATAAAGTAAAAAACATATTATCAAGAATATCAAAAAGTTTTGAAAATTTCGTAATAGAATATGATAAGAAGATTAGATGTCATATGAGTAAGTTTAGTAAAAGAAAGAATCGTATAATATGCAGTAGGCAGGGTGACTGTTTCAAACTACCTAATGTAAGTTATGTTTTCATCGAAGTACCTTGTGAGGATGCTAAAAATGGAGAACTCATATTACTGGTAGATTCGGGAGCAGATGCTAGTATAGTAAAGGAGGGGTCGATGATACGACTTCCGGGTTTTGATAAAAATACTCAGAAGGACTTTAGTGGTGCTTTTGGGGGATGCGTAAGGACTTTAGGGACAATAAATATTCAGCACAACAGTATAGAGTGGTTCTGTTTAAAGATGCATGTAGTGGCACTTGAACAAGGAATACCCGCTGATGGAATAATAGGACGAGATAATATATGGAATAGGTCCATAATAAATGCCATAGATAAGTAGTTAATATTTTATGATAAAGATAAAAACAATACTATACAACTACCCATGAGGACACGGGCAGACATGGAAAATATTTTTCTAAATCAGGAATTAAAAGTAGAACCTAGAACCGCAAAGATAGTATCATTACGTTTAAAAACAAAAATTCCAATCGTCTTAATACATAAAACAAGAAATTTGTCCAGGAGTATATTTGGGCGAAAGCATATCGAATGTTAGCAAAAATAGAGTTTATGTTTCAGTTTTAAATGCTACGGAAACAGAAATTATAATAGACAGTACTTTTAAACCAAAATTCTCGAATTTCAATCAGTATAAGGAATCGGATACCAACAATTCTACAATAAATAGCATAAATTCAGTAAACATTACGAACAGAATTAACAAATTATTAGAGGAAATAAAAATTGATGGAACCTTGAATAAAGACGAAATTACATCTTTACAAAATCTGTGTATTTCGTATCATGATGTTTTTCATTTAGACGGCGATGAATTAACATACACGCCAGTACTTAAACATGAAATAATAACACAGTGGAACCAACCACCAATCAATCAAAAGCAATACAAACTGCCACACACACATAGAGATGAAATCAACAGACAGGTTAGTAAAATGTTGGATGACGGCATTATATCGCCAAGCATGGAATTCACCGATGTTGCTGGAATTCACCTGGAATTCACCGATGTTGCTAGTTCCTAAGAAGAGCGGCAAGGACGGTAACAAACAGTGGAGGCTAGTTATAGATTTCCGTAAATTAAACGAAGTGACAATTAAACAAGTATATCCGATTCCTCGAATAGACGAAATATTAGACCAATTAGGTCACAGTCGCTATTTTTCCACTTTAGACTTGGCAAGTGGTTATCATCAGGTACTAGTTGAAGAAGGGGATAAGGAAAAAACAGCTTTTAGTACAGGTCTTGGTCATTTCGAGTTTAACAGAATGCCTTTTGGTTTAACAGGGGCTCCAGCCACTTTCCAAAGAATAATGAATCACATATTAAAAGGTTTACAGGGTATCGATTGCTTTGTTTATCTTGATGATATAGTGGTGTACGGAAAGAATTTAGCTGAACATGAGTTTAGGTTGAGTAGAGTATTGCAGAAATTAAGGGAACACAATCTAAAATTAAATACAGAAAAATGTCAGTTTTTGCGTCGCGAAGTTGTTTATTTAGGACATAAATGTTCGGAACTAGGTGCTCTGCCAGACCCCTCAAAGGTTGAATGCGTGAAAAATATTCCGGTACCAAGAAATAAAAAAGAAGTACAAGCGTTTTTGAGATTAATTAATTATTACAGAAAATTTATAAACAATATGACAAAATTATCATTACCAATTAATAAGTTACTTAGAAAGGATGTTAAATTCACTTGGACCGACGATTGTCAAAATTCATTTATTAAACTAAAAGAATCAATAATTTCACCACCCATTCTCGCATATCCAGATTTAACAAACCCTTTTCAGGCTTAAATTATCAGAATATTATTACGAAATATCTTACAAACCAGGTAAACAGAATTTGAACGCAGATGCTTTAAGTAGAATTCCACATCCAGAACCAGATATTACTGCGGTCCAAACACGGTCTAAGACCACACAGAATAAATTAGATAATCAAATTTCAAAAACCAAAAAACAAGTGAGCACGCCAGTACTGGATGAAATAACAACAGACACCAAGAACGAATTAAACTCAAGTCTACTATTAACTGACCCAGAGGAAATTAAAACTGTTATAAAATACTTTCATGACTCAGCATTAGGGGGTCACCAGGGCGCAGTGAAAACATATTTTAGAATCAGAAAACAATTTAAGTGGAAAGGTATGCAGAAACAAATAAAAAATTACGTTAAGAATTGTCAAAAATGCCAAGTAAATAAAAGTTCTAGGCTTACTAAAATACCAATGGTTTTAACTGATACGCCTGTACGACCATTCGATAAAGTATACATGGATCTTGTAGGTATTTTACCGGAAACTATATCTGGAAATAAATATATATTAACTTTTCAAGATGATTTTTCAAAATATATGTGCTGCGTAGCTATCCCAGACGCAGAAGCAAGTACTGTAGCAAAAGCAGCAAGACATAACATACCAAAAGTATTGATAACCGACAATGGTTCGAATTTTGTTTCAAAATTATTTTCGGACACGTGTAAATTGTTAGGAATTAAAAAGTTACATATTACGCCATATCATCCACAGGCCAACGGCTCTTTGGAACGAAGCCACCGACCATTAGCAGAGTATTTACGAAGTTTTGCGAAAGAGGATGGATCAAACTGGGACCAGTGGTTAAATACAGCAATGCATGTACACAATAACACAATGCATATGTCCACCGGGCAAACGCCTTTCCGTACTTTATACGGTTACGATTTTGAAATGCCAACCAATCTTAAACGCAAATGCTCACCAGTATATAATCGTGCGACAAAATCAAGCCAGAGCCAAAGAAAAATCTAAGCAAAGCTATGATAGCTCAGGGTAAAGTGAAAAAATGTCATAATAATTTGTTAAAAGCATACAACAGTATAGTTACGTAGAATGAAATAAACACTGTCTGCAACAATGTAGATATTAAATAAATTAATTTTAAATAATTTATAAAATCCAAAAAATGTCATGTAATATTGCCAAAATACAAATCGCAGAGAAAAAAGCTATGTATTAATTGAAGATGACTAGCATTGAATATAAACAAATAACAAAATCAAATTATTATTTGAGGTACGAAGTTGCAAGGTATAAAAATTATGTTGTCATTAAAATTGTGATAGGTCAGTACCTACCTCAATGTCATTTTAAACAAACAGGTTCATTGCGCATAGAGCGCAATGCTCCCAGCTCATATTAATATAGAAGGCTTGAATATAACATATGCTAAACGATTAAATGCACTTCAGCACTTTACAGGCAGAAGCCACTAACATACTGGAACTGAAACGGGATACGGTAGTGCAGCGACAAAACTGCCTAATATTTTTTATCATTAACACAATTTTCATTCATGAAACTAACAAACTAACAAACGTTTTAAATTCATCATTACACGGTAATGAAAATAAATAAGTACAATTGAGATGTACAAAATTAAATATTTAACAACTTAATATAGCAAATACATTTATGTAATGCTAAGAAGTCGCGCGCGCTTATTTCTTAATACTTAAAAAAAAATTATTAGTTGGTGCATGAGTAAATAGCTAAGTATTGTTGAATATGACTAGCATTTAACCATGTACTACTGGGACTCTAAATAAAACAATTTGTATTGAAAAAATGCAGAAACATATCCAAACATATATGTTTCTAAACAAAATCATATAGTACATGTTGACACATATGTAAATTCACTATTATAACTAATTAAGGTATAATTATGGCCATAGCCTTAACAGGATGTATTAAGGTAAAATAAGAAATATTTATAAGAAAACTATATGATATGATCAAGGATTCCATTAAACATGTAAAAAAAAAATGGAATTTCTTCTCTTTCTCTTTACGATAGGCAATAAAGAGCGAAACCAATATAATGATTAGAATTGTCACACTGGTCCTGATGCTGGCAGCCAATGAATCAGTCAACATCACACAGACATCAATTAATGATACAAGATTATTCTTTGAGAAGACAACTGATGCTTTGTTCTACAATGATGAATGGACGATAGTAGCCAAGTTTAAACCGCTACAGCTGAACGATTTCCTGGAGCTGACAAACAAATACATAATCAAGGCAAACACAATGTGCGAACAAATGAGCACCAATGTAAACGGACCCAGCATAAAAAGATCATGTGTAGCAGCAACACGGGAGACCACGGCAATAATAGCCACACTACAGAAAAATGAAGAAATAATTAAGCGCACAATAAAGAGTAACCGACAAAAGAGATCACTCAATTTCATTGGCGAAGGACTCAACTGGGCTTTTGGACTGATGGACAATAATGAAAGAGAAACTATCTATAAACACCTGAATAATATTGATGAAAATGAACATAAAACATACGAAATAATGAAGACTAATTACGGTGATTTCATCAAATTATAACAAGATAGCAGAATACTGAATTCCTTGAAGGAAGTCGAAAATCTGCAAAATGTGTAAAACATAACAATAAGAACACAAAAATACATAAATGAAAAAATAAACCAACAAGTTAGTCATTTACTATTCATGATGGATACCTTGGAAATTCAATCTACAATTAATGCAAACCTAATCGAAATTCAAGGACAACAGCAGATGGAAATGGCAATCATAGATGATCTATACAAGGGACGATTACTTACTTACTTACTTAAATGGCCCTTACAACCGTGGGTCGGTTTTGGCCGCTGAGATGAAGCCGCGCCAGTCGGATCTGCTTTGCGCGCGCTGACGCCAGTTAGAAATACCAAGCGTTGTCAGGTTGTCCTCAACTTGGTCTTTCCAACGCAGATTTGGACGCCCTCTTCTACGCTGTCCACCTTCGAGTTTCGATTCAAGCACCTTCTTGGCTGGAGTGTTTTCATCCATGCGTTCGACATGACCTAGCCAGCGAAGCCGCTGGATCTTGATGCGCTTGACTATGTCAATGTCGTCGAATAACTCATACAGCTCGTGGTTCATCCTGATTCGATACTCGTTAGCAAAGCAGATAGGGCCAAAGATTTTACGGAGAATCTTTCTCTCGAACGCTCCCAGTACTCTCTCATCGGTGGTGGCCAGCGTCCATGTTTCTGCACCATAAAGTAGGACGGGCATGATGAGTGACTTGTAGAGCGTTATTTTTGTCCGGCGAGAGAGGGCTCTGCTTCTCAATTGCCTACTGAGCCCAAAGTAGCACCTGTTGGCAAGAGTTATTCTCCGTTTGATCTCCAGGCTGACGTCGTTGTTGCTGTTTACGCTGGATCCCAGATAGACGAAGTCCTTCACAATGTCGAACTTGTGGGTGTCAAAATCAGCTTTTTGTCCAAGACGCACGGACTCTTTTTTGCTTGTTGACACAAGGAACTTCGTCTTGTCCTCGTTCACCGCTAGACCCATTCGACGCGACTCTTTCTCCAATCTGGAGAATGCTGCGCTGACTGCTCGTGTGCTCCTGCCAATGATATCAATATCGTCGGCATATGCGAGCAGCATGACACTTTTGTTGAGGATAGTGCCGCTTTGACGGAGTTCGGCAGCTCGAACTATTTTCTCCATCAATAAGTTAAAAAAGTCGCACGATAGGGAGTCACCCTGTCTGAAACCTCGTTCGGTATGAAATGGCTCGGAGAGGTCTTTTCCTATTCTCACTGAGCAACGTGTGTTGCTCAGGGTCATCCTGCAAAGCCTTATAAGTTTCGCAGGTATACCGAACTCAGACATTGCGGCGTATAATCGTTCCCTTATCGGAGTGTCGAAGGCGGCTTTATAGTCGACTAATAGGTGGTAGGTGTCGATCTGTTTTTCTAGGGTCTTTTCCTGGATTAGGCGCAATGTGAAAATCTGGTCTATGGTGGACTTTCCAGGTCTGAAGCCGCACTGATAAGGTCCAATCAGTCTGTTGACGATGGGCTTCAGTCTTTCACATAATACGCTCGATAGAACCTTGTATGCGATATTGAGTAGGCTGATCCCACGGTAGACAAGGGACGATTACACCCGACAATTATAGACCAGAGCGAGTTAGATGAAATGCTGACTAGCCTCACGTTAAGAGGAAAGGCGAAGTGGTTCATAAAAAAAATCATTCGAAATGCACCGTGCATCAACAGTACGAGTTTTCCCAGACACAGACGGCCTAATAATAGTCATCAAGACACCACTACCTGATTATTTGTTGTTCACATTATATAGAATTTACCCAATACCCACAAATATTAATGAAGTATGGGATGCATTGGTTAAAACAACATATGACTACATATCAGAAGCAGAAGACCGGAGCAAATACATAGGTCTAACGAATGAAGATCACAGCAAATGCATTTTGGTTAGCCAACATACGGACAAAGAAATTACACTATGCAAACGTCCAGGAACCATACTAACAACTAGCAACACACTATGTGAAGTCGCGCTGATTCAACACAGAACAGATATTAAAGATACCTGTGAACATGTTGCAATCAAAAGGAGTTCTGGCAAGTAGTTAAACTATGGACACCAAACACATGGTTGTATAAATTCAATACACCAGCCTTTTTCGAAGCAGTTTGTGGGTCAAATATAGCCACATTGACACTATCCGGCCTGGGTTGGATGTCCATAAATGAAGCTTGCAACATACACTACAAAGAAACGATACTGCCATACGAGTTTACACATCAAATCATTAGGAATATAACATACAAGAAGGAAGAACATACGGTTATGAAAGAAAATTTACAAGGCAATTGGTCATCATTACCATATTCAAATATATCACAAACATCGTTACCGATCTTGGTGTCAGATCACAGCAAAATAAGATCAGCATTAAGAGATGGGCATCGTAATTTCGACGAAATATTACTACAATTAACTGATAACCAGGAACGCAAAGAATTACTTAATCGTCCAAATGAAATAACGAAAACCGGTATGTCTTACGGCATATTAATGCTGATATTAATAATAATAATTGCAGCATATGTATTATACATACATTACTACTCGACAATTAAAAATAAAGCAACAATAAAAGCCGATGAATTTAATACAAATAAATCACCAATAGCAACAATAGATGTAGAAGCGGCTAAGGAAAACCTTGAAATGGTGTCAAATACATTTCCCAGCAAGAAATCCCCACTCGAAAAAATCGGTTCATTGCGGAAATCAACAACGCAGAAACCAAACACCACAACACCCATAGCAAGTCAACGAACGAAGTCACATGAAATAGAAGCCAATACGTCAGAAACAACAACGCATCGAACTACTACCGCAGAACAGCAGCAGTCAGCAACGAAAACAGCAACGAAAACATCGGGACCAGGTTTTTATTATATATAACTGGAAATTACAACCCTTAATTTACTAATATCCATTAAATATTATATAAGTAAAGATTATAACTTCATAACTAATAGAACTTAACGTAATTTATACCACATAAAACAATGTAAAAAGAAAAAAACTATTATTCTTTTTAATAATAATTTCCTCTTCAGAAATAATTAAAATAATAATAAAAAAAAAACTATTATTCTTCTTAATAATAATATTTTTTTTTTCAATAAGGGGGGAGGTATGTTGTGTATCATAATCGTAGAGTTCACAGCTTACATATGATCCACTGTTATGTATCATAATCGTGGAACTTACAGCGTGCTTATGATCCACAATATAACATAATTAGTATATTTTTATTTATGGCATACTTTTAGGGTTAAGCATTATGCATGTTAAACACAAACAGCATTTAATTGTATTGGCGCACACCGCTTAACATAGCACAGGTATACACGCCCACGTTAAATAGGTTATTTTAGAATGATGAAATTACTCAATTTATTGTGAAATTATAAGAATACGAGGTGTTAAGTAGAAGTTAAGTATAGACTAAGAATCAATTGTTTTCGATAAGCTGAACTGTCTAGAAATAAGTGTTAAGTATAAGTGTAACCTACTTTTAAAGCGAAATAAAGTGTCTTAAAGTAAAAAAGACCCGGATGTTTTAAATAATATAAAGAAAGTAAAAAGGACTCAGTAAGTATAAATAGGATCAAGTTAAAGTCCTAGTAGAAGGACCTTTTAAAATACAACACGAGGCTTCTTTTTTGTTTTCATTGGGCGCATAGGTTTTTTCCGTGGTGGGACCCAAACCCAACGCACGAACCCTCACTCTGAGGGAAATGCTCGCCACTCACTTTAGCCGACTTCTACACCGGGTGGTGTAGAGCGCCGTTTCCAGGGACTTCCACGAGGAGGACTTCCACCGAAGTGGAGGTGTCACCATTTGACAATTTGCCAATTCTGCTGACCAGTGAGTTGACTTGAGACGACACCGACAAGGATTGCGCTGGCTTCGCCATGTTGAAGCACTCAGACACGTTGCATTGTGATAATCGCCCCCATAGTCGTAATAAAAGCACTTCTTTAATTGATTATTTCTTCTTAAGTGAGCCCGACGCTTTAAATTTTTCTGGCCAGATGCAATGTCCTGGTAAATCACACCATGCTCTTATATTTGTATCCCTAAAATTTTCAAAGCACTGTTTCGATGAATACGTTGAGTACCTTGATTATAAAAGCCTTGATTATGAGAATATTGAAAACCAGCTTAAATGTTGAATTTTGATAGTATTAATAGTTTTATCAATATTGACGATAAACTTGCTGTACTGAATAAAAATTTGATTTCACTATTATCTGTTGTTCCCAACTCCAGAATCAAGATAAACACAAATGAAAACAATTGTATGAAACCTAACGATATAATTTTTGCTAAATCTCTTCTTAACTTAGCTTTTAAGGCATATCACGACAATCGCTCTGATATGAATTGAAAATTTGTTTGCAAATATCGTAATCGGGCTAAAACAGCAATTCGTAAGGCAAAAAAAGTGGCTCATTATCGACTGTTTATAGGTCAAAATAGTAAAGAAATTTGGTGTGTATTACGTAATAGTGGTTGTAATCAATCTGCTTCGCCTCTTGAAGACATTGACGTTAATAAAATTAACATAAACTTCGTTTCTAAGCAGTCTATGAATTATTTAGAAGATATAAAGGTCGCTAATAACCAACATGAAAATAATTTTTATTTTCGTAATGTCAGTGTTGATGAACTTTATTTAGCTATAATGAAAATTAAGTCTAACACCATTGTATATGATAATATAACTTTGAAATTTATAAAAAATTGTTTGTTAATGAGACATTGACTTTTTCTATATTTCCTGCGTCTTGAAAAATCGCACGTGTAATACCTATAAAAAAAAGTGGTGATTCAAGCAACATCGACAATCTCAGACCTATAAGCTTTCAAAAGTTGTAGAAAATATTATAAAAGAGCAAATAACAAAGTACACGATGGAGAATTCGATGATTAGTTGTAGTCAACTAGAATGCACACAGAAAAAAATAATCGACGTATATATATCAACCGACATTAATTGCTTTCATTAATCAATCCAGCAATGAAATTCACAAATTTAATGATAACATTTGCTATTCTTCGTTTTATAAGCCATTGTCTTTGCTAATATGAATATTGGTACGTTAATGCAGCAAATAATTTAGTCGGTGCAAATTTAGCAAACTGCTGAAACTGTTTCTGTATTCATATTAACAATCGGAATTGCTGATTTTACGAAGAATAGCAAATGTTTTCATTAAATTAGTGAATTTCATTGCTGGATTGACTAATTAATGCAATTAATGTCGGTTGATATATATACGTCGATTATTTTTTTCTGTGTGCATTCTAAGAAAAAATTGGTTTTATTTTTTAACAGCATTTTTGAAAGTAAAAAATACATTATTTTGTGAAATTCATAAAATGAGTTAAACTTGCATAATATATTTATTAGAGCTGCATTAACAGAATTTCATTATTCTTTCTACCGGAACTGTGAAAAATCTCCATAAAAAATGCTATCGGTAAAAATACTAAAATTGCATATCGTTCCCCGCTGTAAATAATAGACAACACCAAAAAAAAAAAACAATAATAAATCAGCAGGACAGCATTAGGACTTTTGCGAACTTTGAATAAAATTGGAGATATATTTTTCGGTATACTTAAGAAATAATGTTCCATATCAAACAGAATTCCATATTTTTATTTTAACAGACATTTTCTAAAATCGTGAAATTTCGCAAGTGCGCACATATGCGAAGCCAATTTAAGTTGTTGTGAGAAGGGTTTTGACCAACCTTTATACTAAATGTGATCTGAAAGGGGAATAATGCGGAACAACTTACTAATACCTCTTTGAATTTCAAACATTACAATTTAAATACGGTTTTAATACTCACATATTAAATTATTATTTAAGATCAAACTAAATCATTTACATAAAAACACTACAACTTGTAAAACACAGAGCATGTGATCTTTAGACACGAATACTTGTTTATTCAAACAACATTTTTCTACTAAATATGCGAAAAAAGAAATCAATTGAAAATACTTATTCTTTTGCGTTTTGTCCCCCTAGATATAAAAAATATCACACTGTGCAAGAGTTCAATTTCGGATATACTTGATATCTCTTGTGGAGTTCCTCAAGGCTCGGTACTTTGTCCAATTTTATTCATGCTCTATTTCAATGACTTTACTGAGAGCGTCGATTGCAACGCATGCTCTACCTTTACATTAGCTGATGATACTCAGATCGTGTTTTCAGGTGAGCGCCACTTCTTAGATGTTTTAGACTAAATCTATATATATAAAACTCATTTTCCGTTTGTTTGTTTGTGCGCTATGCAAACGTACACCTGTGCACGGATTTCCTTAAAATTTGGAATATATATCATACAGACCCAGAAGAAGGTCACTATATAGTTTCCGTTGACCACGCCCATTTTTATTTTTGGTGTAAAATTCAGATGCATAGCAAAACCACTGAATGTATTTTTCTGAAGATTTGAATTACTATGTTATAAAGTATTCTAAACCATATATAAACTAGACTGGGCAAAGGGTGCCACTCTCCCATATAACCCAAAAATTCAGTACGCTATATCTCAGCCCTAATGATATCGACTATGGTTGAAAATGCAATAAAATCGATATTGAAACAAAATTTATTTGATGACTTTTAGTTCTATAACGACGATTTATAAAGATTTTTACGTTTTCAGTCTTTTTGAAATTAAAAAAAACTGTTGTAAATTAATTTAATAATTGGTCAAGTAACTATTACCTTTTACTTCTTGAATAAATGGTACTAAAAAATATGTGTAATATCAAACTTGGTACAAATGTTGTACTTTAAAAAAAATCAAATTGAAATATTTTGGATTTATGGTTTCCGAAAAATGCTGACTTGAAAAGTGAAAATAATCATTAAAAATACATTGTGTATATCTGAAGTAGTTTTTAAACGAGATGTCGGTATTGATGACCTTTAATATGATACACAAAATAGCTTCCAAAGGGTACTGAGATATGTATACCTTCCTAAAATCAGAGACCAAAAATAATTATTATTTTCAAATTTATATGTAAAAAGCAGGACTGGAAAAAATCCGGATTTAAAAAAAAAATCCACTCCATCGGATTTTTTTGGTTTTTATTGCATTTTTTTGAATTTTTTAGAAATAAGATAATTTCAACACGATTTTTCGGTTTTTAAAGTTATTCCTTCACACCATTTCGCTGACGAGAATTGCTGTATGACCTTTGGTTAAAACATACTTTGTGGAAAAAATTCAACGTCTTGGATCTGAAAGCCGTTTTCTTCAATATACTGAATTAGTGTGAAAAAATATGTATAATATGAATATGTGTGAAAAAAAAACAGCTTAAGTGACTGATCAAATCTATTTTGAATGTCTTCTTTATAACAGGACAACCCTTCTGAACCTAATAGATTCAATCAATGTCTACCGCTTTAAAAATTGTCTTGAATTAAATCTATAGTTTCGGAGACGGATCTACACAAAGGCCTATGATGTTTGCTTATAAGTATGTTGGTTAATATAATATATGAATCATTTCAGTATCAAATTCTCTAGAGATTTCATCCAGCAGTGGTCCTAATAATTTTTTTCGATTTGGTGATACATATCAAATTCTTAAATTTTCCAAAAATAAATCGTACTATGAAAACCACAAATATATTTCATATTTTATAATTCGAAAATGTACAAAAATCAATAAAATCCAAAAAAAAAGTCCAAAAACAATGGATTTTTTTAAGTGGATAAAATCCAAAAAAATTCATCCGGAGTGGAGTAGATAGCACAGCCCTGGTAAAAAATCATTGTTATGATAGCACTATAAAACAAAGGGTACCATTAGATAACATTCGATGATTTAATAATTATATTATGAAATATAAGTAAATGTTTGATTAATATTTATCAAAAGTTAAATATAATTTTTATTTTAGATACATATTTATAAAAATCAAAATTATTATTTTGATATATATAAAGAAAAAAGTCGTTACTCCTGCCAAAAATAAATATAAGATTCACAAAAGTTATGTAAAACTAATTTAACTTCGAAAATTTTGTGGAAATTTTTGACATGTGATTTTTTAAAATCTGGAGCCGATATCGGTATGATTTATACATTGATAGTGATCTGAAATAAGTTTGTGTTAATGAAGGGTATCGTTTGCAGTCCTTAAAATAAATTTACAAAAATGGTACATATGTATGAAATTAGTAATTTTTGCCATGTAATTTCTCCTAATCCGGGAACGATATCAGGGTAATATTTTTTGCCACATTGATTGTGATTAAAAAAAAGTTAGTGCGAACGAAGAATATCGTTTGCAGTCCTTGAAATAAATTTACAAAATAATTAGAGTAAAACTGTTTTTTTTTGCCATGTAATTTCTTCTAATCGGGATCATATTTTTTTGATTTTTTATCACATTGATTATGATTAAAAAAAAGTTAGTGCGAACGAAGGATATCGCTTGCAGTCCTTGGAATAAATTTACAAAAAGGAACAAATGTATGAAAAATGGTAATATTTGGAAGTGAATTTCTCCTAATCCGGGAACGATATCGGAATGATATATTTTTTATTTTTTACCACATTGATTATGATTAGAAAAAAGTTAGTGCGAACAAAGGATATCGTTTGCAGTCCTTGGAATAAATTTACAAAAAGGAACAAATGTACAAAAAGGAACAAATGTATGAAAAATGGTAATATTTGGAAGTGAATTTCTCCTAATCCGGGAACGATATCGGGATGATATATTTTTCATTTTTTACCACATTGATTGTGTTTAGAAAAAAGTTAGTGAGAATGAAGGATATCGCTTGCAGTCATTGGTATAAATTTACAAAAAGAGGAACAAATGTATAAAAAATGGTAATTTTTGCCATATAAATTCTCCTAAACCGGGAACGATATCGGAATGATATATTTTTTATTTTTTACCACATTGATTGTGATTAGAGAAAAGATAATGCGAACAGAGGATATCGTTTACAGTCCTTGGAATAAATTTACAAAAAAGGCACAAATGTATGAAATTAGAATAAAAAAGGTAATTTTTGACACGTAATTTCTCCTAATCCGGGAAAGATATCGCTATGATTTTTTTTTTTATTTTTCACCACATTAATTGTGATTAGAAAAATGTTAGCGCGTGTGAAGGATATCTGTAGGTTTAATTGATATGAAATTATTACACTAAACGCTTTTAATCAAATAAGTAAATTTCTAACGAAAATGGTAGTATTTCACAACAATTTTCTTGTAAACCGGAGCAAACCGGAAGCTACTTTTTTTCAGAATGTGTATTTGGTAAAAGCCTAAATACAATTTTAAGGATTTGAGAGGATATGCAAGGATATTTTAGTTATGTTCCAATATGTATTTCCATATATTTTTGTATGGAATGCAATTTTTTTCCTAACTTTGAAGGCTCATATCTCTTAATCTGTTAATGTTATAAAAACAAAATGGTTACAGATTATTCTTAGTGGGTCTTTTATGTATGTAACAGTAAAAAAAAAATTTCAAAATTTCAAAATAAAAAAATGTCGTTTTGTTCAAAAATATCACCATTTTGTTCACCGTGCGTCGTATTCATTTGTCAAAGAAATATAAATACCCAAGTATATACAGTGTTGACACGCGAAAATAAATGCTCTCGTGATAAATAAGCAAATTTTGAATCGAAAGAAATTGAAATTTCTCAGTGACAAGTGCAAACAAAATTATTATTTAACTATTTAACTTGGCTCCAGTGCACTCACACATTTACGCTCGTGGATACTTGCAGTTTCAGTGACATTCAGTATTACTCTAATTGTAATAGATCAGGTGCAGTCGTTAAAGTGTGCCCCTTTTAAAAAAAAATCTTCAATTGTTGAATGCACTACTGTACTGCATAAACTCTTGCAAAATTATACTAAAGACAAAATTATAAAAAAAAAATATAGGAAAAAAAAACCAAAATTGCAGTACACACTCGAAAAAATTGCAATACAATATTTAGCCGCTCGTTTGCTGTTGTTGTTCTTGGTGCCGTTACCTGTTGTTGCTGCCAGTTGTCTTGCCTGCGTTGATACTTCTGCTGTTTTTATGTTTGCTCTCCTACTGTTCCCGTCCTGCCGAAATCTAATATGTCTGATGCTACACCGTGTTCTATTTGCAAAAGTGATATCACTAAAACTCAGCCTAGCGTTGGTTGCGGACAATGTTGTAATTGGTTCCATAATAACTGTGCGCAAATGTCAACGGAAGAACATTCCTTCCTAGAAATTTACAATTCCGAAATTTACAATTTACCTGCGAAACATGCAAAAATCGTTCTCGGTGTGAGGACACAGGATCGATAATATCTTTTTGGAAATTCGCTCGGAACTTGCGACCAATCTTCGTGAACAGAAGTCCAATGTAGCACAATGTCAAAAATAGATAAAACATGTTGATACATCGGCTAACAACAATATTGCCGAATTATAGTTGGAAAATAAAGCCTTACAACGCCGACAGAATCGCCCTGACATCATTATTTCGGGTCTTCCATGAGGAATTACCTGTCTTAGCGAGCCTGTTTTGGCAATTGCTGCACACTTCAACGTTACCATTGCGGCTACTGATATACAACATTGCTGCTATTTTCAGAATCGCAAGGCAGTTTTACTCAACTGAAATTCTGTTCATATTCGCGATGCGATTATGAGGAACTACTTCAAGTCACGCTCATTAAAACTATCTGACGTCATTGTTGGTGATATTGGATCTAGTGTTTTTTTAAACGATCACTATACACCGGCTGCGAATAAGTTGAACTAAATTTGTAGAAAACTATTAAAAAGAAAAACTAATATCAAAATTTAAAATTTTTAATGCTGATGTTCCAAAAGCTAAACTCACTATCTCTAATGGTGCTGAACAAATTTAATCGTTGCATCAATACGCTGAGTTTTTGAACAATTCTACACACTTCTCTACTTCTATTCGAAGGTGAATGTTTGCTTTTGCTGCTGAGTTAGACGCTGTTATTGTTGCTGATTCTTAATATGCACGTGTGCTAACATGTATATATATATATATATATATATATATATATATAAATATATAAATATATAAATATATATATATATATAAATATATAAATATATATATAAATATATATATATATATATATATATATATATATATATATATATATATATATATATATATATATATATATATATATATATATAAATATATAAATATATATATAAATATATATATAAATATATATATATAAATATAAATATATATATAAATATATATATAAATATATATATATATATATATATATATATATATATATATATATATATATATATATTTAAAAAAAAAAAAAAATTTTAAAAATGTTAAAGTTTGAAGTGCTTTAAAAATTAGAAATTTTTTTTTTTCAATTTTTTTTTTTAATTTGGTTTATTCATGAATTATTATAACGTATATAAAATATCTTTGGATTAGGACAATTTACTGAATTATAAATATGAATTTTGTGAGGCTATATCCTGACCAAAACGCAAATATTTTTGTTTTTTATACTATAACTTTTTATTAGCTATGTATAGTGATAGTGATGTAAAGGAATTAATTGTTGGTTTTTAAAGCACCTATCTATTGGCATCATTATTTAAAAATATTTTGCCAAACATTAATTTTCCATTTGTTATTTGAAGGAACATTTTTTTGGCAAATTTAAATAATGATGCCAATCGATAGGTGCTTTAAAAACAGACAACTAATACCTCTTAACTACTATTTCATCTTGCACGAATAAAAAGTTATAGCAAAAAAACGAAGAAATTGGAAATATTGAAAATCTTGTCATGCCAAAAGGGCGAATCTTTCCTTTTTCGCCATAACTATTTATTTGTACGAGAAAAAATAGTGGTGTAAAGGCATTTATTGTTTGTTTTTAAAGCACCTATCGATCTGCATCATTACTTAAAAATATTTTCTTGCAAATAACAAAAATTCGAAAAATTGAAAATCTTGTCATGACAAAAGGGCGAATCTTTCATTTTTCGCCATAACTATTTATTGGTACGAGATAAAATAGTAGTGTGAAGGCATTTATTGTTTGTTTTTAAAGCACCTATCGATCTGCATCATTACTTAAAAATATTTTCTTGCAAATAACAAAAATTCGAAAAATTGAAAATCTTGTCATGACAAAAGGGCGAATCTTTCCTTTTTCGCCATAACTATTTATTGGTACGAGATAAAATAGTAGTGTGAAGGCATTTATTGTTTGTTTTTAAAGCACCTATCGATCTGCATCATTACTTAAAAATATTTTCTTGCAAATAACAAAAATTCGAAAAATTGAAAATCTTGTCATGCCAAAAGGGCGAATCTTTCCTTTTTCGCCATAACTATTTATTGGTACGAGATAAAATAGTAGTGTGAAGAGATTTATTGTTTGTTTTTAAAGCATCTATCGAACTGCATCATTATTTAAAAATATTTTGCCAAACATTTTTTCCTGCAAACGACAAATGGCAAATTAATGTTCGACAAAATATTTTTAATTAATGATGCAGATCGATAGGTGCTTTAAAAACAAACAATAAATGCCTTCGCACTACTATTTTATCTCGTACCAATAAATAGTTATGGCGAAAAAGGAAAAGGAAATAACATAAAACAAAAATCCAAACTAAAGGAAAAACAAAAAATGGAAGAAAAAGAAAAACAATTTTTTGTCGACATTGTTTTTGCCGTTTTTTTTTGAATATGGTAATTTTGACTATTGCATTGTTTTTGTCGACTCAAAATTTTTTTAAACATTTTTTTTTTCGAAATTTTTTGAACATTGTTGTTTTTGTTGAATATTTTTTTTTTGTAAAATGTCGATTTCGACCATTGCATTCTTATTGTCGTCCAAACATTTTTTTTTTAACAAATTTTTTTTTCGAAATTTTTCGAACATTGTTGTTTTTGTCGAATATATATATTTTTAAATTTCGAATAGGCGTCAAAACTGCTGAACCTAATTGAATAAAATTTTGTCACAATATGTATGTTGGGCGTGGGCAGAGTATATGCTATGTCTCGGTAAGATTGGTCGACTGGGTACCTCCCATATAACGCATATCAGCAATTGGGATAGCAAATTTAATTAAATTTTGGTCAGCGTTATTTTTAACCATTCTAAACGGTTTCGCCGAATGTGGGAGTGATTGGACCATTAGGCGTGGCATTCCCCATAGAAGATACATTTTACATTACGTGTATGTCAACAGTTATTATAGTGATATCAAGATATTTCACACCAGGTTAACAACCACCAAAATTCTTTAAACTCCCCACACTAAAATTCCCCACATTAAAACTCACCACGCTAAAACTCACCATACAAAAACTCACCACACTAAAATTCACCACACTAAAATTCTTCACACTAAAACTCGCCACATTAAAACTCACCACAATAAAATTCAACACACAAAAATTCACCACACTAAAACTCACGACAATAAAACTCACCACAATAAAATACACCACACTAAAACTCACCACACTAAAACATCTACTGTGAAAAACTCTATGGGGAAAAATTCTACGGATATAATTCTACAGGGAATAATTCTACCGAGATGAATTCTACGGGAAAAATTCTACCGGGAGGAATTCTAACGGAAAGCGTTCTATGGGGAAGAATTTTACGGAGAATATTTCTACTGGGAAGAATTCTACGGCGAAATGTTCTACGGGGAAGAATTTTAAGGGGAAGCGTAGTCTGAGAAAGAATTGTCTTTGAGAAAAGTTGTTAAGGCGGAGAATTATTATTTGGTTACTACATTTATAAAACCAATAAAAAACTTCAACAACTAAGCACGGGCCCCTCATATAAATAATTAAAATGTTTTTTATATTAATAATATCGCTCCATATCTTTGAATACACAAAATCTTGGCACGAGTCGTGCACGGGTCCAGCTATAATATATATATTTTAATTTAGAGCTTATCATAAATCTTGATGATATCAACGTTTACATCTACTTGATCGTGAAATAAATCCATCATATAATTTCGTTAAACACTCATTGATTTCGACCAAAATATAATAAACAAGTTCATCAATATCAAATAATATCATTTATTCTAATTAACTTAGCAATCAAAAGTTGCTGTATACATACATCATACAACTCAGAGAGCGGGACACATCTCTTCAGGATTGAATTCAATTTAGAATTAATTTTCATCATGCTAATTTTCTACGTTAGAAAAACACAGACTTAAAATAAATCACCATTTACAATTTGTGGTTATCATCTTGAAATTATAATTCAGAACTCTGTCTATAATTATTAAAAATTCAACATAAAAACGACATAATGAGCTTTGATTGTAATAATCATGAACAAGCGATATCAACAAGATTACGATATAATAAGTAAACGCATATTTTTATCATATAAATGCAACAATCATAGCCATCGTTTTTGATGTTAGAGTACATTGAAATCTGCAAAATCATTTGAAAATGTAAATGATGATTTCTAAAACAATAAGTTTAATGTTTTGGAATTCGTTGAGTAGATCACCTGCCTTCATAAAATAAGGCATTGTATATTGAATTCATAAACAACACAAATCGTTATAATAATGTCGAGATTTGACTATCGACATCAACTCCAACAAGATTCATCTCCAGCCTTCGTAATATAATTCAGCGTAGATTGAAACAATTCATTGCAGATTAGATTGAAATCGCCAACATCAGATCATCATAATTATAATAATTTTGAAATTAAAACGACGATATCTCATTGATGCATCATATTCATCACCTGTCTTCGTCATAGAATTCAGCGTCGATTGAATGAAATCATTGCGTTTATCACCTGTCTTCTTAATAGAAGACAGAGTAGATTAAATTCGCCAACATCACAGATCATCATTATAATAATTTCAAAATTTATATATCGATATCATCAACGAGATCATCATATTCATCACCTGTCTTCGTCATAGAATTCAGCGTCGATTGAAAAACTT
>OX638135.1:52014282-52351955 GCA_951804985.1 Dryomyza anilis
TATATATATATTTATATAGATATATATATATATAATATTATATATAGATATATATATATTTATATATATAAAATATATATATATATAAATATATATATATATACATATATATATATATATATATATATATATATATATATATATATATATATATATATATATATTTCTATATATATATATATATCTATATATATATATATCTATAGATATCTATATATATATATCTATATAGATATCTATAGATATATATATACTAGCTGGACCCGTGCACGACTCGTGCCAAGATTTTCTGACTTCAAAGATATGGAGCGATTTTATTAATATAAAAAACATTTTATTATTTATATGAGGGGCCCGTGCTTAGCTGTTGAAGTTTTTTTATTGGTTTTATAAATGTGGTAACCAACTAATTCTCCGCCAAAACAACTTTTCTCAAAGACAATTCTTTCTCAGACTGCGCTTCTCCGCAGAATTATTCCCAGTAGAAATCTTCCCCGTAAAATCCAAATGCAACGCTTTCCCGTAGAATTCTCCACGTAGAATTCATCCCGGTAGAATTGTTCCCGGTAGAATTCTTCCTCGTAGAATTCTTCCCCGTAGAGTTTTTCCCAGTAGAAGTTTTAGTGTGGTGGGTTTTAATGTAGTAAGTTTCGGTGTGGTGAGTTTAGATATGGTGAATTTTGGAGTGGTGAGTTTAATTGTAGTTAGTTTTGGTGTGGTGAGTTTTAGTGTGGTGAGTTTTAGTGTGGTGAGTTTTAGTGTGGTGAGTTTAAGTGTGGTGATTTTTAGTGTGGTGAGTTTTAGTGTGGTGAATTATAGTGTGGTGGGTTTTAGTGTGGAGAATTTTAATGTGGCGTGTTTTAGTGTGGCGTGTTTTAGTGTGGCGTGTTTTAGTGTAGCGAGTTTTAGTGTGGTGAATTTTAGGGTGAATTTTATTGTGGTGAGTTTTAGTGTGATGAATTTTATTGTAATGAATTTTATTGTGGTGAGTTTTAGTGTAGTGAATTTTAGTGTGGTGAGTTTTAGTGTGGTTAATTATAGTGTGGTGGGTTTTAGTGTGGTGAATTTTAGTACGGTGAGTTTTAGTGTGATGAGTTTTAGTGTGGCGAAATTTGAGTGTAGTGAGTTTTAATGTGGTGAGTTTTAGTGTGGTGAATTTTAATGTGGTGAAATTTTAGTGTAGTGAGTTTTAGTGTGGTGAAATTTTAGTGTGGTGAGTTTAAGTGTAGTGAATTTTAGTGTGTTGAATTTTTGTGTGGTGAGTTTTAGTGTGGTGAGTTTTAGTGTGGTGAGTTTTAGTGTGGTGAGTTTTAGTGTGGTGAGTTTTAGTGTGGTGAGTTTTAGTGTGGTGAATTTTAGTGCGGTGAGTTTTAATGTGGTGAAATTTTAGTGTGGTGAGTTTTAGTGTGGTGAGTTTTAGTGTGGTGAATTTTAGTGCGGTGAGTTTTAGTGTGGCGACATTTGAGTGTAGTAAGTTTTAGTGTGGTGAGTTTTAGTGTGGTGAGTTTTAATGTGATGAAATTTTAGTGTGGTGAGTTTTAGTGTGGTGAGTTTTAGTGTCCTGAGTTTTAGTGTGGTGAATTTTAGTGTGGTGAGTTTTAGTGTGATTAAATTTTAGTGTGGTGAGTTTAAGTGTAGTGAATTTTAGTGTGTTGAATTTTTGTATGGTGAGTTTTAGTGTGGTGAGTTTTAGTGTGGATTTTTTAGTGTGGTGAGTTTTGGTGTGGTGAGTGTAAGTGTGGTGAGTTTTAGTGTGGTGAGTTTTAGTGTGGTGAATTATAATGTGGTGGGTTTTAGTGTGGTGAATTTAAGGGTGAATTTTAGTGTGGTGAGTTTTAGTTTGGTTAGTTTTAGTGTGGTGAGTTTGTTTTTCTTTTTCTTTCCTTTTTTAGTTTTTCATTTAGTTTGGATAGTGGTTTTATGTGATTGGTTTTGTTTTTGTATTTTTGCTTTTGTTTTGTTTTGTGCTTTTTCTTTTTTGTTTTTAATTTTTTTTTTTGTATTTGTCATGTTCGTTGCTGGTGAAAGTGCCGAGTTATATCTTATTGAAAGTTTAGGTTGTATGGGAGGAGGTGTCACGCCTCTTTGTCCAATCCCGCCCATATATAGCCTATCATTCCTTCCAGACCATACCGCATCTGTGGTAAAAATTTCAAGAAAATCGGATCAGCCGTGTAGACGGAGAAGCGGAACAAACGTGATTGCTTTTGTTTTTGTATTTTTGCTTTTGTTTTGTTTTGTGCTTTTGCTTTTTTGTTTTTAAATTTCGGATCAGCCGTTTAGACGGAGAAGCGGAACAAACGTACAAACGAACAAACAGATTTATTATATTAATAGGATATATATATATATATATATATATATATATATATATATATATATATATATATATATATATATGAGGTACTTCAATATAAATGGTCAGATTACAGGTCACAATGGACCGATCTGCCCAATTTTTTCGCACATATAAGTACCTCATATTAAATTTACATCTACAGATCAATTTTACTGTATACGTGCTTATATAATCTTTTTTGGTCAAATATATATTGAAGTCATACTCAAATACACGAAAATAATGTTTTCCGCCGATACGACTAGTGGTTCCCAAAAAAAATATAGAAATTCAGTACATCTAACCCATTTGTAAATATAGGTTTCAAATGAATGAAAGCGATTGAAATTTTGTAATTATTTTCAGGATTCGTATACCCTGGTGACCAATATACCACTTTGAATGTTAACCACACATATGTGTAGGGTATTTATAGTCGGCTTAGACCGACTATAATTTTGATAATTCTAACTATCATAATAACACTAAATTTAAAATTTCCCATGTAATCTAACCTTCCCAACTGGTTTTTGAATTGGTGTTGATTTGGTCGATCAAATAATGAATACAGTTTTGAAAATTGTTATGAATATTTTTCACAAATTTACTGTAAATATTTTATTGAATTATATATTTAGTTTAGTTAGTTTAGGTAAATTTTTGTACTCATTTTCAACACAGTCTCTCTATGTAATATTTGAATTTAATGTCTCCTAATCCTAATTTGGGTCCTATAATCAGTGATAACTCTATTTTATGTTATAAATTACAGGCAGAATCTCAACATTGGACATATCAACTGTGAGCGCACCAAACCATCGTCCAAGTCAAGTAAACTTGATGAATTAAAGTGCATTCTGGAGGGTTGTCTTTCAGATATTGTGGTCTTATCTGAAACATGGCTACAACCATATATTTCTAGTCAGGCTATAGAAATACCTGGTTATGCATTTTGCAGAAATGGTCCCTATATATCTAAAAATATTAAATATAAAGCTGTTTTTGAGAGCCCTAGCTATGGCGTATGTGAGTCGCTCTTTATTGAGATTTGTCACAATTCGAACAATATTCTAATAGAGGTTGTTTATTTACCACACGCATTAGCATATTTTGAGGAGTCCTTGGGCGATTTAACTGTAAAATACTCTAACATTATTATAATGGAAGATTTTAATAACAATTTATTTGATGTAAATAAGTCGGCGAGGATGAGGTCTGCGTGTCAACAATTAAATATTTCGTGTATTCGTGTTTTCCTATCCACTATAAGGTTCCACACAATAGCTCATCGTTGATTGACTATTTTTTTTTGAAGTGATCCAGATTCTTTGGAATTATCAGCCCAGTTACAATGTCCAGGAATATCTCATAATGCTCTTATTTTTATATTTGTTAATTTTTCATTACAACGCTATGATGAATATGTGGAATACCGTAATTATAAACAAATTGATTTTAATGTTTTGGAAAATCAAATTAGTAATTGCGATTTTGATAACATATATATATGAGCGATATAGATGAAATGTTTGGAATATAAATACTAATTTAATTTAATGCCTTTGCTTTCAATTTTGTTCCTATTTCAAAGTATAAGCTCGATTATAAAAAAACCGAATGGACGAACTGCCGTGAAATTGTGTATATTAAATATTTTCGATATTTAGCTTTTAAGGATTATATCGATAATCGCTGCGACAGCAACTGGAAAATCTTTTGGAAAATTCGTAATCGAACAAAATCAGTGATTAGGAGAATTAAAATCAAAGTCATTCTCGTTCATTTGTAGATCGCAATAGCAAACAGATTTGGAATATTTTACGCAAACGCGTTTGTACGGATTCTGTTTCAGCTTTGGATAACATAAATGTCAATGAACTTAATCGAAATTTTGTTTCCAGACGAAATAATAATTGTATTAATTTTGAAGATATTCAGGATGAACACAGTTTTTGTGTTCGTAATGTGACATTAAATGAAATGTATGTTGCTATTATGAAAATAAAGTCAAATGCCGTTGGCAACGACATTATACCCCTAATATTCATAAAAATGCATTATATTCAAGATTACTTGCTTCATTTTATTAATTGTATATTTACATCATCAACATTCCCTACCGTTTGGAAAATAGCTCGCGTAGTACCGATTAAAAAATCAGGAAAATCTTATGATATTGATAATTTTAGAACAAAAAGTGTATTGCCCGCGATTTCGCAAATCGTTGAAAATGTAATTAAAGAACAAAATAATTTAAGAACAAAGGGTTAACAATTAACCCTTCAAAGACTAAAGCTGCTGTCTTTGCTAAAAATAACTTAATGCCCGTGAACATTTCTATTAAAATTAAAGATACTGATATAGTAAACGAATTGAAATGCTTATGAGTTTTATTAGATAATCGTTTGACTCACATATAAATATCTTGAGCTCTAAAATTAATTTTACTTTGCGCAGGTTGTACAGCTTAAAATTATATTAACCTCATCATATTGAATATAAATTAGTTCACGCTTTACTAATGCCTACTCTGAATTACGGTCTTGAGGTGTTTTCTGTAATAATGTCATACAATGTCAAGAAATTGCAAACTAATATTTAATAGAATAATTCATTTTCATTATAATGTTAAGATACGTGATCATGTATCCCCATATACGCAACGTTTTCTTAACTGCACTTTTATTAATTTTATTAAAATAAGAACTTTATTACATTTCTTTAAAATCATGAAAACCCAAGTGGAATGAATACCTATCGAAAATATTTCATTTCACTCGATCTAGTATAAATGCTCAAATTTTGTTTCCACTAATTTCTACTTCTATTTTTGAGCGATCATTTCAGATAAGAGTTGCTAGAGAATGGAATACGTTGCCAAGGAATTTGAAAAGTTTCTCTACTTCAGTCGGTGTCTTTAAACGTAACCTTTAAGAACACTTTCGCGACATTAACACATAATTTGCAAAACATTAATTCTCTTGTTGAGTTTCTGCTATTTTTTTCTTTCACTGATGACCATATATATAATTTCGAATTTTTATATACAAATTATAGTATTAGGAGCGGCTGTGTTGAAAATGATTTAGTATAAGTTTATATGCACATAATTTTATTAGCTTATAATTTTATTTTTGGCCTTGAAGGCCATTGGAAATAAATAAAATAAAAAAATCTCCAAACAAACAAATTGGCTGAACTTTACATAACAGGATGAACTGAAATATTTATTCTTGAAACTATCCCCTCTCAGACTAAATTAGGGCGTGATCGGACTTGTGGTACCCTAGATAAATCGAAAACAATTAATTTGTAATTATTTTCATGGACCGATAACACCTGTGACCTCAGGACCCTTTTTATACCCTACACTAAGAGTTAAAGGGTATATTCAGTTTGGTACGCCGTTTGTAACACCCAGAAGGAAGCATCTCCGGTATGGAAAAGTATATATATTCTTGATCAGGATGACCTCCTGAGACGATTTAGCGACGTCCGTCTGTCCGTCTGTCTGTTGAAACCAATACTACTGAAACAATAGAAGAGTTAGATAAATGAAACTCATAATTTAGATTACTTATATACCAACGCTGTCCATTGTGACCTGTGATCTGACCATTTATACCTCATATTAAATTTACATCTACAGATCAATTTTACTGTATACGTGCTTAGATAAACTTTTTCGGTCAAATATATATTGAAATCATGCTCAAATACACGAAAATAATGTTTTCCGCCGATACGACTTGTGGTTCCCAAAAAAAATATCGAAATTCGGTGCACCTACCCATTTGTAAATATGGGTATCAAATGAATGGAAATTCTTCAGCGATTGAAATTTTGTAATTATTTTCAGGATTCGTATACCCTTGTGACCAATATACCACTTTGAATGGTAACCACACATATGTGTAGGGTATTTATAGTCGGCTTAGACCGACTATTATTTTGAAAATTCTAACTATCATAATAACACCAAATTTAAAATTTCCCATGTAATCTAACCTTCCCAACTGGTTAGTTTTAAAAACTGAGTTCATTTTATACACGAATAATATATAGATACAAGTCTGGCTACCCACACTGAGTACCTATATTACCAAATAGGTAGGTGGTGCACCGGTTTTCGATTTTACTAGGGTACCACAGATCCGATCGCACTCTATTTTTTTTCCTTTTTAAGCAAATAAAACTGTGGTTTAAAGAAGTAAAGTTGTATATAATTCATTACTCACTGTATTTGATGCGAAAATATAAAAAAGGGCTTAAAATAAATTTTTGGGGAGCACTTTAGAAAAATTTGGAAAAAAAGCGCAAAAAAATCAATATTCTCCCTATTGGATCCGCCCCTGCACCAGGGGTTCCGAGCGACTTTTTGTTATTGTAATTATTTTTAAATACGCGGGTTTTTTCAATAAAAGTGCAATTTCCCCATTTTTGAACTTTTAACGACCATTCTCAATTAAATTATTATTGCTTTAAGAGTAAAAAATATATGACTATATACTTTTTTTCTTAACTTTATATCATTAACTAAAATTGTGGTATTTAAAATAATTAATTTTTAGTTAATCGTTACAGTTTCATGGCTTGCCAAACACATACAATTTTAAATTTTTCTTACCATTGTAATTTTTTTTTCTGTATTTATTTCCAATGTAATTAATAAGCCTACAAGGCCAAAATAAAATTACAAGCTAATATAATTATGTGCTTATAAACTAATACTAAATCATATTTAACACAGCCGCTCCAAATACTAAAATTTGTGTATAAAAATTCGACATATATATATTATATATGCATATATACAGCTGCGAAAAAAAAAATAGCACCACCCCCACGAGCAATGTTTTTAAAAGCCTCATATTTACATTTGTAAGTTTAAGAAAATTATGAATAGGTTTTTAGAAGCAGAAGACTCTAAACCAACTAATAAATGAATAACCGTTTTCCACAAATTTAAGGAACTTTACAAAAAATTAAGAAAATTAGCGAAAAAAAAAAATAGCACCACTTTTCAAATATGCACTTAAGATTATAAAAATGAGAAATAAATAATAACTTCATTACTTTAAATTAAATTTTTATTAAATGTGAGATTGTTCTTATAATTTAATATTTAGTAGCGTTGCCTTTATTGGCAATAACGGCTTCGCATCGTCTTGGCATCGATTCAAACAAATCCTGGCATCGTTTTAGAGGAATATTGCTCCAGGACTCCTGAATAACTTCCCAAAGTGATCCGCTGCTGGTTGGCTTAGAAGCAGCAACTGCCTTCTTTACATCAGCCCATAAATTTTCGATGGGATTGAGGTCTGGTGACTGCGCAGGCCACTCCAAAACGTTGACCGCATTTTTTCCGAACCATTCCTTTGCTTTCTTACTTGTGTGCTTGGGGTCATTATCCTGTTGGAAGACCCATACCAGCGGCATCTCATTTTGTGCATAGGGTAGCATCACCGTATCCAAAATATTTACGTATACGTGTTGGTCCATTATGGTTTTTATCCAATATATCGGACCTACTCCATAATATGAAAAACAACCCCATACCATTACGCTGGATCCTCCATGTTTTATGGTTTTCGTCGTATATTTTGGGTTGTATTCTGAGTTTTGAGGACGCCTGACGTACGAACGAGAACCTTTTCCACCAAACATCACAACTTTACTCTCATCTGTCCATAAAATATTCCTCCATTTTTGGGCTGGCCAATTTAGGTGGTTCTTTGCGAACTTCATGCGCTTGGCAATATGTTTTGTGGTCAAAAGAGGGACCTTTCTTGGGCTGCAGGCTTTTAAATTATGTGCTCTGAGACATGTCCGAACTGTTTGCACTGTCGCAGTTATATTAAGGTCCTTTTTTAGCTCAGTTGCAGCTTTGAAAGGATCCTTCTTGCTCTCGCGGATCAACCTATTGACGTGATGCTGGTCCAGGGCTCGTTTTCTTCCACGTGTTTCAGTCTTTTCTTCGAATTTTATTGCGTTACGGATCATTTTGTTGGAACACCCAACCAATCGACCAACTTCCCTATAAGATTTTCCATCCAATATCATTTTTTTTATTATTTCGCGCTTCTCCGCACTGCAGTGTTTTCCACGACCCATTTTATATATAATATTTGATTTATTTTACACGTAATGATCAAAATAATAAAGAACAATGTCAAATCTATAAAACGTGTGCTTTCGATCAAAACAAATCTGCGAAACATAACGGTTTCTTTAAAGAATGTGTAAGTGGTGCTATTTTTTTTTTTCCCCATTTTTTTGACATTTTCTATTCAAATTGCAAAAAAATAAATATCGATTATTATTCTAAGAGTGGCACTACTTTTTTCGTATAGGGTGAACACTAAGCAATATACTAAATATCAAAATTTGAAAAAATTCCAACACTAAATGTTTGTTTTTGAACTAATAAAAAAATTTTCATAGTGGTGCTATTATTTTTTTCCCAACTGTATATATATATATATATATATATATATATATATATATATATATATATATATATATATATATATATATATATATATATATATATATATATATATGTATATGATGCATATATATATATATAAAAAAAAAAAAAATATATATATATATATATATATATATATATATATATATACATATATATATATATATATATATATATATATATATATATATATATATATATATATATAATGCATAAATATATATGGTTCTCAGTGAAAGAAAATAAAGCAGAAACTCAACAATATACTTAATGTTTCATGAATTATGTGTTAATGTCGCGAAAGTGTTCTAAGAGGTTACGTTTAAAGACACCTACTGAAGTAGAGAAACTTTTTAAATTCCTTGGCAACATATTCCATTCTCTAGCAATTCTTATCTGAAATGATCGCTCAAAAATAGAAGTAGAAATTGGAGGAAACAAAATTTGAGCATTTCTACTAGATCGAGTGATATGAAATATTTTAAATAGGTATTCGGGCACTTTGATTTCATGATTTTAAAGAAATGTAATAAAGTTCTTATTTTAATAAAATGAATAAAAGTGCAGTTAAGAAAACGTTGTGTATATGGGGATACGTGATCACGTATCTTAACATTATAAAGAAAACGAATTATTCTATTAAATATTAGTTGCAATTTCTTGACATTGTATGACAGTGTTCCAGAAAACACCTCAAGACCGTAATTCAGAGTAGACATTAGTAAAGCGTGAACTAATTTATATTTAATATGATGAGGTAAATATAAATTTAAGCTATACAACCTGCGCAAAGTAAAGTTAATTTTTGAGCTCAAACTATTTATATGAGAGTCAAATGATAAACGATTATCTAATAAAACTCCTAAGCATTTCAATTTGTTTACAATATCAATATCAGTATCTTTAATTTTAATAGAGATATTAAAGGGCATTAAGTTATTTTTAACAAAGACAACAGCTTTAGTCTTTGAAGGGTTGATTGTTAATAAATTTTCTTCCATCCAAAGGGACACATTGCATGTGTCATATAAAGTTAATAATAAAGTTTTAACTGTCGAACAATTTCTTATTTTATTCTAACGAGTTTGGAATAACATATTTGTATTATAGCACATACAATTATCTTTAAAATGATATCGTTTTATTAGTAGATACAAAAATTATGCACACCTACACTCAGAAGAAAATGTACCATTAAGTACTTTATGGTACGACCATTGATCTTATGGTTCATGTATCAATAGTTTTTTCTTTTTAAATCAAAAGTTTTTAATTAATTCAATAGTATTTGAAAAATTCAGTACCATAAATTTAAATATTTCAATATTATTATTTTAAATAGAATAAATACTGTTGTTTTAATGGTTTCCTCCTATAATAATAACCGTGGTGTAAAAAAACGAATACAAACATGTTCGTTTTGTACGTCATTCTGCGTGTTTACTCAAAATTATTAAACGCGACATTATTAAACGCGACATTATTAAACGCGACATTGGTAAGGACTCAATGTATTTCAATATTATTATTTTAAATAGAATAAATACTGTTGTTTTAATGGTTTCCTCCTATAATAATAAACGTGGTGTAAAAAAAGGAATACAAACATGTTCGTTTTGTACGTCATTCTGCGTTTATTTACCACACGGTGATTTAGCATATTTTGAGGAGTCCTTGGGCGATTTAACTGTAAAATACTCTAACATTATTATAATGGGAGATTTTAATAACAATTTATTTGATGTAAATAAGTCGGCGAGGATGAGGTCTGCGTGTCAGCAATTAAATATTTCGTGTTTTCCTATCCACTATAAGGTTCCACACAATAGCTCATCGTTGATTGACTATTTTTTTTGAAGTGATCCAGATTCTTTGGAATTATCAGACCAGTTACAATGTCCAGGAATATCTCATAATGCTCTTATTTTTATATTTGTTAATTTTTCATTACAACGCTATGATGAATATGTGGAATACCGTAATTATAAACAAATTGATTTTAATGTTTTGGAAAATCAAATTAGTAATTGCGATTTTGATAACATATATTGTATGAGCGATATAGATGAAATGTTTGGAATATAAATACTAATTTAATGTCTTTGCTTTCAATTTTGTTCCTATTTCAAAGTATAAGCTCGATTATAAAAAAACCGAATGGACGAACTGCCGTGAAATTGTGTATATTAAATCTTTTCGATATTTAGCTTATAAGGATTATATCGATAATCGCTGCGACAGCAACTGGAAAATCTTTTGCAAAATTCGTAATCGAACAAAATCAGTGATTAGGAGAATTAATAAATAAGTCATTCTCGTTCATTTGTAGATCGCAATAGCAAACAGATTTGGAATATTTTACGCAAACGCGTTTGTACGGATTCTGTTTCAGCTTTGGAAAACATAAATGTCAATGAACTTAATCGAAATTTTGTTTTCAGACGAAATAATATTCATAAAAATGCCTTATATTCAAGATTACTTGCTTCATTTTATTAATTGTATATTTACAACATCAACATTCCCTACCGTTTGGAAAATAGCTCGCGTAGTACCGATTAAAAAATCAGGAAAATCTTATGATATTGATAATTTTAGAACAAAAAGTGTATTGCCCGCGATTTCGAAATTCGTTGAAAATGTAATTAAAGACCAAATAAATTAAGAACAAAGGGTTAACAATTAACCCTTCAAAGACTAAAGCTGCTGTCTTTGCTAAAAATAACTTAATGCCGTAAACGAATTGAAATGCTTATGAGTTTTATTAGATAATAGTTTATCATTTGACTCACATATAAATAGCTTGAGCTCTAAAATTAATTTTACTTTGCGCAGGTTGTACAGCTTAAAATTATATTTACCTCATCATATTGAATATAAATTAGCACGCTTTACTAATGCCTACTCTGAATTACGGCCTTGAGGTGTTTTCTGGAACACTGTCATACAATGTCAAGAAATTGCAAACTAATATTTAATAGAATAATTCGTTTTCTTTATAATGTTAAGATACGTGATCATGTATCTCCATATACGCAACGTTTTCTTAACTGCACTTTCATTAATTTTATTAAAATAAGAACTTTATTACATTTCTTTAAAATCATGAAAACCCAAGTGGAATGAATACCTATCGAAAATATTTCATTGCACTCGATCTAGTATAAATGCTCAAATTTTGTTTCCACTAATTTCTACTTCTATTTTTGAGCGATCATTTCAGATAAGAGTTGCTAGAGAATGGAATACGTTGCCAAGGAATTTGAAAAGTTTCTCTACTTCAGTCGGTGTCTTTAAACGTAACCTTTTTAGAACACTTTCGCGACATTAACACATAATTTGCAAAACATTAATTCTCTTGTTGATTTTCTGCCGGTTTTTTTTTTCACTGATGACCATTTATATAATTTCGAATTTTTATATACAAATTATAGTATTAGGATCGGCTGTGTTGAATATGATTTAGTATTAGTTTATAAGCACATAATTTTATTAGCTTATAATTTTATTTTTGGCCTTGAAGGCTTATTAATTACATTGGAAATAAATAAAATAAAAAATCTCCAAACAAACAAATTGGCTGAACTTTACATAACAGGATGAACTGAAATATTTGTTCTTCAAACTATCCCCTCTGTATGGGTCCCAGACTAAATTAGGGCGCGGTCGCACTTGTGGTACCCTAGATAAATCGAAAACGATTAATTTGTAATTATTTTCATGAACCGATAACACCAGTGATCTCAGGACCCTTTTTATACCCTATACTAAGAGTTAAAGGGTATATTCAGTTTGGTACGCCGTTTGTAACACCCAGAAGGAAGCATCGCCGGTATGGAAAAGTATATATATTCTTGATCAGGATGACCTCCCGAGTCGATTTAGCGACGTCCGTCTGTCTGTTGAAATCCCTACTACTGAAACAATAGAAGAGTTAGATAAATGAAACTCATAATTTAGATTACTTATATACCTACGCTGTATGCGCGAAAAAATTGGAAAGATCGGTCCATTGTGACCTGTGATCTGACCATTTATACCTCATATTAAATTTTCATTTACAGATCAATTTTACTGTATACGTGCTTAGTTAACTTTTTCGGTCAAATATATATTGAAGTCATGCTCAAATACACGAAAATAATGTTTTCCGCCGATACGACTTGTGGTTCCCAAAAAAAATATCGAAATTCGGTACACCTACCCATTTGTAAATATGGGTATCAAATGAATGGAAATTCTTCTGCGATTGAAATGTTGTAATTATTTTCAGGATTCGTATACCCTTGTGACCAATATACCACTTTGAATGGTAACCACACATATGTGTAGGGTATTTATAGTCGGCTTAGACCGACTATAATTTTGAAAATTCTAACTATCATAATAACACCAAAATTAAAATTTCCCATGTAATCTAACCTTCCCAACTGGTTAGTTTTAAAAACTGAGTTCATTTTATACACGAATAATATATAGATACAAGTGTGGCTACCCACACTGAGTACCTATATGACCAAATAGGTAGGTGCACCGGTTTTTGATTTTACTAGGGTACCACAGATCCGATCGCACTCTATTTTTTTCTTTTTTAAGCAAATAAAACTGTGGTTTAAAGATGTAAAGTTGTATATAATTCATTACTCACTGTATTTGATGCGAAAATATAAAAAAGGGCTTAAAATAAATTTTTGGGGAGCACTTTAGAAAAATTTGGAAAAAAAGCGCAAAAAATTCAATATTCCCCCTATTGGATCCGCCCCTGCACCAGAGGTTCCGAGCGACTTTTTTTTGTTATTGTAATTATTTTTAAATACGCGGGGTGTCCATTTTTTTCAATAAAAGTGCAATTTCCCCATTTTTGAACTTTTAACGACCATTCTCAATTAAATTATTATTGCTTTAAGAGTAAAAAATATATGACTATATACTTTTTTTCTTAACTTTATATCATTAACTAAAATTGTGGTATTTAAAATAATTAATTTTTAGTTAATCGTTACAGTTTCATGGCTTGCCAAACACATACAATTTTAAATTTTTCTTACCATAGTAATTTTTTTTTTCTGTATTTATTTCCAATGTAATTAATAAGCCTACAAGGCCAAAATAAAATTACAAGCTAATATAATTATGTGCTTATAAACTAATACTAAATCATATTTAACACAGCCGCTCCAAATACTAAAATTTGTATATAAAAATTCGACATATATATATTATATATGCATATATATATATATATATATATATATATATATATATATATATATATATATATATATATATATATATATATATATATATATATATATATATATATATATATGATGCATATATATATATATATATATATATATATATATATATATATATATATATATATATATATATAATGCATATATATATATATATATATATATACATATATATATATATATATATATATATATATATATATATATATATATATATATATATATATATATATATATATATATATATAATGCATATATATATATATGGTTCTCAGTGAAAGAAAATAAAGCAGAAACTCAACAATATACTTAATGTTTCATGAATTATGTGTTAATGTCGCGAAAGTGTTCTAAGAGGTTACGTTCAAAGACACCTACTGAAGTAGAGAAAGTTTTTAAATTCCTTGGCAACATATTCTATTCTCTAGCTTATTCTTTTTCTGAAATGATCGCTCAAAAATAGAAGTAGAAATTGGAGGAAACAAAATTTGAGCATTTCTACTAGATCGAGTGATATGAAATATTTTAAATAGGTATTCGGGCACTTTGATTTCATGATTTTAAAGAAATGTAATAAAGTTCTTATTTTAATAAAATGAATAAAAGTGCAGTTAAGAAAACGTTGCGTATATGGGGATACGTGATCACGTATCTTAACATTATAAAGAAAACGAATTATTCTATTAAATATTAGTTGCAATTTCTTGACATTGTATGACAGTGTTCCAGAAAACACCTCAAGACCGTAATTCAGAGTAGACATTAGTAAAGCGTGAACTAATTTATATTTAATATGATGAGGTAAATATAAATTTAAGCTATACAACCTGCGCAAAGTAAAGTTAATTTTTGAGCTCAAACTATTTATATGTGAGTCAAATGATAAACGATTATCTAATATAACTCCTAAGCATTTCAATTCGTTTACAATATCAATATCAGTATCTTTAATTTTAATAGAGATATTAAAGGGCATTAAGTTATTTTTAACAAAGACAACAGCTTTAGTCTTTGAAGGGTTGATTGTTAATAAATTTTCTTCCATCCAAAGGGACACATTGCATGTGTTAAAGTTAATAATAAAGTTTTAACTGTCGAACAATTTCTTATTTTATTCTAACGAGTTTGGAATAACATATTTGTATTATAGCACATACAATTATCTTTAAAATGATATCGTTTTATTAGTAGATAGAAAAATTATGCACACCTACACTCAGAAGAAAATGTACCATTAAGTACTTTATGGTACGACCATTGATCTTATGGTTCATGTATCAATAGTTTTTTCTTTTTAAATCAAAAGTTTTTAATTAATTCAATAGTATTTGAAAAATTCAGTACCATAAATTTAAATATTTCAATATTATTATTTTAAATAGAATAAATACTGTTGTTTTAATGGTTTCCTCCTATAATAATAACCGTGGTGTAAAAAAACGAATACAAACATGTTCGTTTTGTACGTCATTCTGCGTGTTTACTCAAAATTATTAAACGCGACATTATTAAACGCGACATTGGTAAGGACTCAATGTATTTCAATATTATTATTTTAAATAGAATAAATACTGTTGTTTTAATGGTTTCCTCCTATAATAATAAACGTGGTGTAAAAAAAGGAATACAAACATGTTCGTTTTGTACGTCATTCTGCGTTTATTTACCACACGGTGATTTAGCATATTTTGAGGAGTCCTTGGGCGATTTAACTGTAAAATACTCTAACATTATTATAATGGGAGATTTTAATAACAATTTATTTGATGTAAATAAGTCGGCGAGGATGAGGTCTGCGTGTCAGCAATTAAATATTTCGTGTATTCGTGTTTTCCTATCCACTATAAGGTTCCACACAATAGCTCATCGTTGATTGACTATTTTTTTTGAAGTGATCCAGATTCTTTGGAATTATCAGACCAGTTACAATGTCCAGGAATATCTCATAATGCTCTTATTTTTATATTTGTTAATTTTTCATTACAACGCTATGATGAATATGTGGAATACCGTAATTATAAACAAATTGATTTTAATGTTTTGGAAAATCAAATTAGTAATTGCGATTTTGATAACATATATTGTATGAGCGATATAGATGAAATGTTTGGAATATAAATACTAATTTAATGTCTTTGCTTTCAATTTTGTTCCTATTTCAAAGTATAAGCTCGATTATAAAAAAACCGAATGGACGAACTGCCGTGAAATTGTGTATATTAAATCTTTTCGATATTTAGCTTATAAGGATTATATCGATAATCGCTGCGACAGCAACTGGAAAATCTTTTGCAAAATTCGTAATCGAACAAAATCAGTGATTAGGAGAATTAAAAAATAAGTCATTCTCGTTCATTTGTAGATCGCAATAGCAAACAGATTTGGAATATTTTACGCAAACGCGTTTGTACGGATTCTGTTTCAGCTTTGGAAAACATAAATGTCAATGAACTTAATCGAAATTTTGTTTCCATACGAAATAATATTCATAAAAATGCCTTATATTCAAGATTACTTGCTTCATTTTATTAATTGTATATTTACAACATCAACATTCCCTACCGTTTGGAAAATAGCTCGCGTAGTACCGATTAAAAAATCAGGAAAATCTTATGATATTGATAATTTTAGAACAAAAAGTGTATTGCCCGCGATTTCGAAATTCGTTGAAAATGTAATTAAAGACCAAATAAATTAAGAACAAAGGGTTAACAATTAACCCTTCAAAGACTAAAGCTGCTGTCTTTGCTAAAAATAACTTAATGCCGTAAACGAATTGAAATGCTTATGAGTTTTATTAGATAATAGTTTATCATTTGACTCACATATAAATAGCTTGAGCTCTAAAATTAATTTTACTTTGCGCAGGTTGTACAGCTTAAAATTATATTTACCTCATCATATTGAATATAAATTAGCACGCTTTACTAATGCCTACTCTGAATTACGGTCTTGAGGTGTTTTCTGGAACACTGTCATACAATGTCAAGAAATTGCAAACTAATATTTAATAGAATAATTCGTTTTCTTTATAATGTTAAGATACGTGATCATGTATCCCCATATACGCAACGTTTTCTTAACTGCACTTTTATTAATTTTATTAAAATAAGAACTTTATTACATTTCTTTAAAATCATGAAAACCCAAGTGGAATGAATACCTATCGAAAATATTTCATTGCACTCGATCTAGTATAAATGCTCAAATTTTGTTTCCACTAATTTCTACTTCTATTTTTGAGCGATCATTTCAGATAAGAGTTGCTAGAGAATGGAATACGTTGCCAAGGAATTTGAAAAGTTTCTCTACTTCAGTCGGTGTCTTTAAACGTAACCTTTTTAGAACACTTTCGCGACATTAACACATAATTTGCAAAACATTAATTCTCTTGTTGATTTTCTGCCGGTTTTTTTTTTCACTGATGACCATATATATAATTTCGAATTTTTATATACAAATTATAGTATTAGGATCGGCTGTGTTGAATATGATTTAGTATTAGTTTATAAGCACATAATTTTATTAGCTTATAATTTTATTTTTGGCCTTGAAGGCTTATTAATTACATTGGAAATAAATAAAATAAAAAATCTCCAAACAAACAAATTGGCTGAACTTTACATAACAGGATGAACTGAAATATTTGTTCTTCAAACTATCCCCTCTGTATGGGTCCCAGACTAAATTAGGGCGCGGTCGCACTTGTGGTACCCTAGATAAATCGAAAACGATTAATTTGTAATTATTTTCATGAACCGATAACACCAGTGATCTCAGGACCCTTTTTATACCCTATACTAAGAGTTAAAGGGTATATTCAGTTTGGTACGCCGTTTGTAACACCCAGAAGGAAGCATCGCCGGTATGGAAAAGTATATATATTCTTGATCAGGATGACCTCCCGAGTCGATTTAGCGACGTCCGTCTGTCTGTTGAAATCCCTACTACTGAAACAATAGAAGAGTTAGATAAATGAAACTCATAATTTAGATTACTTATATACCTACGCTGTATGTGCGAAAAAATTGGAAAGATCGGTCCATTGTGACCTGTGATCTGACCATTTATACCTCATATTAAATTTTCATTTACAGATCAATTTTACTGTATACGTGCTTAGTTAACTTTTTCGGTCAAATATATATTGAAGTCATGCTCAAATACACGAAAATAATGTTTTCCGCCGATACGACTTGTGGTTCCCAAAAAAAATATCGAAATTCGGTACACCTACCCATTTGTAAATATGGGTATCAAATGAATGGAAATTCTTCTGCGATTGAAATGTTGTAATTATTTTCAGGATTCGTATACCCTTGTGACCAATATACCACTTTGAATGGTAACCACACATATGTGTAGGGTATTTATAGTCGGCTTAGACCGACTATAATTTTGAAAATTCTAACTATCATAATAACACCAAATTTAAAATTTCCCATGTAATCTAACCTTCCCAACTGGTTAGTTTTAAAAACTGAGTTCATTTTATACACGAATAATATATAGATACAAGTGTGGCTACCCACACTGAGTACCTATATGACCAAATAGGTAGGTGCACCGGTTTTCGATTTTACTAGGGTACCACAGATCCGATCGCACTCTATTTTTTTCTTTTTTAAGCAAATAAAACTGTGGTTTAAAGATGTAAAGTTGTATATAATTCATTACTCACTCTATTTGATGCGAAAATATAAAAAAGGGCTTAAAATAAATTTTTGGGGAGCACTTTAGAAAAATTTGGAAAAAAAGCGCAAAAAATTCAATATTCCCCCTATTGGATCCGCCCCTGCACCAGAGGTTCCGAGCGACTTTTTTTTGTTATTGTAATTATTTTTAAATACGCGGGGTGTCCATTTTTTTCAATAAAAGTGCAATTTCCCCATTTTTGAACTTTTAACGACCATTCTCAATTAAATTATTATTGCTTTAAGAGTAAAAAATATATGACTATATACTTTTTTTCTTAACTTTATATCATTAACTAAAATTGTGGTATTTAAAATAATTAATTTTTAGTTAATCGTTACAGTTTCATGGCTTGCCAAACACATACAATTTTAAATTTTTCTTACCATAGTAATTTTTTTTTTCTGTATTTATTTCCAATGTAATTAATAAGCCTACAAGGCCAAAATAAAATTACAAGCTAATGTAATTATGTGCTTATAAACTAATACTAAATCATATTTAACACAGCCGCTCCAAATACTAAAATTTGTATATAAAAATTCGACATATATATATTATATATGCATATATATATATATATATATATATATATATATATATATATATATGATGCATATATATATATATATATATAATGCATATATATATATATATATATATATAATGCATATATATATATATATACATATATATATATATATATATATATATATATATATATATATATATATATATATATATATATATATATATATATATATATATATATATATATATATATATATATATATAATGCATATATATATATATGGTTCTCAGTGAAAGAAAATAAAGCAGAAACTCAACAATATACTTAATGTTTCATGAATTATGTGTTAATGTCGCGAAAGTGTTCTAAGAGGTTACGTTCAAAGACACCTACTGAAGTAGAGAAACTTTTTAAATTCCTTGGCAACATATTCTATTCTCTAGCTTATTCTTTTTCTGAAATGATCGCTCAAAAATAGAAGTAGAAATTGGAGGAAACAAAATTTGAGCATTTCTACTAGATCGAGTGATATGAAATATTTTAAATAGGTATTCGGGCACTTTGATTTCATGATTTTAAAGAAATGTAATAAAGTTCTTATTTTAATAAAATGAATAAAAGTGCAGTTAAGAAAACGTTGCGTATATGGGGATACGTGATCACGTATCTTAACATTATAAAGAAAACGAATTATTCTATTAAATATTAGTTGCAATTTCTTGACATTGTATGACAGTGTTCCAGAAAACACCTCAAGACCGTAATTCAGAGTAGACATTAGTAAAGCGTGAACTAATTTATATTTAATATGATGAGGTAAATATAAATTTAAGCTATACAACCTGCGCAAAGTAAAGTTAATTTTTGAGCTCAAACTATTTATATGTGAGTCAAATGATAAACGATTATCTAATATAACTCCTAAGCATTTCAATTCGTTTACAATATCAATATCAGTATCTTTAATTTTAATAGAGATATTAAAGGGCATTAAGTTATTTTTAACAAAGACAACAGCTTTAGTCTTTGAAGGGTTGATTGTTAATAAATTTTCTTCCATCCAAAGGGACACATTGCATGTGTCATATAAAGTTAATAATAAAGTTTTAACTGTCGAACAATTTCTTATTTTATTCTAACGAGTTTGGAATAACATATTTGTATTATAGCACATACAATTATCTTTAAAATGATATCGTTTTATTAGTAGATAGAAAAATTATGCACACCTACACTCAGAAGAAAATGTACCATTAAGTACTTTATGGTACGACCATTGATCTTATGGTTCATGTATCAATAGTTTTTTCTTTTTAAATCAAAAGTTTTTAATTAATTCAATAGTATTTGAAAAATTCAGTACCATAAATTTAAATATTTCAATATTATTATTTTAAATAGAATAAATACTGTTGTTTTAATGGTTTCCTCCTATAATAATAACCGTGGTGTAAAAAAACGAATACAAACATGTTCGTTTTGTACGTCATTCTGCGTGTTTACTCAAAATTATTAAACGCGACATTATTAAACGCGACATTATTAAACGCGACATTGGTAAGGACTCAATGTATTTCAATATTATTATTTTAAATAGAATAAATACTGTTGTTTTAATGGTTTCCTCCTATAATAAACGTGGTGTAAAAAAAGGAATACAAACATGTTCGTTTTGTACGTCATTCTGCGTTTATTTACCACACGGTGATTTAGCATATTTTGAGGAGTCCTTGGGCGATTTAACTGTAAAATACTCTAACATTATTATAATGGGAGATTTTAATAACAATTTATTTGATGTAAATAAGTCGGCGAGGATGAGGTCTGCGTGTCAGCAATTAAATATTTCGTGTATTCGTGTTTTCCTATCCACTATAAGGTTCCACACAATAGCTCATCGTTGATTGACTATTTTTTTTGAAGTGATCCAGATTCTTTGGAATTATCAGACCAGTTACAATGTCCAGGAATATCTCATAATGCTCTTATTTTTATATTTGTTAATTTTTCATTACAACGCTATGATGAATATGTGGAATACCGTAATTATAAACAAATTGATTTTAATGTTTTGGAAAATCAAATTAGTAATTGCGATTTTGATAACATATATTGTATGAGCGATATAGATGAAATGTTTGGAATATAAATACTAATTTAATGTCTTTGCTTTCAATTTTGTTCCTATTTCAAAGTATAAGCTCGATTATAAAAAAACCGAATGGACGAACTGCCGTGAAATTGTGTATATTAAATCTTTTCGATATTTAGCTTATAAGGATTATATCGATAATCGCTGCGACAGCAACTGGAAAATCTTTTGCAAAATTCGTAATCGAACAAAATCAGTGATTAGGAGAATTAAAAAATAAGTCATTCTCGTTCATTTGTAGATCGCAATAGCAAACAGATTTGGAATATTTTACGCAAACGCGTTTGTACGGATTCTGTTTCAGCTTTGGATAACATAAATGTCATTGAACTTAATCGATATTTTGTTTCCAGACGAAATAATATTCATAAAAATGCCTTATATTCAAGATTACTTGCTTCATTTTATTAATTGTATATTTACATCAACATTCCCTACCGTTTGGAAAATAGCTCGCGTAGTACCGATTAAAAAATCAGGAAAATCTTATGATATTGATAATTTTAGAACAAAAAGTGTATTGCCCGCGATTTCGAAAATCGTTGAAAATGTAATTAAAGACCAAATAAATTAAGAACAAAGGGTTAACAATTAACCCTTCAAAGACTAAAGCTGCTGTCTTTGCTAAAAATAACTTAATGCCGTAAACGAATTGAAATGCTTATGAGTTTTATTAGATAATCGTTTATCATTTGACTCACATATAAATAGCTTGAGCTCTAAAATTAATTTTACTTTGCGCAGGTTGTACAGCTTAAAATTATATTTACCTCATCATATTGAATATAAATTAGCACGCTTTACTAATGCCTACTCTGAATTACGGTCTTGAGGTGTTTTCTGGAACACTGTCATACAATGTCAAGAAATTGCAAACTAATATTTAATAGAATAATTCGTTTTCTTTATAATGTTAAGATACGTGATCATGTATCCCCATATACGCAACGTTTTCTTAACTGCACTTTTATTAATTTTATTAAAATAAGAACTTTATTACATTTCTTTAAAATCATGAAAACCCAAGTGGAATGAATACCTATCGAAAATATTTCATTGCACTCGATCTAGTATAAATGCTCAAATTTTGTTTCCACTAATTTCTACTTCTATTTTTGAGCGATCATTTCAGATAAGAGTTGCTAGAGAATGGAATACGTTGCCAAGGAATTTGAAAAGTTTCTCTACTTCAGTCGGTGTCTTTAAACGTAACCTTTTTAGAACACTTTCGCGACATTAACACATAATTTGCAAAACATTAATTCTCTTGTTGATTTTCTGCCGGTTTTTTTTTTCACTGATGACCATATATATAATTTCGAATTTTTATATACAAATTATAGTATTAGGATCGGCTGTGTTGAATATGATTTAGTATTAGTTTATAAGCACATAATTTTATTAGCTTATAATTTTATTTTTGGCCTTGAAGGCTTATTAATTACATTGGAAATAAATAAAATAAAAAATCTCCAAACAAACAAATTGGCTGAACTTTACATAACAGGATGAACTGAAATATTTGTTCTTCAAACTATCCCCTCTGTATGGGTCCCAGACTAAATTAGGGCGCGGTCGCACTTGTGGTACCCTAGATAAATCGAAAACGATTAATTTGTAATTATTTTCATGAACCGATAACACCAGTGATCTCAGGACCCTTTTTATACCCTATACTAAGAGTTAAAGGGTATATTCAGTTTGGTACGCCGTTTGTAACACCCAGAAGGAAGCATCGCCGGTATGGAAAAGTATATATATTCTTGATCAGGATGACCTCCCGAGTCGATTTAGCGACGTCCGTCTGTCTGTTGAAATCCCTACTACTGAAACAATAGAAGAGTTAGATAAATGAAACTCATAATTTAGATTACTTATATACCTACGCTGTATGTGCGAAAAAATTGGAAAGATCGGTCCATTGTGACCTGTGATCTGACCATTTATACCTCATATTAAATTTTCATTTACAGATCAATTTTACTGTATACGTGCTTAGTTAACTTTTTCGGTCAAATATATATTGAAGTCATGCTCAAATACACGAAAATAATGTTTTCCGCCGATACGACTTGTGGTTCCCAAAAAAAATATCGAAATTCGGTACACCTACCCATTTGTAAATATGGGTATCAAATGAATGGAAATTCTTCTGCGATTGAAATGTTGTAATTATTTTCAGGATTCGTATACCCTTGTGACCAATATACCACTTTGAATGGTAACCACACATATGTGTAGGGTATTTATAGTCGGCTTAGACCGACTATAATTTTGAAAATTCTAACTATCATAATAACACCAAATTTAAAATTTCCCATGTAATCTAACCTTCCCAACTGGTTAGTTTTAAAAACTGAGTTCATTTTATACACGAATAATATATAGATACAAGTGTGGCTACCCACACTGAGTACCTATATGACCAAATAGGTAGGTGCACCGGTTTTCGATTTTACTAGGGTACCACAGATCCGATCGCACTCTATTTTTTTCTTTTTTAAGCAAATAAAACTGTGGTTTAAAGATGTAAAGTTGTATATAATTCATTACTCACTCTATTTGATGCGAAAATATAAAAAAGGGCTTAAAATAAATTTTTGGGGAGCACTTTAGAAAAATTTGGAAAAAAAGCGCAAAAAATTCAATATTCCCCCTATTGGATCCGCCCCTGCACCAGAGGTTCCGAGCGACTTTTTTTTGTTATTGTAATTATTTTTAAATACGCGGGGTGTCCATTTTTTTCAATAAAAGTGCAATTTCCCCATTTTTGAACTTTTAACGACCATTCTCAATTAAATTATTATTGCTTTAAGAGTAAAAAATATATGACTATATACTTTTTTTCTTAACTTTATATCATTAACTAAAATTGTGGTATTTAAAATAATTAATTTTTAGTTAATCGTTACAGTTTCATGGCTTGCCAAACACATACAATTTTAAATTTTTCTTACCATAGTAATTTTTTTTTTCTGTATTTATTTCCAATGTAATTAATAAGCCTACAAGGCCAAAATAAAATTACAAGCTAATGTAATTATGTGCTTATAAACTAATACTAAATCATATTTAACACAGCCGCTCCAAATACTAAAATTTGTATATAAAAATTCGACATATATATATTATATATGCATATATATATATATATATATATATATATATATATATATATATATATATATATATATATATATATATGATGCATATATATATATATATATAATGCATATATATATATATATATATATATATATAATGCATATATATATATATATATATACATATATATATATATATATATATATATAATGCATATATATATATATGGTTCTCAGTGAAAGAAAATAAAGCAGAAACTCAACAATATACTTAATGTGTCATGAATTATGTGTTAATGTCGCGAAAGTGTTCTAAGAGGTTACGTTCAAAGACACCTACTGAAGTAGAGAAACTTTTTAAATTCCTTGGCAACATATTCTATTCTCTAGCTTATTCTTTTTCTGAAATGATCGCTCAAAAATAGAAGTAGAAATTGGAGGAAACAAAATTTGAGCATTTCTACTAGATCGAGTGATATGAAATATTTTAAATAGGTATTCGGGCACTTTGATTTCATGATTTTAAAGAAATGTAATAAAGTTCTTATTTTAATAAAATGAATAAAAGTGCAGTTAAGAAAACGTTGCGTATATGGGGATACGTGATCACGTATCTTAACATTATAAAGAAAACGAATTATTCTATTAAATATTAGTTGCAATTTCTTGACATTGTATGACAGTGTTCCAGAAAACACCTCAAGACCGTAATTCAGAGTAGACATTAGTAAAGCGTGAACTAATTTATATTTAATATGATGAGGTAAATATAAATTTAAGCTATACAACCTGCGCAAAGTAAAGTTAATTTTTGAGCTCAAACTATTTATATGTGAGTCAAATGATAAACGATTATCTAATATAACTCCTAAGCATTTCAATTCGTTTACAATATCAATATCAGTATCTTTAATTTTAATAGAGATATTAAAGGGCATTAAGTTATTTTTAACAAAGACAACAGCTTTAGTCTTTGAAGGGTTGATTGTTAATAAATTTTCTTCCATCCAAAGGGACACATTGCATGTGTTAAAGTTAATAATAAAGTTTTAACTGTCGAACAATTTCTTATTTTATTCTAACGAGTTTGGAATAACATATTTGTATTATAGCACATACAATTATCTTTAAAATGATATCGTTTTATTAGTAGATAGAAAAATTATGCACACCTACACTCAGAAGAAAATGTACCATTAAGTACTTTATGGTACGACCATTGATCTTATGGTTCATGTATCAATAGTTTTTTCTTTTTAAATCAAAAGTTTTTAATTAATTCAATAGTATTTGAAAAATTCAGTACCATAAATTTAAATATTTCAATATTATTATTTTAAATAGAATAAATACTGTTGTTTTAATGGTTTCCTCCTATAATAATAACCGTGGTGTAAAAAAACGAATACAAACATGTTCGTTTTGTACGTCATTCTGCGTGTTTACTCAAAATTATTAAACGCGACATTATTAAACGCGACATTATTAAACGCGACATTGGTAAGGACTCAATGTATTTCAATATTATTATATTACTGTTGTTTTAATGGTTTCCTCCTATAATAAACGTGGTGTAAAAAAAGGAATACAAACATGTTCGTTTTGTACGTCATTCTGCGTTTATTTACCACACGGTGATTTAGCATATTTTGAGGAGTCCTTGGGCGATTTAACTGTAAAATACTCTAACATTATTATAATGGGAGATTTTAATAACAATTTATTTGATGTAAATAAGTCGGCGAGGATGAGGTCTGCGTGTCAGCAATTAAATATTTCGTGTATTCGTGTTTTCCTATCCACTATAAGGTTCCACACAATAGCTCATCGTTGATTGACTATTTTTTTTGAAGTGATCCAGATTCTTTGGAATTATCAGACCAGTTACAATGTCCAGGAATATCTCATAATGCTCTTATTTTTATATTTGTTAATTTTTCATTACAACGCTATGATGAATATGTGGAATACCGTAATTATAAACAAATTGATTTTAATGTTTTGGAAAATCAAATTAGTAATTGCGATTTTGATAACATATATTGTATGAGCGATATAGATGAAATGTTTGGAATATAAATACTAATTTAATGTCTTTGCTTTCAATTTTGTTCCTATTTCAAAGTATAAGCTCGATTATAAAAAAACCGAATGGACGAACTGCCGTGAAATTGTGTATATTAAATCTTTTCGATATTTAGCTTATAAGGATTATATCGATAATCGCTGCGACAGCAACTGGAAAATCTTTTGCAAAATTCGTAATCGAACAAAATCAGTGATTAGGAGAATTAAAAAATAAGTCATTCTCGTTCATTTGTAGATCGCAATAGCAAACAGATTTGGAATATTTTACGCAAACGCGTTTGTACGGATTCTGTTTCAGCTTTGGATAACATAAATGTCATTGAACTTAATCGATATTTTGTTTCCAGACGAAATAATATTCATAAAAATGCCTTATATTCAAGATTACTTGCTTCATTTTATTAATTGTATATTTACATCAACATTCCCTACCGTTTGGAAAATAGCTCGCGTAGTACCGATTAAAAAATCAGGAAAATCTTATGATATTGATAATTTTAGAACAAAAAGTGTATTGCCCGCGATTTCGAAAATCGTTGAAAATGTAATTAAAGACCAAATAAATTAAGAACAAAGGGTTAACAATTAACCCTTCAAAGACTAAAGCTGCTGTCTTTGCTAAAAATAACTTAATGCCGTAAACGAATTGAAATGCTTATGAGTTTTATTAGATAATCGTTTATCATTTGACTCACATATAAATAGCTTGAGCTCTAAAATTAATTTTACTTTGCGCAGGTTGTACAGCTTAAAATTATATTTACCTCATCATATTGAATATAAATTAGCACGCTTTACTAATGCCTACTCTGAATTACGGTCTTGAGGTGTTTTCTGGAACACTGTCATACAATGTCAAGAAATTGCAAACTAATATTTAATAGAATAATTCGTTTTCTTTATAATGTTAAGATACGTGATCATGCATCCCCATATACGCAACGTTTTCTTAACTGCACTTTTATTAATTTTATTAAAATAAGAACTTTATTACATTTCTTTAAAATCATGAAAACCCAAGTGGAATGAATACCTATCGAAAATATTTCATTGCACTCGATATAGTATAAATGCTCAAATTTTGTTTCCACTAATTTCTACTTCTATTTTTGAGCGATCATTTCAGATAAGAGTTGCTAGAGAATGGAATACGTTGCCAAGGAATTTGAAAAGTTTCTCTACTTCAGTCGGTGTCTTTAAACGTAACCTTTTTAGAACACTTTCGCGACATTAACACATAATTTGCAAAACATTAATTCTCTTGTTGATTTTCTGCTATTTTTTTCTTTCACTGATGACCATATATATAATTTCGAATTTTTATATACAAATTATAGTATTAGGATCGGCTGTGTTGAATATGATTTAGTATTAGTTTATAAGCACATAATTTTATTAGCTTATAATTTTATTTTTACATTGGAAATAAATAAAATAAAAAATCTCCAAACAAACAAATTGGCTGAACTTTACATAACAGGATGAAGTGAAATATTTGTTCTTCAAACTATCCCCTCTGTTTGGGTCCCAGACTAAATTAGGGCGCGGTCGCACTTGTGGTACCCTAGATAAATCGAAAACGATTAATTTGTAATTATTTTCATGGACCGATAACGCCAGTGACCTCAGGACCCTTTTTATACCCTATACTAAGAGTTAAAGGGTGTATTCAGTTTGGTACGCCGTTTGTAACACCCAGAAGGAAGCATCGCCGGTATGGAAAAGTATATATATTCTTGATCAGGATGACCTCCCGAGTCGATTTAGCGACGTCCGTCTGTCTGTTGAAATCCCTACTACTGAAACAATAGAAGAGTTAGATAAATGAAACTCATAATTTAGATTACTTATATATCTACGCTGTATGTGCGAAAAAATTGGAAAGATCGGTCCATTGTGACCTGTGATCTGACCATTTATACCTCATATTAAATTTTCATTTACAGATCAATTTTACTGTATACGTGCTTAGATAAACTTTTTCGGTCAAATATATATTGAAGTCATGCTCAAATACACGAAAATAATGTTTTCCGCCGATACGACTTGTGGTTCCCAATAAAAATATCGAAATTCGGTGCACCTACCCATTTGTAAATATGGGTATCAAATGAATGGAAATTCTTCAGCGATTGAAATTTTGTAATTATTTTCAGGATTCGTATACCCTTGTGACCAATATACCACTTTGAATGGTAACCACACATATGTGTAGGGTATTTATAGTCGGCTTAGACCGACTATTATTTTGAAAATTCTAACTATCATAATAACACCAAATTTAAAATTTCCCATGTAATCTAACCTTCCCAACTGGTTAGTTTTAAAAACTGAGTTCATTTTATACACGAATAATATATAGATACAAGTGTGGCTACCCACACTGAGTACCTATATAACCAAATAGGTAGGTGCACCGGTTTTCGATTTTACTAGGGTACCACAGATCCGATCGCACTCTATTTTTTCTTTTTTAAGCAAATAAAACTGTGGTTTAAAGAAGTAAAGTTGTATATAATTCATTACTCACTGTATTTGATGCGAAAATATAAAAAAGGGCTTAAAATAAATTTTTGGGGAGCACTTAAGAAAAATTTGGAAAAAAAGCGCAAAAAATTCAATATTCCCCCTATTGGATCCGCCCTATTGGATCCGCACCAGGGGTTCCGAGCGACTTTTTTTTGTATTTGTAATTATTTTTAAATACGCGGGGTGTCCATTTTTTTCAATAAAAGTGCAATTTCCCCATTTTTGAACTTTTAACGACCATTCTCAATTAAATTATTATTGCTTTAAGAGTAAAAAATATATGACTATATACTTTTTTTCTTAACTTTATATCATTAACTAAAATTGTGGTATTTAAAATAATTAATTTTTAGTTAATCGTTACAGTTTCATTGCTTGCCAAACACATACAATTTAAAATTTTTCTTACCATTGTAATTTTTATACCCTACACCTATAAGGTACAGGGTATATTAAGTTTGTGCAGATATTGTAACGCCCCTTAGGAGGCGTGTCCGGTATGGAAAAGTATATATATTCTTGATCAGCATCACCATCCGAGTCCGTTTAGCCATGTCCGTCTGTCTGTCCGTCTTGCTGTCTTGCTGTCCGAATACAGAATAACTTGATAAATACTGATCAGAATGCGATGAAATTTCGTCTCAATATATTTTAGCCAAAAGTAGGAACTGAGTTTGAAAATGAGCCAAATCGGTCAACGGACACGCCCACCTCCCATACAAGTCACTTTTATTTAACTCGTTAGGAACTAATAACTCGAAAAGTATTCAAGATATAGGTATAAAATTTAAAACATATTGTTATAATTCACCTAAAAATATATGTTCCAAAAATAGGCGTGATCCGCCCACTTTTTTTTTTCATTATTTCCCGGGTTTTCATAGTGGAAATTTGAACCGTAAATTATTAAAATCAAAGTGGATGAATACCTATCGAAAATATTTCATTGCACTCGATCTAGTATAAATGCTCAAATTTTGTTTCCACTAATTTCTACTTCTATTTTTGAGCGATCATTTCAGATAAGAGTTGCTAGAGAATGGAATACGTTGCCAAGGAATTTGAAAAGTTTCTCTACTTCAGTCGGTGTCTTTAAACGTAACCTTTTTAGAACACTTTCGCGACATTAACACATAATTTGCAAAACATTAATTCTCTTGTTGATTTTCTGCTATTTTTTTCTTTCACTGATGACCATATATATAATTTCGAATTTTTATATACAAATTATAGTATTAGGATCGGCTGTGTTGAATATGATTTAGTATTAGTTTATAAGCACATAATTTTATTAGCTTATAATTTTATTTTTAAATTGGAAATAAATAAAATAAAAAATCTCCAAACAAACAAATTGGCTGAACTTTACATAACAGGATGAAGTGAAATATTTGTTCTTCAAACTATCCCCTCTGTTTGGGTCCCAGACTAAATTAGGGCGCGGTCGCACTTGTGGTACCCTAGATAAATCGAAAACGATTAATTTGTAATTATTTTCATGGACCGATAACGCCAGTGACCTCAGGACCCTTTTTATACCCTATACTAAGAGTTAAAGGGTATATTCAGTTTGGTACGCCGTTTGTAACACCCAGAAGGAAGCATCGCCGGTATGGAAAAGTATATATATTCTTGATCAGGATGACCTCCCGAGTCGATTTAGCGACGTCCGTCTGTCTGTTGAAATCCCTACTACTGAAACAATAGAAGAGTTAGATAAATGAAACTCATAATTTAGATTACTTATATATCTACGCTGTATGTGCGAAAAAATTGGAAAGATCGGTCCATTGTGACCTGTGATCTGACCATTTATACCTCATATTAAATTTTCATTTACAGATCAATTTTACTGTATACGTGCTTAGATAAACTTTTTCGGTCAAATATATATTGAAGTCATGCTCAAATACACGAAAATAATGTTTTCCGCCGATACGACTTGTGGTTCCCAAAAAAAATATCGAAATTCGGTGCACCTACCCATTTGTAAATATGGGTATCAAATGAATGGAAATTCTTCAGCGATTGAAATTTTGTAATTATTTTCAGGATTCGTATACCCTTGTGACCAATATACCACTTTGAATGGTAACCACACATATGTGTAGGGTATTTATAGTCGGCTTAGACCGACTATTATTTTGAAAATTCTAACTATCATAATAACACCAAATTTAAAATTTCCCATGTAATCTAACCTTCCCAACTGGTTAGTTTTAAAAACTGAGTTCATTTTATACACGAATAATATATAGATACAAGTGTGGCTACCCACACTGAGTACCTATATAACCAAATAGGTAGGTGCACCGGTTTTCGATTTTACTAGGGTACCACAGATCCGATCGCACTCTATTTTTTTCTTTTTTAAGCAAATAAAACTGTGGTTTAAAGAAGTAAAGTTGTATATAATTCATTACTCACTGTATTTGATGCGAAAATATAAAAAAGGGCTTAAAATAAATTTTTGGGGAGCACTTAAGAAAAATTTGGAAAAAAAGCGCAAAAAATTCAATATTCCCCCTATTGGATCCGCCCTATTGGATCCGCACCAGGGGTTCCGAGCGACTTTTTTTTGTATTTGTAATTATTTTTAAATACGCGGGGTGTCCATTTTTTTCAATAAAAGTGCAATTTCCCCATTTTTGAACTTTTAACGACCATTCTCAATTAAATTATTATTGCTTTAAGAGTAAAAAATAAATGACTATATACTTTTTTTCTTAACTTTATATCATTAACTAAAATTGTGGTATTTAAAATAATTAATTTTTAGTTAATCGTTACAGTTTCATTGCTTGCCAAACACATACAATTTAAAATTTTTCTTACCATTGTAATTTTTATACCCTACACCTATAAGGTACAGGGTATATTAAGTTTGTGCAGATATTGTAACGCCCCTTAGGAGGCGTGTCCGGTATGGAAAAGTATATATATTCTTGATCAGCATCACCATCCGAGTCCGTTTAGCCATGTCCGTCTGTCTGTCTGTCTGTCTGTCCGTCTTGCTGTCTTGCTGTCCGAATACAGAATAACTTGATAAATACTGATCAGAATGCGATGAATATATATATATCGTCTCAATATATTTTAGCCAAAAGTAGGAACTGAGTTTGAAAATGAGCCAAATCGGTCAACGGACACGCCCACCTCCCATACAAGTCACTTTTATTTAACTCGTTAGGAACTAATAACTCGAAAAGTATTCAAGATATAGGTATAAAATTTAAAACATATTGTTATAATTCACCTAAAAATATATGTTCCAAAAATAGGCGTGATCCGCCCACTTTTTTTTTTCATTATTTCCCGGGTTTTCATAGTGGAAATTTGAACCGTAAATTATTAAAATCAAATCTATGAAATATTATCCTTACAAAATTTTTGAATATAGGAGTGGTCCGCCCATTTACATTTTTCCAATTTTTTGTATTCGTTTTTTATACTTTTATATCGATTTTTAAATTATGGGGATATAAATTTCTAAATTATGTGAATAATATTCTGAGGGTGGGGTGGTTCAGTATAATTAAAAACTTTAAAATTAAGATATACAATTAAATATCTCACCAATGGTGTAGGGTATTCCATAGTCGGGCCCGACCGACTATAAAAGTCCGCCCCATATGACCGAACTTACCCATGTGACCTAACTTTCCCAACTCGTTTTTTTCTGTATTTATTTCCAATGTAATTAATAAGCCTACAAGCCCAAAATAAAATTACAAGCTAATATAATTATGTGCTTATAAACTAATACTAAATCATATTTAACACAGCCGCTCCAAATACTAAAATTTGTATATAAAAATTCGACATATATATATTATATATGCATATATATATATATATATATATATATATATATATATATATATATATATATATATATATGATGCATATATATATATATATATATATATATATATATATATATATATACATATATATATATATATATATATATATATATATATATATATATATATATATATATATATATATATATATATATATAATGCATATATATATATATATATATATATATATATATATATATATATATATATATATAGATATATATATATATATATATATATATATATATATAGATATATATATATATATATATATATATATATATATATATACATATATATATATATATATAATGCATATATATATATATGGTTCTCAGTGAAAGAAAATAAAGCAGAAACTCAACAATATACTTAATGTTTCATGAATTATGTGTTAATGTCGCGAAAGTGTTCTAAGAGGTTACGTTCAAAGACACCTACTGAAGTAGAGAAACTTTTTAAATTCCTTGGCAACATATTCTATTCTCTAGCAATTCTTATCTGAAATGATCGCTCAAAAATAGAAGTAGAAATTGGAGGAAACAAAATTTGAGCATTTCTACTAGATCGAGTGATATGAAATATTTTAAATAGGTATTCGGGCACTTTGATTTCATGATTTTAAAGAAATGTAATAAAGTTCTTATTTTAATAAAATGAATAAAAGTGCAGTTAAGAAAACGTTGCGTATATGGGGATACGTGATCACGTATCTTAACATTATAAAGAAAACGAATTATTCTATTAAATATTAGTTGCAATTTCTTGACATTGTATGACAGTGTTCCAGAAAACACCTCAAGACCGTAATTCAGAGTAGACATTAGTAAAGCGTGAACTAATTTATATTTAATATGATGAGGTAAATATAAATTTAAGCTATACAACCTGCGCAAAGTAAAGTTAATTTTTGAGCTCAAACTATTTATATGTGAGTCAAATGATAAACGATTATCTAATAAAACTCCTAAGCATTTCAATTCGTTTACAATATCAATATCAGTATCTTTAATTTTAATAGAGATATTAAAGGGCATTAAGTTATTTTTAACAAAGACAACAGCTTTAGTCTTTGAAGGGTTGATTGTTAATAAATTTTCTTCCATCCAAAGGGACACATTGCATGTGTTAAAGTTAATAATAAAGTTTTAACTGTCGAACAATTTCTTATTTTATTCTAACAAGTTTGGAATAACATATTTGTATTATAGCACATACAATTATCTTTAAAATGGTATCGTTTTATTAGTAGATAGAAAAATTATGCACACCTACACTCAGAAGAAAATGTACCATTAAGTACTTTATGGTACGACCATTGATCTTATGGTTCATGTATCAATAGTTATTTCTTTTTAAATCAAAAGTTTTTAATTAATTCAATAGTATTTGAAAAATTCAGTACCATAAATTTAAATATTTCAATATTATTATTTTAAATAGAATAAATACTGTTGTTTTAATGGTTTCCTCCTATAATAATAACCGTGGTGTAAAATACGAATACAAACATGTTCGTTTTGTACGTCATTCTGCGTGTTTACTCAAAATGGTCGCATGTATTTTTTTTTGTAATAATCCACATTATTAAACGCGACATTGGTAAGGACTCAATGTATTTCAACATTATTATTTTAAATAGAATAAATACTGTTGTTTTAATGGTTTCCTCCTATAATAATAAACGTGGTGTAAAAAAAGGAATACAAACATGTTCGTTTTGTACGTCATTCTGCGTTTATTTACCACACGGTGATTTAGCATATTTTGAGGAGTCCTTGGGCGATTTAACTGTAAAATACTCTAACATTATTATAATGGGAGATTTTAATAACAATTTATTTGATGTAAATAAGTCGGCGAGGATGAGGTCTGCGTGTCAGCAATTAAATATTTCGTGTATTCGTGTTTTCCTATCCACTATAAGGTTCCACACAATAGCTCATCGTTGATTGACTATTTTTTTTTGAAGTGATCCAGATTCTTTGGAATTATCAGACCAGTTACAATGTCCAGGAATATCTCATAATGCTCTTATTTTTATATTTGTTAATTTTTCATTACAACGCTATGATGAATATGTGGAATACCGTAATTATAAACAAATTGATTTTAATGTTTTGGAAAATCAAATTAGTAATTGCGATTTTGATAACATATATTGTATGAGCGATATAGATGAAATGTTTGGAATATAAATACTAATTTAATGTCTTTGCTTTCAATTTTGTTCCTATTTCAAAGTATAAGCTCGATTATAAAAAAACCGAATGGACGAACTGCCGTGAAATTGTGTATATTAAATCTTTTCGATATTTAGCTTATAAGGATTATATCGATAATCGCTGCGACAGCAACTGGAAAATCTTTTGCAAAATTCGTAATCGAACAAAATCAGTGATTAGGAGAATTAAAAAATAAGTCATTCTCGTTCATTTGTAGATCGCAATAGCAAACAGATTTGGAATATTTTACGCAAACGCGTTTGTACGGATTCTGTTTCAGCTTTGGATAACATAAATGTCAATGAACTTAATCGAAATGTTGTTTCCAGACGAAATAATATTCATAAAAATGCCTTATATTCAAGATTACTTGCTTCATTTTATTAATTGTATATTTACAACATCAACATTCCCTACCGTTTGGAAAATAGCTCGCGTAGTACCGATTAAAATATCAGGAAAATCTTATGATATTGATAATTTTAGAACAAAAAGTGTATTGCCCGCGATTTCGAAAATCGTTGAAAATGTAATTAAAGACCAAATAAATTAAGAACAAAGGGTTAACAATTAACCCTTCAAAGACTAAAGCTGCTGTCTTTGCTAAAAATAACTTAATGCCGTAAACGAATTGAAATGCTTATGAGTTTTATTAGATAATCGTTTATCATTTGACTCACATATAAATAGCTTAAGCTCTAAAATTAATTTTACTTTGCGCAGGTTGTACAGCTTAAAATTATATTTACCTCATCATATTGAATATAAATTAGCACGCTTTACTTATGCCTACTCTGAATTACGGTCTTGAGGTGTTTTCTGGAACACTGTCATACAATGTCAAGAAATTGCAAACTAATATTTAATAGAATAATTCGTTTTCTTTATAATGTTAAGATACGTGATCATGTATCCCCATATACGCAACGTTTTCTTAACTGCACTTTTATTAATTTTATTAAAATAAGAACTTTATTACATTTCTTTAAAATCATGAAAACCCAAGTGGAATGAATACCTATCGAAAATATTTCATTGCACTCGATCTAGTATAAATGCTCAAATTTTGTTTCCACTAATTTCTACTTCTATTTTTGATCGATCATTTCAGATAAGAGTTGCTAGAGAATGGAATACGTTGCCAAGGAATTTGAAAAGTTTCTCTACTTCAGTCGGTGTCTTTAAACGTAACCTTTTTAGAACACTTTCGCGACATTAACACATAATTTGCAAAACATTAATTCTCTTGTTGATTTTCTGCTATTTTTTTCTTTCACTGATGACCATATATATAATTTCGAATTTTTATATACAAATTATAGTATTAGGATCGGCTGTGTTGAATATGATTTAGTATTAGTTTATAAGCACATAATTTTATTAGCTTATAATTTTATTTTTACATTGGAAATAAATAAAATAAAAAATCTACAAACAAACAAATTGGCTGAACTTTACATAACAGGATGAAGTGAAATATTTGTTCTTCAAACTATCCCCTCTGTTTGGGTCCCAGACTAAATTAGGGCGCGGTCGCACTTGTGGTACCCTAGATAAATCGAAAACGATTAATTTGTAATTATTTTCATGGACCGATAACGCCAGTGACCTCAGGACCCTTTTTATACCCTATACTAAGAGTTAAAGGGTATATTCAGTTTGGTACGCCGTTTGTAACACCCAGAAGGAAGCATCGCCGGTATGGAAAAGTATATATATTCTTGATCAGGATGACCTCCCGAGTCGATTTAGCGACGTCCGTCTGTCTGTTGAAATCCCTACTACTGAAACAATAGAAGAGTTAGATAAATGAAACTCATAATTTAGATTACTTATATACCTACGCTGTATGTGCGAAAAAATTGGAAAGATCGGTCCATTGTGACCTGTGATCTGACCATTTATACCTCATATTAAATTTTCATTTACAGATCAATTTTACTGTATACGTGCTTAGATAAACTTTTTCGGTCAAATATATATTGAAGTCATGCTCAAATACACGAAAATAATGTTTTCCGCCGATACGACTTGTGGTTCCCAAAAAAAATATCGAAATTCGGTGCACCTACCCATTTGTAAATATGGGTATCAAATGAATGGAAATTCTTCAGCGATTGAAATTTTGTAATTATTTTCAGGATTCGTATACCCTTGTGACCAATATACCACTTTGAATGGTAACCACACATATGTGTAGGGTATTTATAGTCGGCTTAGACCGACTATAATTTTGAAAATTCTAACTATCATAATAACACCAAATTTAAAATTTCCCATGTAATCTAACCTTCCCAACTGGTTAGTTTTAAAAACTGAGTTCATTTTATACACGAATAATATATAGATACAAGTGTGGCTACCCACACTGAGTACCTATATAACCAAATAGGTAGGTGCACCGGTTTTCGATTTTACTAGGGTACCACAGATCCGATCGCACTCTATTTTTTTCTTTTTTAAGCAAATAAAACTGTGGTTTAAAGAAGTAAAGTTGTATATAATTCATTACTCACTGTATTTGATGCGAAAATATAAAAAAGGGCTTAAAATAAATTTTTGGGGAGCACTTAAGAAAAATTTGGAAAAAAAGCGCAAAAAATTCAATATTCCCCCTATTGGATCCGCCCTATTGGATCCGCACCAGGGGTTCCGAGCGACTTTTTTTTGTATTTGTAATTATTTTTAAATACGCGGGGTGTCCATTTTTTTCAATAAAAGTGCAATTTCCCCATTTTTGAACTTTTAACGACCATTCTCAATTAAATTATTATTGCTTTAAGAGTAAAAAATATATGACTATATACTTTTTTTCTTAACTTTATATCATTAACTAAAATTGTGGTATTTAAAATAATTAATTTTTAGTTAATCGTTACAGTTTCATTGCTTGCCAAACACATACAATTTAAAATTTTTCTTACCATTGTAATTTTTATACCCTACACCTATAAGGTACAGGGTATATTAAGTTTGTGCAGATATTGTAACGCCCCTTAGGAGGCGTGTCCGGTATGGAAAAGTATATATATTCTTGATCAGCATCACCATCCGAGTCCGTTTAGCCATGTCCGTCTGTCTGTCTGTCTGTCCGTCTTGCTGTCTTGCTGTCCGAATACAGAATAACTTGATAAATACTGATCAGAATGCGATGAATATATATATATCGTCTCAATATATTTTAGCCAAAAGTAGGAACTGAGTTTGAAAATGAGCCAAATCGGTCAACGGACACGCCCACCTCCCATACAAGTCACTTTTATTTAACTCGTTAGGAACTAATAACTCGAAAAGTATTCAAGATATAGGTATAAAATTTAAAACATATTGTTATAATTCACCTAAAAATATATGTTCCAAAAATAGGCGTGATACGCCCACTTTTTTTTTTCATTATTTCCCGGGTTTTCATAGTGGAAATTTGAACCGTAAATTATTAAAATCAAATCTATGAAATATTATCCTTACAAAATTTTTGAATATAGGAGTGGTCCGCCCATTTACATTTTTCCAATTTTTTGTATTCGTTTTTTATACTTTTATATCGATTTTTAAATTATGGGGATATAAATTTCTAAATTATGTGAATAATATTCTGAGGGTGGGGTGGTTCAGTATAATTAAAAACTTTAAAATTAAGATATACAATTAAATATCTCACCAATGGTGTAGGGTATTCCATAGTCGGGCCCGACCGACTATAAAAGTCCGCCCCATATGACCGAACTTACCCATGTGACCTAACTTTCCCAACTCGTTTTTTTCTGTATTTATTTCCAATGTAATTAATAAGCCTACAAGCCCAAAATAAAATTACAAGCTAATATAATTATGTGCTTATAAACTAATACTAAATCATATTTAACACAGCCGCTCCAAATACTAAAATTTGTATATAAAAATTCGACATATATATATTATATATGCATATATATATATATATATATATGATGCATATATATATATATATAATGCATATATATATATATATATATATATATATATATATATATATATATATATATAATGCATATATATATATATATATATATATATATATATATATAATGCATATATATATATATATATATATATATATATATATATATATATATATATATATATATATATATATATATATATATATACATATATATATATATATATATAATGCATATATATATATATGGTTCTCAGTGAAAGAAAATAAAGCAGAAACTCAACAATATACTTAATGTTTCATGAATTATGTGTTAATGTCGCGAAAGTGTTCTAAGAGGTTACGTTCAAAGACACCTACTGAAGTAGAGAAACTTTTTAAATTCCTTGGCAACATATTCTATTCTCTAGCAATTCTTATCTGAAATGATCGCTCAAAAATAGAAGTAGAAATTGGAGGAAACAAAATTTGAGCATTTCTACTAGATCGAGTGATATGAAATATTTTAAATAGGTATTCGGGCACTTTGATTTCATGATTTTAAAGAAATGTAATAAAGTTCTTATTTTAATAAAATGAATAAAAGTGCAGTTAAGAAAACGTTGCGTATATGGGGATACGTGATCACGTATCTTAACATTATAAAGAAAACGAATTATTCTATTAAATATTAGTTGCAATTTCTTGACATTGTATGACAGTGTTCCAGAAAACACCTCAAGACCGTAATTCAGAGTAGACATTAGTAAAGCGTGAACTAATTTATATTTAATATGATGAGGTAAATATAAATTTAAGCTATACAACCTGCGCAAAGTAAAGTTAATTTTTGAGCTCAAACTATTTATATGTGAGTCAAATGATAAACGATTATCTAATAAAACTCCTAAGCATTTCAATTCGTTTACAATATCAATATCAGTATCTTTAATTTTAATAGAGATATTAAAGGGCATTAAGTTATTTTTAACAAAGACAACAGCTTTAGTCTTTGAAGGGTTGATTGTTAATAAATTTTCTTCCATCCAAAGGGACACATTGCATGTGTTAAAGTTAATAATAAAGTTTTAACTGTCGAACAATTTCTTATTTTATTCTAACAAGTTTGGAATAACATATTTGTATTATAGCACATACAATTATCTTTAAAATGGTATCGTTTTATTAGTAGATAGAAAAATTATGCACACCTACACTCAGAAGAAAATGTACCATTAAGTACTTTATGGTACGACCATTGATCTTATGGTTCATGTATCAATAGTTATTTCTTTTTAAATCAAAAGTTTTTAATTAATTCAATAGTATTTGAAAAATTCAGTACCATAAATTTAAATATTTCAATATTATTATTTTAAATAGAATAAATACTGTTGTTTTAATGGTTTCCTCCTATAATAATAACCGTGGTGTAAAATACGAATACAAACATGTTCGTTTTGTACGTCATTCTGCGTGTTTACTCAAAATGGTCGCATGTATTTTTTTTTGTAATAATCCACATTATTAAACGCGACATTGGTAAGGACTCAATGTATTTCAACATTATTATTTTAAATAGAATAAATACTGTTGTTTTAATGGTTTCCTCCTATAATAATAAACGTGGTGTAAAAAAAGGAATACAAACATGTTCGTTTTGTACGTCATTCTGCGTTTATTTACCACACGTTGATTTAGCATATTTTGAGGAGTCCTTGGGCGATTTAACTGTAAAATACTCTAACATTATTATAATGGGAGATTTTAATAACAATTTATTTGATGTAAATAAGTCGGCGAGGATGAGGTCTGCGTGTCAGCAATTAAATATTTCGTGTATTCGTGTTTTCCTATCCACTATAAGGTTTCACACAATAGCTCATCGTTGATTGACTATTTTTTTTTGAAGTGATCCAGATTCTTTGGAATTATCAGACCAGTTACAATGTCCAGGAATATCTCATAATGCTCTTATTTTTATATTTGTTAATTTTTCATTACAACGCTATGATGAATATGTGGAATACCGTAATTATAAACAAATTGATTTTAATGTTTTGGAAAATCAAATTAGTAATTGCGATTTTGATAACATATATTGTATGAGCGATATAGATGAAATGTTTGGAATATAAATACTAATTTAATGTCTTTGCTTTCAATTTTGTTCCTATTTCAAAGTATAAGCTCGATTATAAAAAAACCGAATGGACGAACTGCCGTGAAATTGTGTATATTAAATCTTTTCGATATTTAGCTTATAAGGATTATATCGATAATCGCTGCGACAGCAACTGGAAAATCTTTTGCAAAATTCGTAATCGAACAAAATCAGTGATTAGGAGAATTACAAAATAAGTCATTCTCGTTCATTTGTAGATCGCAATAGCAAACAGATTTGGAATATTTTACGCAAACGCGTTTGTACGGATTCTGTTTCAGCTTTGGATAACATAAATGTCAATGAACTTAATCGAAATGTTGTTTCCAGACGAAATAATATTCATAAAAATGCCTTATATTCAAGATTACTTGCTTCATTTTATTAATTGTATATTTACAACATCAACATTCCCTACCGTTTGGAAAATAGCTCGCGTAGTACCGATTAAAATATCAGGAAAATCTTATGATATTGATAATTTTAGAACAAAAAGTGTATTGCCCGCGATTTCGAAAATCGTTGAAAATGTAATTAAAGACCAAATAAATTAAGAACAAAGGGTTAACAATTAACCCTTCAAAGACTAAAGCTGCTGTCTTTGCTAAAAATAACTTAATGCCGTAAACGAATTGAAATGCTTATGAGTTTTATTAGATAATCGTTTATCATTTGACTCACATATAAATAGCTTAAGCTCTAAAATTAATTTTACTTTGCGCAGGTTGTACAGCTTAAAATTATATTTACCTCATCATATTGAATATAAATTAGCACGCTTTACTTATGCCTACTCTGAATTACGGTCTTGAGGTGTTTTCTGGAACACTGTCATACAATGTCAAGAAATTGCAAACTAATATTTAATAGAATAATTCGTTTTCTTTATAATGTTAAGATACGTGATCATGTATCCCCATATACGCAACGTTTTCTTAACTGCACTTTTATTAATTTTATTAAAATAAGAACTTTATTACATTTCTTTAAAATCATGAAAACCCAAGTGGAATGAATACCTATCGAAAATATTTCATTGCACTCGATCTAGTATAAATGCTCAAATTTTGTTTCCATTAATTTCTACTTCTATTTTTGATCGATCATTTCAGATAAGAGTTGCTAGAGAATGGAATACGTTGCCAAGGAATTTGAAAAGTTTCTCTACTTCAGTCGGTGTCTTTAAACGTAACCTTTTTAGAACACTTTCGCGACATTAACACATAATTTGCAAAACATTAATTCTCTTGTTGATTTTCTGCTATTTTTTTCTTTCACTGATGACCATATATATAATTTCGAATTTTTATATACAAATTATAGTATTAGGATCGGCTGTGTTGAATATGATTTAGTATTAGTTTATAAGCACATAATTTTATTAGCTTATAATTTTATTTTTACATTGGAAATAAATAAAATAAAAAATCTACAAACAAACAAATTGGCTGAACTTTACATAACAGGATGAAGTGAAATATTTGTTCTTCAAACTATCCCCTCTGTTTGGGTCCCAGACTAAATTAGGGCGCGGTCGCACTTGTGGTACCCTAGATAAATCGAAATCGATTAATTTGTAATTATTTTCATGGACCGATAACGCCAGTGACCTCAGGACCCTTTTTATACCCTATACTAAGAGTTAAAGGGTATATTCAGTTTGGTACGCCGTTTGTAACACCCAGAAGGAAGCATCGCCGGTATGGAAAAGTATATATATTCTTGATCAGGATGACCTCCCGAGTCGATTTAGCGACGTCCGTCTGTCTGTTGAAATCCCTACTACTGAAACAATAGAAGAGTTAGATAAATGAAACTCATAATTTAGATTACTTATATACCTACGCTGTATGTGCGAAAAAATTGGAAAGATCGGTCCATTGTGACCTGTGATCTGACCATTTATACCTCATATTAAATTTTCATTTACAGATCAATTTTACTGTATACGTGCTTAGATAAACTTTTTCGGTCAAATATATATTGAAGTCATGCTCAAATACACGAAAATAATGTTTTCCGCCGATACGACTTGTGGTTCCCAAAAAAAATATCGAAATTCGGTGCACCTACCCATTTGTAAATATGGGTATCAAATGAATGGAAATTCTTCAGCGATTGAAATTTTGTAATTATTTTCAGGATTCGTATACCCTTGTGACCAATATACCACTTTGAATGGTAACCACACATATGTGTAGGGTATTTATAGTCGGCTTAGACCGACTATAATTTTGAAAATTCTAACTATCATAATAACACCAAATTTAAAATTTCCCATGTAATCTAACCTTCCCAACTGGTTAGTTTTAAAAACTGAGTTCATTTTATACACGAATAATATATAGATACAAGTGTGGCTACCCACACTGAGTACCTATATGCCCAAATAGGTAGGTGCACCGGTTTTCGATTTTACTAGGGTACCACAGATCCGATCGCACTCTATTTTTTTCTTTTTTAAGCAAATAAAACTGTGGTTTAAAGAAGTAAAGTTGTATATAATTCATTACTCACTGTATTTGATGCGAAAATACAAAAAAGGGCTTAAAATAAATTTTTGGGGAGCACTTTAGAAAAATTTGGAAAAAAAGCGCAAAAAATTCAATATTCCCCCTATTGGATCCGCCCTATTGGATCCGCACCAGGGGTTCCGAGCGACTTTTTTTTGTTATTGTAATTATTTTTAAATACGCGGGGTGTCCATTTTTTTCAATAAAAGTGCAATTTCCCCATTTTTGAACTTTTAACGACCATTCTCAATTAAATTATTATTGCTTTAAGAGTAAAAAAATATATGACTATATACTTTTTTTCTTAACTTTATATCATTTACTAAAATTGTGGTATTTAAAATAATTAATTTTTAGTTAATCGTTACAGTTTCATGGCTTGCCAAACTCATACATTTTAAATCTTAACATTATAAAGAAAACGAATTATTCTATTAAATATTAGTTGCAATTTCTTGACATTGTATGACAGTGTTCCAGAAAACACCTCAAGACCGTAATTCAGAGTAGACATTAGTAAAGCGTGAACTAATTTATATTTAATATGATGAGGTAAATATAAATTTAAGCTATACAACCTGCGCAAAGTAAAGTTAATTTTTGAGCTCATACTATTTATATGTGAGTCAAATGATAAACGATTATCTAATAAAACTCCTAAGCATTTCAATTCGTTTACAATATCAATATCAGTATCTTTAATTTTAATAGAGATATTAAAGGGCATTAAGTTATTTTTAACAAAGACAACAGCTTTAGTCTTTGAAGGGTTGATTGTTAATAAATTTTCTTCCATCCAAAGGGACACATTGCATGTGTTAAAGTTAATAATAATAAAGTTTTAACTGTCGAACAATTTCTTATTTTATTCTAATGAGTTTGGAATAACATATTTGTATTATAGCACATACAATTATCTTTAAAATGATATCGTTTTATTAGTAGATAGAAAAATTATGCACACCTACACTCAGAAGAAAATGTACCATTAAGTACTTTATGGTACGACCATTGATCTTATGGTTCATGTATCAATAGTTATTTCTTTTTAAATCAAAAGTTTTTAATTAATTCAATAGTATTTGAAAAATTCAGTACCATAAATTTTAATATATCAATATTATTATTTTAAATAGAATAAATACTGTTGTTTTAATGGTTTCCTCCTATAATAATAAACGTAGTGTAAAAAAACGAATACAAACATGTTCGTTTTGTACGTCATTCTGCGTGTTTACTCAAAATGGACGCATGTATTTTTTTTTTGTAATAATCCACATTATTAAACGCGACATTGGTAAGGACTCAATGTATTTAATGTAAATAATATATATTTATTTATATTTTTATTTATTACAGAAAATAAATAATACATCTATTATGGCAACGGACTCAAAAATAACTGCAGACTCAAGTACTACAATCAATTATTGGAAACCAAAACACACATTAAATGTGGTATAACCTTTTGCAGCAAGAAGTGTCTTTTTATGTGTGTGTTGTAAAAGTGAAACATTTAAATAAAAAAAATATATACAAAAAATTAACTAAAATGTAATTCGACTATACCATAAAATTAATAATACGTATCATTAAATTTGTAAATGTATTGTATTGTATTAACAGTTTCCATATTACTGAACTAATGGGACGAATCCTATTGACCAATTTTAATGGTATAAATTATTGTTTTTCTTTAAAATACTATCAATTTACCATGATTTTTTTCTGAGTGTAGCCTAACAATATAACTTGATTAAAATCTAAAAATAATCTTGATACAATATCTATTTTTTTATACTTGAAGCAATAATAATTTAGTTGAAAATGGTCGTTAAACATCAGAGGATCATTTTTTTAAAGGTTTGTTTTTAGCTTTAGAGGTCTTAGTTTCAGAAAGTCGAAGCGGACCGAAACATTTTAATATTTTTGGATTTTGAATCAGTCTAATATACATATTATTGAAAAAACATATATTAGAACTCGCTAGGATCGACAAATCTGAGATTTGTAATCGTGAAGAAATTGCCTTTCATTTGAGTACCCATATGTACTTTAAAGTAGATGCACCAGTTTTTGATTTTTCGAGGTCATCAGGGCGGACTTTTTTTATTTTTTACGAAAATAAAGCGTGATAATTTTTTTTTCATGTCTCTTGAGCCGGTTCCAAAGTTATTGATTTTTTTCCTGAAAACATACACTTTTGACCACTGTGCACCTTGTGAGAGGTTTTCGTATGCAATGCTTAAACTCGAAAGTTTGCCGTTGACTGCCGAGAGGTAGTGTCACATAGAAACAGATTTACTAAGAAAAATATGTTGAGTCACAGGAAATAAACCAGGGGCTTTCGGCTTGTATTCCAATGCACCAACGACTTTTTGACTCGTAGTCCAACGTACTAACCAAACGAGCCACCTACGCTACATAAATCAAAACAGTTATTGATGTAGGTTCAAATTCCTTAAATATTAATAATTTTAAAGCGTGACGTGTAATAAATGCGTTAGCAACTGTCCGAGAAGTGGGTGACATTTGTTTCATTTATTAAAATTATTGTCATTTTGCGATTAGAAGCACTTTGAGACAATTTTTTATTGGATAGTGAATATTTTATATTACACTGTAAGGTATAAATTGAAAAATATGTGAATGTACATAGCTGTATGGACTTGAATTCTCGAACTTTTTTTTACGTATCCTTTGTGTACAGCGAAATTCTGAAATCCATTCGTCACATGTGGATATTCGTCACATGTAGATGTTTTACTTAACCTTCAGCTGTTTTTATTTAATTGCACATTACAACAACGAACGTAATTAATACAACTGAGCGACGAAAACATCAGTTAGATTGTAGTAAAAACATTTCTCTCTGACAACAATTATAATAGTATTTATATATGTACTTCTATTTATATCCACGTTGCCCGCTTCACAATTTATTGTTTTTGATAATTATTGCAAATGTTGCGATATGAAATGATTAATTTCCTACACTTGCAAGAATTTATTTTAATTTTACTTTTTCTCAATGTTCACTTATTATTTTCTTGCAATATCCTACTGAATATAAATGCTTACACAAAAGGAAATGAAATAATAGAAACCACAGGGTGTTCCAAAAGTGACTAAGAACGCATTCGTCAACTTGGAATTTTTTCTTGGATTTTTTTTACCTTGGCCTATAGGAATAAAAAAACGAGTTTTATTACTACCCAACTAGAGCAAAATACGAAATGTTATCTTTGCGACTATCTTTTTTCAGGTGACTGGATAATACTCACTTAGTGGCAGCTCTGAACTTCATACTTCAAAGTTGGCATTAGTTTTTCTTTGCATCGTCATATTGTCAGATGTTAGCGTTTTTTGTGCGCCGTGTATTTTGTGTGGACAAAAATGTCCTATAGAGAGTAAAAATATTAGCCGCGAAGAGTAAATTGCGTTTATGAATCGCTACAAAATCTGGTCTATGAAATCGAAAATTTTCGTGGGCAGTTACTTATTGCAGGGGTCATTCTACCGTGTGAGAAGGTGTCTCAGGACGTGACTGTGGCAGTAATAAACAGTGCAGCTAAAATAATTTCAAATAAAAATGCATTTAATTTTAAAACATAGCTTTTGGTTTTTCATTATTATTGTCTATTTGTTTGATATGTATTAGTTTGTCATTTGATTATTTTCATGAAGTTTTGGAAAAGTAAATAATCGAATGACAACCTAATACATTGATAATAATTTCTTGTCATATTTTACATGTGTATTTTTTTTTTTTTACAAATTACCCAACGCTCAGGGGATGCCCTCTATTCGTGCAATGCACAGTGTTGATCGTAAGAAAGGATTATAGGTTAAAGGGAGGAGGATAGATGGAGTAGTGTCGGTGGATGTTTGCTTTAAATTTCCCAATATTAAAAATGTCGGGAAAAACAGACGCAGGGAGATTGTTCCACAAACGTATCGTGCGACTGAAGAACGAATTATCTCTGTAATGCGTGGTTCTGTTGAGAACCGAGTGAACTACGAAGGGGTGGGCTTGGTTCGATGCCCGAGTAGAACAAGAGAATACACGACATGGTGGAATCAGGCCATGTATTTCCCTCGAACATTTACCATTGTAATACCTATAAAACAGGCTTACACACCCTACGGTCCTTCGGTGCTCAAGAGAACTAATGGAGGATGAAATATTTTCATCCCCTATTAAATATATTGCACGTTGTTGGATTCGATATAGGAACTCCAAGGAAGATTTTGAAGCTCCTGCCCTTATTTCGAATTGTATTCCATCTTAGGCCGAATATAGGTGGTGTAGACAATGCGCAAGTCAGCGGGAGTGAAGTATGTCTTACACCGTTTCAAAAAACCGAGGTACTTGGCAGCTTCTTTCGACACATCAAATATGTGATCATTCCAACGGAGGTCACATTGAATTGATATACCCAGGACGTCAAGAGCAGCTGACTGCGCAATATCCACAGAGTCCATATTGAAGGGAGGGAGGGGTGAACCCATTCTTTTATGAGATAACAGACAACATTGGGTCTTGCTAGCATTAAAACCAACTCTATTGCAAGACCCCACTCGGAGATTGTTTTAAGGTCATTATTGAGTGTATCATTCATTGTGCGCTTTTACTCTCAATCGCCAAAAAGTTTGGGCGCTTGTTGAACGAATATGAGTGACAAATGTTACTGTCATCTGCAAAGGAATTGATTGAGTTCTGGGTCGATGTCAGAAGGTCATTGATAAAAACCAGAAATAGGGACGGGTATAGGACAGAACCCTGCGGGACTCCAGAATTGATGAAATATTGTTCTGAGAAAACACCATCCATCGCAACTCGTATTGAACGACCCTGGAGAAAACTCGATATCCATCGAGTAAAAGAATTACCGACACCATATGCAATAAGTTTTGATACCAGGGCTTCATGCCACACTCGATCAAAAGTCTTGGAAATATCAAGAACAACCACCTTACTCTCCCCGAAAAGGTGAATACAATTATTCCACTTTTCTGAGAGGACCGCCATCAAGTCACCGGAGGATCTGGTCCTACGGAAACCATATTGCCGGTCAGATAGATAGGTGGAAGTTTATTACGCTTTCCATTATCTTATCGGCTGTCTAGAGGACAACTTTCTGATGATGCCTTTTAATAGTTGACTTAAACATAACTTTTAAGTTACCTTTTCGAGAGCTAAAAGTCAACAAAGAGGCGGACATACGTAAGTCTTTCCGATACCTTTTTCATCACTTTTACGACAACATTCGGATATCGTTAACTTTTTAAAGTTATCATAAAGTTAGGGTTTGGGCATCGTTTGTCTGGTTGGGAAGCTCGATTCTGTAACTACTTAACGACAACAATCGACATCGTTAAGTACAGATAACAACAAAAAACATTTAGTGCTATTCTATACAAAATTCGTAACAATGTTAATATATAACACTTCTGTTATGTGTCCCCTTTGAATCGTATCCAACTAGCTAACGACTCAGGGTCTGGTTCTCAACTACCAAACTCAGGTCGAGGGAATAACAATGGGATAAAACAAACAACTAAAACACACAATCCAACCTACTCACAAAGGTGGGAAGAGATGTAAATCTCCCTTATGCGCCCACCCTTCCGTGGCCACCGGATATCCGCTTCAATTTAATGTGACTCCTATTACGGTCCGCGCAACACCTACTCCATAATATTCATCACATGCACCAATCCCATTATCCTGGCCCCATTATTTACTCTAGCAGTTCATTGTAGATATAATTTATTAATCATATGAACATCTTTTTTTTTGTGGCTGGAGAAAATATTTAAAATATTAAAATATGAATTGAAAATTATAATATGGTAAAAAAAAAAATGATCATGCAAAAAAATATAATATTTAAAATAATATTTAAATAATACAATTAAGCTACGCCTGCTAAGGAAAAACGGACAAAGAAGAAATGTATTTTTTCCTTTTTTTTCGTAGATTCGAGCAAATTTACCCCCTTTTTTATTTCGCTACCTAAATGAGCTCACTGAGGTGGGACGGTTTTCTATATATTGGTTTTATTTATTTTTCTAACCGCGATCTTCTTTATTGCTTTTGGCTTGCAGCCCTATTTTCCCTTTCGAAAATTCCCTCTGGCCACTCCGATGAAAAAAAAAAATTAAATAAAAAAAAAATATATATGTATATATATATATATATATATATATATATATATATATATATATATATATATATATATATATATATATATAAATATAACTGTATTCGGCTTCCAGGTACAAGATCCTCTATGGATCAATCTCATACGGTGGCCCAAATTTTAAGTTTTATTCCGCACGATTCCGCACGCTGGGACCACAAATTTTGAATCGTTTATGATTGGTTATGGCACGTTAAATCGGTCGTTGGAGGATAGGTCAATTATCGGAGCTGAATGCACCTTTGCCCAATTCGCTGTGTTGCTGTCGCGTTCACAATAACGTAATTCATTGGACATACGCAAAAGGTGAGGTTCTTTATGCTTATTTTGGGTTTTGGAGAGAATAAGGGAGTTGATATAGGCAGGGTAGCTGTGTTCTTAAAACCTAGCGCTTACTACTTTTTTTTAGTGTATGGGTTTTTGTTTTTGTGGTGACACCGACGAAATTCTATTCACACGCCTTGGGTTTTCTTGTTCAGCCGTTTTGTGCCCCAAGTCTCCTCTTTTCATAATTCCCACAGGAATAAAATTTATTTATTGTATAATTTTCTCTGGCCACTCCGATGAAAAAAAAAATATATATATGTATATATATATATATATATATATATATATATATATATATATATATATATATATATATATATATATATATATATAAATATAACTGTATTCGGCTTCCAGGTACAAGATCCTCTATGGATCAATCTCATACGGTGGCCCAGCAAATTTTAAGTTTTATTCCGCACGATTCCGCACGCTGGGACCACAAATTTTGAATCGTTTATGATTGGTTATGGCACGTTAAATCGGTCGTTGGAGGATAGGTCAATTATCGGAGCTGAATGCACCTTTGCCCAATTCGCTGTGTTGCTGTCGCGTTCACAATAACGTAATTCATTGGACATACGCAAAAGGTGAGGTTCTTTATGCTTATTTTGGGTTTTGGAGAGAATAAGGGAGTTGATATAGGCAGGGTAGCTGTGTTCTTAAAACCTAGCGCTTACTACTTTTTTTTAGTGTATGGGTTTTTGTTTTTGTGGTGACACCGACGAAATTCTATTCACACGCCTTGGGTTTTCTTGTTCAGCCGTTTTGTGCCCCAAGTCTCCTCTTTTCATAATTCCCACAGGAATAAAATTTATTTATTGTATAATTTTCGGTGTATTTTTTTCCTCATTTCTTTCCACTCATCTTCCTCTCGCTTACGTATGTCCTTTCGTTGTTCCGTATGTAACCCCACTATGTCTTACGTCCAGTACCACTCACTTCTACAAATATAATTTTGCAATAATTTTCAAATTTTAATTACTTATTTTTCTTTTTAGACTTTTTTTCTCACTTTTATTCTCGCGTTGTTTACTTTATTTTTAGCATGGCTGAAGTATATACAGGTTAAGTTATTTTTCAAAAATCAGTCGCCATTTACTTTTTTTGAAAACTGTTTGAAAGACTCAACATTTGTTTACGAAAATGTTAAAACAAAACATCAAAGCATTGTTTACAAAACTCATAAAAAAAATGTAATTCAAAATTTTAAAATAAATAAAATTAAACGAATTGTTAATTTTTGAAATATCTGTGGCTGCAGAAGAAACGACAAAAAGTGCTAAAGTGAATTGGTGCAGTGAAATGTTTATAAATCCGCGAAATTCAAATGCAAAGCACACTGTTTTTTTCATAACCTTAAAATAATGTTTAAAATGACAATACAATTTTGTATTTTTAAATTTTTCTTCGTGACATTCTCAGCACTCGGTGTGCCAACAAACTGTCTAGATGAACTAAAATGTAGATATTTCAACCACGATTTTTAGTTTAATTTATATTATAAAAAATATTTGCAGTGTTAATTTTTTACACGTCTAATGCTTTTGACTGCGAATTTTGAACTGGTTTGTCGTTCCGACAAACCTTCGGTGACACCGTCGGTTTACCCGCTCAACTTTAACAACGCCCCCAGTGCCCTATCCTATTAAATATTTAATTTTTCGCGCGCCTTTTTATCCTATTTCAATCAAATATATAAATATTTATTTCAAAATAACATTAAATATTTCTCTTATTCGCGCCTTTTTGTGGAAATGACGCTAAAATTCTAAACTGTGTCCCTACAGGATCTTAGTATCCTTCATGTCGCTCGCGACCATTTGTGTTCATCAGGCGCACAGAATTTCCAATATGTGTGCTCTGTATGTTGTCTATAGATTGCCCACATTCGTAACAACTCATTTTTGAGTGTTTGTTTTGGTGCAGCTATCCACCCTGGATAACGCAAAGTCCTATTCGTTTTTTTCGCACACACCCTTAGCGTGTGTGAGAGTTTGACTAAATTGCGGACTAAATTAAATTTTGTCGGCAATGCAGCGTTTACTTTTCAATTTAGCAAATTTTCAAGCAAACTAAATTGGAAGACATCAAACAGACATATAATAATCGATTTATTATGTACTGTAACAATTACCGGTTACCGAATGGCGATCATTACCGAATGGCGACATATATATTTTGGATTGCATATGGGCATCCGCAACAAAACTCTGCGGTTGGCATGCACGCATATCCAACAACAGTGTGCCGGGTGCCTACGCATTTTGTTCGTCAGCTGATACTGTATACAGGCTTTTATTCTGTAAGCAATTAATGCAGCGCTGTTACTGCTGCGTTTTGCTGAATCTTACGTTACTTCTTCACCGCACCGGGGCATCGCCTCCAACATCACTTTAATAGAGGCGAGAACGAGGCGTACACATGTGCACGCGCTCATGTGGATGGCGCTGCGCGCGAGTCGATCCATGTTGGAGCTGCAATATTATTGCCGCTCCTGAGTATTTTGTGACTAGCTCACCCGAAGTTTTTGCTGATCGCTGATTATTGTTGTCGGTAAAACCAACAACGGAATAGCTACAAGATTAGAGTATTGCCGTTTGGAGTGTTTTTTTTGTGTTGCGCTTGTGTATGCGTATGCCTACGTCCTTGAATGTAATAGCGCCCAACGGAGGCCACGCCTACTATATTTTATTTTGTCTTATCTCTCTATTCCTGTCTAACTGGGCCTCTACTCTAATGAGTTTTATGTACTTGTAATTTAAACCAAAAATGTTATTTGCATATATATCTCTTTTTATTAATATATATATTTTATTTATTTGTTATTTCTTTCAGCGTTGGACCTCGCCGATATATGTTCGGCCCGCTCACGTTTCTCATCTACTTACGCCGGCCATATTTCTCTGGAAAGTATGTTGATAATCTGTGTTTTTAATAATGTTACGGCGAGATCTTTGTCATGTGTTCGTTGCTGCTATTTGTTTACGGGAAGTAGTTAAACCTTTTTTTGTATTAGATTTACTTTGTTGTTTTTTTTTTCAGAGATCTGGACGTTTCTATTTATTCAGGGTGCCCGAGTAATGTTATGCCGTTGTAATTATAAATGATTTGTTTTGTAGTGTTTGTTACGTATACCTATTCTTATTGGTTAGTATCAACATGTTATTGTTTTAAATCCTTCGCGTGGTAGATGCCCAAAGTACCTGCTAACAATGTTTTGAGTTCATACATGTGGTTGTCAATCACACGTCTTACTCTACATTTCGAGAATTTGCGGCAAAATTTGCTGTTTAAGTTGTTTTTAAAACTATTTAGAATAAAGTTTCGTTTAAACACCTCCTGACCTGGGACAAAGGTCACGTGTCGGGCCCGAACGTTATATCGTTGCGCACTTCGGTCGTAGACTTCGTGTAGATATTTTTTCATTTTTTCTCGCATTAGCTCCATTTTATCGTCCCTGCGAAGCGCGAGTACCTCGTGGTCAGTCAAGGACTGCAATTTTCGTGCCAGTTTATAGTGCTATTAGTAAACATGTGGCATCCGAACAGCGCAAAGAAAGCTGATACCACCGTTGCGGCGTGCACAGAATTTCAGCGATACGGGCGTATCACAGATATGCCCGTATCGCCGCCAGCACAGACTGGTTAACGCGTTATGCCGCGTTCGAATGCGGCGAATAAAAGGTGTCTTCTCCACATTTATGAAAAATTTTCTTTTTTGGAAATTGATTCACCTTCACAGAGATTGCTTCATGCATCGCTTTTGAAATGTGAACTTCGAGAAGTAGTCAACCACTATAAAGATGTACGCATTTCCCGCGCGCGAATATTTGCCTAAAAAGTCAATATATAACTTTTGGAACGACCGTCCCGTGATCACTTCCGCTCCGATTTCAGGACGCATAGATTCATTCCAAGGCTTCGTTTCCTTACATACTGTGCATTGTCGGATGTACTCCTTTATGTGTATCGTCCTCCGAGGCCAGTAATACATCCTTCGGAGTCGATACAACGTTTTCCCCACGCCACCATGTGCTGCTGTTTCTGTTTCGTGTGCCATTACAATCAATGTATGTGTGATGAAATCCACAATTTCCAATTTGCTTCTTCCATCTCTGGCTCGTCCCGACGAAATTACATTCGTTTAAAGATCTGTCCATCCACCACTTTTAGATCGGGCAATTTGTTTGCATTTTCAGTAATTGTCTTTATCAGTTGCATATATTTGTCGAATTCGATAGTATCAAAATCAAGAAAGTCGTCCTGGCCCATCTCTACCGTTTATACGGCGTGTCGGCAACGATATTTTTGGCCTCTTTTCTGTGCTCGATGTTGAAATCGAAAGCATGCTGTTGTAGAGACCATCTTGGTAATCTTCCGCTCAGGTCCTTCAGCTCGCATGGTAATGACTGTAAAGGGTGTCATTTCGATATAGGGCCAAAATTGCTGCCAAACATCCCTTTTCGTCACACTATAGTTTCGCTGGCAACTATTTAACTTCTGCGAGAAAAATTAAATCGGGTTTTCGCCTTCTTCTTCATCCCTCTGGCACAGCACCGCTCCCACTCCAATATCGGAAGCGTAGCACAGCACGTAAAATCTTCGTTTGAAGTCGGGATGTTTTAGAACCGGTGCTCAACGTAACGCAACAGAACGGGCTTTTCTATGTCCTCTGTTGCATTGCACATTTGTTTTTTCATTTTTTGTCCCTTCACCATCCTACTCCAAGCGAACTACGTGCGTAACTGAGACCGCAAGAGTGCGTAACGAAGACAGTAGTGAAGGCCTAACACTCACCACTGTTTAGCCTACGCTCTCGCTGTTTGTCTCAACTACCGCCCGATATTAGTATGTTTATTTATTTTGAACTCGCCCAGTAGAAAAAATGTCGCAAAACTTTAGCATAGATTTTTACAACATTCGTGGGCTGAGGACGAATTTCTTTTCTGTATATGCGTATGTGTCCCTCAATATGCCACAACTAATGGCATTAGGTGAGACCCAGGTTAGTGTGGGTGCAGATACACTGTATTTTCACATACCTGGTATCACCTACTGCCATTGTTTTCTGCCCATAGGGGTCTCGCCTTATATATTCGCAGTGACGTTGTTTACCAGTTGCAGCAACAACATAGTGTATCAGATAGTGAATTTAACACTATTTGGCTTAAATATAAAATTCTTTCACACATCATGCACTTATTTATAGGAGCCCGAATTTAGATATGGTATCTACCTGTAACAAGTTGGATTCCTTATCGGATTCGATCTCATATATATTGGAGCAGTTCCCAGGCAGTGAAATTGTTGTTGCTGGTAACTTTAATGTGTACAACGCCACTTGGTTGAGACCCGCAGGACGGTTGTTATGTTTATTTGTTTGCCAAGTGTAACCAATCGTCGGCTCACTCAATTAGTGAATGAGCCGACGTATATACCATGCGTCGGCGCCAAAAAATCCTAGACCTTTTTCTGACTTCGCATCATGAAAAATATGATGTAAAAGTCCTTGAACCTCTTGGTAACTCCGACCATTGAACTGTTTCCGTTGCTTTTTCGTATTCTAGTTTACGCGTCTCTTCGACTAAGGCCTCGAAGAGGAATGTATGGCTTAACGAAAAAGCAAATTGGATAGCGTTAAATGATTTTTTCGTAACTTTAATTGGAAATTGTATTTCGCTGATAGAGACATAAATGCCGCGGCTTTAATGGTGCAAAATATTATTTTATTAGGTGTGCGGTCCTTCATACCTTCTAAAAAGATTAGCAAATAATAACCCAAATACCACTCTTGGTATAAAGAGACTTGCAGGGCTGCAGTCAGGTCGAAAGAGGAAACCTTTCAGAATTGGCGTTCTAAAATAATGCCATCATCTCGCGTGAAAAGTTTTTCCATAGAGGTAGTAAAAATTTCTGGTCATTTGTAAAAATAGATGAAATCGTCTACCAGACCTTCACTGACCCGGTTGATAAAGCTAATCTCTTGGCAGAACTATTTGCAAATAACTTAACGCTCCCAGATACCAATCAACCACTGCCCGTTGTCGATTTTGTTTCTTCTGCAATGCCGGAGATACATTTTCGAACTCGGGCAGTTAAAAGGTTCTAGCAAACCTCAATATTAGCAAAGCCTCTGGGCCAGATGGCTTATCTGCCCATGTGTTGAAGAAGTGCGCGTCAACGCTCAACGCTGGCTTGTCCGTTGCGTAACCTTTTCAACATCTTCTACACGGCAGGAGTTTTTCTATCTTGTTGGAAGGTTACCAATGTCCAGCCAGTTCCGAAAAAGGGCGAGGTTACGAACCCTGCCAATTACCGACCCATTGCAATATGCTCTGCGCTCTCTAAGGTGATGAAGAGCGTAATAAATTTCCACCTTGTGAACTATCTTGAGCGAAACGAATTGCTCAGTGACCGTCAATATGGTTTCCGTAAGACCTGTTGTAGGTCAACATAGTGTGTTTTGGTAAGTCACTATACGTTGATATTATAAACGAATTGTGACCTACTTCCGCGATGACTACCTTATGCAGTTATCGTGAAGTTTGTGTAAGGTGTGATGTAGGACTTACGTATCAAAGTTCAGTATTGGCGAAGCTGGGTCAAACCAGCGGTGGCGTGATTGGCTAGAGTGGAATTTGCGCACGGCGCTCTGCCGGAACATGTTAGACTTAAAACATACCTCCATATAATAGTTTAAGTTAGATTTTAAGTCAGTTGTTAGTTGTGAGTTAGAGTTATAAGTTGGACGTTGAAGATGTGTTACTTAATAATGTTAATATTAAAATAGAACTTTAGTTTAAATAAAAGAATGTCTTAGAAGAAAAGACTTGTTTAAATTATTTTGGTTAATAGAAACAGAACTACAACGTTGGACATTTGGGTAGGACATAATGGGTAAGTATAAAAGGATCATTGCGACATTTGGCTACACGCCAAGGCAACCGACTTTTAGTTAAAACATTTGGCGCAGGCGGTTTTCGGACCATACATCAACTCTCAAGGGACGAGAAGGACTGGATGGAGATTAATATTAGAAGAAATTACGCGTAAATAAGATTATTTTTTTTTTTGAAATAGGTTTTAATGAAATAAATTAGTGCATGAAAAATAACTATGTATCAATTTCAAAGGTGACTAGCATTAAATAATGTACTAACAAATGTTTAATAGGGAGATAAAGGAGTAAAGCATTTTAAAGATTATGAGTAAGAAAATATCAAAGGTTAATAACAGTGAATGATGAAATAAGGTAATAAACATGATTATATTAGATGAACTATAAAATAGCAAAAATAAAATTTAAATTGTCACTACAATTGAGATAAGTCAGTACCTTAATGACATTGAACCAAACGATAGGAACCACTGCACCAATGCAAATGAAATCAGATACGTTAATACAAATAAATAAAAAAAAGTCGAAAATGAATATGAAAAATAATAATAAATTGATAGGCGGTGTGGAGAGAAGTCAAGGGAAAGTGCATAGTAGCCAAAATGCCATAGTAGCCAAAAAGAGTAATGCGGAGTAGGGAGTAAAAATTGAATTATATGAATATGAATAAAATTAAATTCGGAAATTAGTGCACGAATAAATAGATAAGTATTACTTATTGAAAATGACTAGCATTGATTCCTGTGCTAATGAATTTGTATATAGAATAATTGGTTTATAATAATAGTAAGAAACAAAAGATTTTAGAAGTACAATAAAACATGTAGTAAATAGTAGTAGCTTAATACACACACATATGTAAAATATACACGTAATTCATTATTTTGATATAAGAAAACATAAATAAGTTAAAGAGGAGGTTAAAAATAAATTATATATACAATTTAAAGATTTTATAATGTAAAGTAATAAGAGTATTTAATTAATGATCCTGGTTCTGGCAAGATACTCGAAGGTACACAGCTAAACGAAGAATTACAAAGTAAAGAAGTACAATTAATGCACGTAAAGGAAGATTGTTTGTTGGGAAAAGGTCTGAAATGGTAATGTTATGTAATGACGTACGAAACAACATGTGAGATTTATGGCGCGGACGACAACAATTGGACGTCAATCAGATGATTCATTAAGAGAAAGAAGGAGCTACACTATAAATATGAATGTAGAAATTTTACATATATGCAAGGTTGCGACTATTGTACCATAATGAGACAACAACGGTTTACATCTTTACATACATATAATTAAAAAATTTCAATATACACGCTCAAATAACACGCTAATGTTGAGGGAGCTATTCCATATACACTTAATTAGCTGTGAATGCGAACCTGGACGAAAACAACAAAGTTAAATGAAAACGACAATATAATTCATGATCGATAGAAGAACTCGCTAGAGGAAGACAAGTTATAATAAGATCCAGAAATATACGATTACAAAATTATCTATTTTAGTATCCGCTCTCAACAAATTACGATTTACTTGGCAGAAATACTAAGCAACATCGAAGACGAAAAAAAAAGTAATTAACGAAATTATTTAACATCGACGACGAAAATTTTTCAAGCAGTTAACATCAAGACGAAGGACCTGAGCTATTGTCCATTCTATTCAGGGAAGGGGAGAAGAAATCGAGAGTTGAAATGCAGCCAACATAATATAAACGAGTAACAGAACCAGCGATCGCAGAAGTTTATGCCATGTGAATGTTATTAAAATATTATAACTATGTAAAAATTAAAGTTAATGTAGATTGAAGTTGAAATATAGTAAAATTAAAGTAAAACGAAGAAAAATTAAAGTAACAATAAATTAGAGTTCATAAAATATAAATAGGATAACAATATAAATAGGAATAAAAAAGAAATAAAAGTCAAAGAAATATTATTTAAAATAAAGTAAAATAGTAAATTACTAAGCAAAAGAACAGTCAACAAAAATAAATATAAATATTTAAATTAAAATATCGCAAAATATTTCCAAGTTAAAGTAAACAAATTGTTGCAAAAAATTAGGCATAATGTCTGAAATGTATAATTAAAAATAGCAACAGAACAACACAAAACGCAGCAAGTGCAAAGCGGTAACCTGATCAACATTTGGCTACACGCCAAGGCAACCGACTTTTAGTTACAACAGACCAGATCCACAGGCGACCTAATGGCGGTCCCCTCAAAAAAGGGGGGCCGCCATTTTTGGAGAGAGCAAGGTGGTTGCTCAAGATATTTCCAAGGCGTTTGTCCGAGTGTGGCATGAGTCCCTCGTATAAAAACTAACTGCATATGGTGTCGGTAATTCATTCACTCGCTGGATATCGAGTTTTCTCCAGGGTCGTTCAATACGAGTTTTGATGGATGGTGTTTTCTCAGAACAACATTCCATCAATTCTGGAGTTCCTCGGGGTTCCGTCCTATGCCCGTCCCTATTTCTGGTATTTATCAATGGCCTTTTGACATTGACTTAGAGCCCAATTCATTCTTTTGTCATTCATATTCATTCAACAAGCGCCCAAACTCTTTGGGGATTGAGAGTAAAAGACGCACTACGAATGACACACTCAATAATGACCTTAACACAATCTCCGAGTGGGGACTTGCAAATAGCGTTGATTTGAATGCAAGCAAGACCCAATGTTGTCTGCTATCTCACAAAAGAATAGATTCACCCCTCCCTCCCATCAATATGGACTCTGTGGGTATTGCGGAGTCAGCTGCTCTTGAAGTTCTGAGCATATCAATTCAACGTGACCTCCGATGGAATGATCACATATTTGAAGTGTCGAAAGAAGCGGCCAAGTGCCTCGGTTTTCTTAAACGGTGTAAGACATACTTCACTCCTGCTGACTTACGCACTGTCTACACAACCTATATTCGCCCAAAGACGGAATACAATTCGCACATTTGGGCAGGGGCTTAAAAACCTCCTCGTAGTTCCTCTACAGAGTACAACAACGTGCGATATATTTAATAGGAGACGAAAATATTTCATCGACTATTGGTTCTCTTGAGCACCGGAGGACCTTTGGATGTGTAAGCCTGTTCTGTAGGTATTATAACGGAAAGTGTTCGAGGGAAATTCATGCCCTGATTCCACCAGGTCGTGTGCTTTCTCGTTCTACTCGGGAATCGGACCAAGCCCAAACCTTCGTAGGCCACTCGGCTGTCAACAGAACAACTCATTACAGAGAGAATTCGTTCTTCAGTCGCACGATACGTTTGTGGAACAATCTTCCTGCGTCTGTTTTTCCCAACATCTTTGATATTGGCAAGTTCAATACAAACATCCACCGATACTACTCCATCTTTCCTCCCTCCCAGTAACCTACAACTCTTTCATTTGATCAACAATGTGAATTGCATGAATAGGGGGCATCCCCTGAGCGTTGGATAACATAGGGACGAAATCGCTTTACAGCCAAAATTGCTGCCAAACATTCCTTTTCCGTCACACTATAGCTACTATTTAACTTCTACGATAAAAATGAAATCGGGTTTTCGCCTTCTTCTTTATTTTGGTATGCGTATCTTTTGTATTGCGGTGACTTTATCTGGGTCTGTTTTCAGCATTCTTCCTCCAACTATAAATCCAAGGTAATTCAGCTCCTTGAAGCAAAACAAAGATTTCTTCAGACCAATCTTTAGGTTCGCCTTCCTTAAACAATCAGCTACTTCCGCCAGGTATCTCATGTGCATATTGAAGTCCGAGAATATTATTAATAGATCGTCCAGATAAATGAACACTTTTGATTTCAGGCGCTGCGGGATGACTTTGTCCATTAACCAACAGAGTCGCTGTATCGCATTGCACAGACCAAACGCCATCACGCGAAACTGGTATAATGGACGGCCTGGTACGTGAATGCAATATACGCCTTTCTCTTTTCATCCATCTCGATTTGCCAGAACGCGAATTTTAAATCGACCCTACTTATATAGTGCGTCTGGTGGATACGGCTCAGGATTCCCTCGATGTTCTGTAGCGGGTATGCGTCCTTGATTGTAAAATCATTTAATTTTCGCGTCTAGGCAGCACCTATTCTCTACCGGCTTGCGCACCACCATCGTCCGGTTGCTCCTCGCTCTCTTCGATGACGCCCAGTTCAAGCATTTTGTCGACTTCGGTGTAAACGATCTCCTGTACAGCAGGCGATATGGGATAACGCCGGTCCTTCACGAGATTCGCACTTTCAACAAGTTTTATTGTATGCTTTTCCATGTTAGTATGTCCTGAGCTATGATTCTTAAAAGTAATAAATTTATCTCTTATTTCTTCCAGCTTCTCTTGTTGCTCTTTTGTTAAAATGTGGTACTTCAGATCTCGAACGGGCTCTACGTCGCAGAAAAGTGGTGTAATTCTCTCTATATCTACTTCCGCAACGCCGATGATGTCATAAAAAAAATGTTTTTCCTTTATGTTCGACAGGTACCACTATTTTCCCAATGTGTTTACGCCTGCTCGCTGTTTGCACGTTCGAGAAGAATCTGTGCACTTCAATCCTTGCCTCTTCGACGAACTCACGACACCCGCGACCCAGCAATCTCACCGATGCTCCCGAGTCCAATAATCCACGCAGTGGCTGTCTATTAATGTTGATGTCAGCATAGACTCGTGGGTCACTCCCGGTAGTTCTCAGCACCGCCGCTGCTTCTTTACGAGTGCGTCTTCGTTTATAGTAGTCATCTCTCACCTTCTGAATCCTCCTTGAGACTTCACGGCGACCATTCAATTGTGTATCACGCCATTATTTCCTGCATCACCTATATCCCGTCTGTCAAAACCTCGTTTCAAACGTTCGTTTCGGATTCAGGAACGAGAGTGGCTCTCCTGCTTCTGTCACCTTCCTCCTCACGTTTCCCGGCCCACAGTTTGGACATCTCGGTGTTTTAGTGTCTGGAAGCCCGCATTTATAGCAGAAGATTCTCCGCTCCGTAGATAAGCATTCCATATAGACATGGCCAGACTGCTGACAATTCCAGCATGATAGGCTGCGAATAGTTGGTTGTGTTGGCGCGCGGGAATCCCCATGTCTTCTCGCTGTCACTTCGTCGACCAGGATGACTTCCTCCTCGATTCAATCAACTGGATTGTTCACAGTCACATCACTCACGTTACGCTGTATTCTTGGCCGAAGCGGCTGTGTGGTTGTGCGGCTATCACGTTCTCGTTACATTCCTCCCTAAGCTGTTCCACCGCATAAATAGTCATCGGATACACCACTCTCGCCAAACTCTCACGTAAATTCTTCTTTATAATCCTAATCATCTCGTATTCTGGTACAGGATCTATTAATTTAGCCCTAATTTTACAGATTGACTGGAAAAACGCGTCCACGGTCTCGCCGACTTGCTGCTTACGATCCATCAGGTCACGCATGATCTCGAAGTTAGAGCGTTTTGATTTAGATTGCCGCATGAGGGCATACCGCAATGAGCCCCAGTCGATGATGTTGTTAGTACGAATAGCCAACCAGTACCATTCGCATGCCTCCCCTAACACCAACATGTGAAAATCTCTGAGAATTTCATCGCAACTGTAGAGGACTTCATTTTCCGTCTGGAGAATCTTCAAGGTTTATATGAATGTACATATAAACCTTCAGACGGAAAATGAAGTCCTCTACAGATAAGTTATCTTGCTTCCCATTAAAGATCAAACCCCATTTATCCAATTTTATATTATTAGGAGATCGAAACATTTTTTTGCCATGGGCTCTTTCTTGATGCGTTTGGATCTGGGTATGCTGTTACGTGGACGATTGGCCCTTGGGCGACGGCTGAGATGCGCTTGAATGAAAATTTGGTGGTAACTCTGGTGGCATCGCATATTGTTGGACTCCTGGCCGAACGTGTGCGGGTGGCTCGCCCAACGAAGGCGTACCATCCATTCTGCCATTGCTCATATTCTGGTAGTTGCGTAACTGCTCTGGATGTTGATCCGGTTGTCCTACTCGCCTCGGCGCAAAATTCGTGTTATTATTGTTTGTATTATTTATCTCATTTAAATTGTTATTTGAACTGCCGTTGCGTCCGTCTAGCATTTTCTATTAAAATGTTCCTAACTTAACGCGTTATGCCCTGCATTCCTACACGGATCCCTTCGCTAATTTTTAGATTTATAGAAGCGTCTAGATTTATTTTTATTTTTATAATTCAATTAATAAAATATAAAATAAAAAAAATAAAAAGTAACTTCCAGTTTTATTATTATATAATTTCTCAATTGTACATAACATGCAATCCTACACTGAGAAAACAAATATGATTACCAGAAATATTACAGCCCTAAATATCAAGTTATTTACAAATTATTTAGATCGTCTTTGAGACAACCATCTTTCAAACATCAGTCAAATACAATAAATATTGCTAGCAACCATCTTTCAAATTTATGATTATGTATAGCTACCATCAATTAAACATCTTACAAATAAGAATATAGTTGAGGAGTATTTGGAAAAGGTACTCCCTTAGAATTCAAGGAGTAATTTTTATTAAATTGAAATAAAATGAATCAAATGTATTTTTATTTATTCTAGAATTAAAAAAGTATCCTGGTTATACATCACCATCGTTTTTATAAATTCTTCAAAGGTAAAATTTTACAACGACTTGAGACTTCTTCGCAGAAGAACCAAGTCCGTCCGGCGATGCTCTGAAAAGAAATATTTTCCATCACGTGTTAATAATTTGAATCCCAAGAAGTTTTATTTTCACTTGTACCATTAAAATGTAATATTTGAGTTGACATTTTTTTACACCATTGGATGTACTTAATTCTTGTGGATAAATCTAGCGTAAAGAAAAAGTACGCCATTCTCCTTTTTTATAGTAGTGTCAAGAATAAAACGCCGAAGTTGATGTTAACAACTTAAATTATAATTATTTGATGTTGCTTGTTCAACATATTTATGCACACTACCCACTTGGAAGTACAGCTAAAAAATAATAATAATTAAAAGAACAAAAGTATAAAAAAACGTCAAAGTGACGATTGTGCCAGATTAGCATTACAATAGAATTCAAAAAATCTCAAGACAGCTCGGCCCTTCCAACAGAAACTCGTCCCGAGTTATTCATCATCGACTAGATCGTCCTCACAGTCATCATACACCCATAAAAAAATTCCCTCAAATCCCATTCAAATTGGTCAATAGGACAATTATTGACTTTATAGTATACAAAAAATAAATCTTTTCATATAAACTCAATGGCAATGTCATGGTATTTTCTAGTATTTAATAGTATTTTTCGATTAAAATAATTATTTATCCTATTGACTATTTTTAATAGTAAAAAACTATTATTTATATAGCATGTTTTTCTGAGTGTAGTTGTCATCAATTTCGGGATAAAGTTCACATCACGGTTTCAACTTGTCGCTGCTGACGACGGAACTATATTTCCGTTGCGTAACTTGGGCACCCTCGATGTCTTCAACAACGTAACGATCGAAGCGCAGAACTTTATGGATGATGTATGGAACTCGATACTTCAACTCCAATTTTCGTGATTCTCCCGTGCTCGGTATAGCACTTTCGACCAAAACAAGATCACCTTCTTTGAACTTATGCGGCTTTTGATGTTTCGCGTCAGCATTCAACACATGACTTCAGATAACCTTTTACAAAAATTCTGCACCTCGGGAACCAAAAGTGATGACTGATTTGCTTGATAGTTCCATTAGCACCCGGATGACCAACCTCATCGTGGCACAGCTTAACAATTCGCCATCTTTGTATCATAATATTTGCAGCTACCTTCCAGCTCAATTGGAAATTCGACTGGCGCCCGGCTTAGTGCGTCTACGTGGCTCATCTTTGTCCCCGGTCGATGCACAACATCATAGTCATATTCAAGCAACTTAAGCCACCATCGCGCGACACGGGGTATTATCGCTTCTTTTACTTCAACATAGAAATAGCAGCACAATCAGTAACAATTAAAAACTTCTTACCAAGCAGGTACATACAGAATCGTTGGCACGCTTCTACCACTGTCAAAACTTCTAGTTCGTATCCATGATACTTGCTTTCGGATTCGCTGCACAAGCGACTGAAGTAAGCAATTGGTTTCAGTACTCCATCCTCCTCTTGCTGAAACAGTATTGCGGCAATTCCTATGCTACGAGCATCTGTTTGTATCTGTCAATGGTGCTGCAAACCGAGCGTAATTCGCAATGAACTTTCTGAAAAATCCCGTCAAACCTAAAAAACGTCTAATTTCAGTTAGATTTGACGGAATTGGAAACTCTCGTATGGCTATTGTTTTCATTCGGCCTGGTGTTATTCCTTTTTCGTTGATTTCATGCCTCAGAAACGTGACGCTGTTTTGCATAAAAAAACATTTCGACGGGCGAAGTGTCAGCCCCTCTCGCTGAATTATGCGTAAAAACTCTTCTAGATTATGAAGTCTTTCTTTAAACGTATCCGACGCCACAATTACTTCGTCGACGTAGCTTACCAATTTCGTTTTTATTGATTCTATCAGCTGCATCATCATCTTTTGAAACGTACTCGGGGCATTCCGAAGCCCAAATGGCATTCGATTAAATTCGAAATGGCCATTATGCGTAAGCTTTTTGAATTTTCAACTATTTCGATTTGGTAATAACCTGACATCATGACAAGTGTCGTGAAGAGCTTCTTACAAGCCAATGTCGACAACACGACATCTACAGTTGGCATTGGCCAAGGCTGCTTCTGAGTGACCGCATTTAACTCCCTGTAGTCCACACATAATCGATGTTCGCCATTGGGTTTGTTGACTAACACAATGGGCGACGCGTACACAGAGGTGGACGGACAGATGATGTCTAATTCGAGCAACTCAGCAATGATATCGTCGACAATTTTCTGTTTCGGAATCTGTATTGGATAAGGTTTCCCTGGTATTGGGTGTGATGATGTTACCGACATCTCTATTTTGCTTGACCCGCACTTACCGATCTCCCTCAATTTTTCGCCAAAACAATGTCTGTACGAATTCAACAAAGTTCGAGTTGTTCACCTATTGCGAGATTTGTACCGGTATTAATCTTATCTGTATCGAGAGAAAACACTTGACACTTGTTCCAATTAAGGCATCATACGCAATCACATCATCATCAACAATTAAAAGTTCACAATCAAAATTTTGTACTTCAATTATTATTTGTGTCACAATCATCTCGCGGCATTGAAACTCGCCTCCTGCAAAACCGAACAGATTTTTGTTACACGGCACTATTTTACTTTGACAACGTTCCACTATATCGCGTTTCACTAGTGATTTACAGCTGCCCGAGTCAATCACATTTAACTCCAGCATCACATTTAACTCTATTTATTAAAATTCTTTTAATTAAATTTTTTATCCGAGGCGCATTATTTTCAAATGCATTAAGCGACGAATTATAATGTTTTAGACAATTCTTTGTTACGTGGGTGGTTACGGCACAATTTTCACACCCCGATATCTTATGTGGTTTCGAGCAGTTTTTTCCGTTTTTACTTCACTAATATTTGCTTTTGGTGTTACCGACGGCATCGAAAATGTTGCTGAATACAAAATTTGATTTTTAAAGTTAACTGATACACTATTTAGCGATTTTAATAAATCAGAACATTTCAGAAACGTCATGGCTGACAATGTTTTGCGCACGCCTTCATCTCTAAGACCATTGATAATGTACCGTATTATCGAATTGCCTTCTAATTTACCACGACGGCCTAACGACAACATTTTATAGTAAAATTCAGTAACCGATTTAGCTTATGTCATACGCATGTGCATCACGTTCATATGAGTATCGGCTGTATTTATCACGCACGGAAAGTCATCTAAAAACGCATTAACAAATTGCTTCGCGACGCCTTTAAATTTACGATTTGAATTTTAACCGTTTTCTCAGTAGGCTGCGCCAGCGTCACTTTTTCGTTTTCCAGCGACGCATTTCCAATGTTTTGAAGTTGACGAGCAAGCACTTCCATTGTCCGCTGTCCAACTTCATCACCTCATTTTCACAATATGTTGCTGGTGTTTCCAAAGCTCCCTGCGACAGCTTTCTCAGGTGTTCTTTCTCTTGAACCGTGCGACATTTCAAATTTTTGCCAGCGTGCAACTAACTGTGCCTTGTTACCAGTCGATATCTCACCGCACTCGTTTAGTTTTTTCTTAAGCTCTGCTATCGTGTATTTCTTACTACTCATTATTTAATGTAGTAGTCAAATTTAAAATAACAACAGTTTTGCTGCAAATGTCCAAGAACTCAGGATGTTTGCTATCAGTCAACTGTAAATATATCAATTTTCATTGTTGTTGTGGCAAACATCTTGTAGCTATCTGCATATATGTCATATTTAAAAATTATTATTTGTTTTGCTGCAACTTTATTGGAACTTATGGGATGTTTAAATATTTGCTACAAGGCGTAAATTTTAATATATAGTTGCAGCAAGACTTTCATAAACATCTTGTTTTCTTAGTGTACAGCTACGATAACCAATATCATTGTCGATAGTAATTAATTTGAGATCTCCTTGAGTACGGATATGAAAACGGTTTCCAATATGAATTCAAGTGTTTTATTCCCATTTGAATGCTACTAAGAGATATTCTTTGCTTAATTGCGATATAGTAAACTATTTTATTTCTATTTGTTAATTTAATGTTAACTTCAATTTATTTTTATTAATGTTTTTAACCATGATAAATTTTTATTTATTGTATTGGGCTGTAAATGCACAAACCATGGAAAGTATCTATTTTTTTTATTATGTGTTTTAGAAAATTATTCATTGATTTAGATTTTGAGTCAAAAACATTTTATTTGATGTTATTATTATCGGTTTAGAAAAGTGAATTGAAAAATTTAATATCACTAATGATTTAAATTGGGCTAACTTCAAATCTTGAGTGTGAAAAATTATTTGAGTTTGTTTTGCTTCAAATCTTGAGTGTCAAAAGTGATTTGAGCAAAGTGATTACAAAATCATTTACGTTTTTGTCGTTTATGTAGCAATCATATAATTTGAAAAATGATTTTTTTTATTTTTGGGATTGAATCATTTGACTTGAAAAGTGATTGCGGTTTTTTTGTGATTCAATCTCATGACTAAATGAACAAATTATTTAAATCACAGAATTAAAAGTGAATTGAAAACCTTGTGATTCGAATCAAAGACTTTGCTTAATATTTGGAGCAATCCAATGGTTCAAAAGGTGATTGCACCTACACTCAGAAGAAAATGTACCATTAAGTACTTTATGGTACGACCATTGATCTTATGGTTCATGTATTAATAGTTTTTTCTTTTTAAATCAAGAGTTTTCTAATTAATTCAATAGTATTTAAAAAATTCAGTACCATAAATTTAAATATTTCAATATTATTATTTTAAATAGAATAAATACTGTTATTTTAATGGTTTCCTCCTATAATAATAAACGTGGTGTAAAAAAACACAAAAACTATCACAAACATGTTAGTTTTGTACGTCATTCTGCGTGTTTACTCAAAATGGTCGCATGTATTTTTTGTAATAATCCACATTATAAACGCGACATTGGTAAGGACTCAATGTATTATTATATTTATATATTTATTTATATTTATATTTTTATTTATTACAGAACATATATAATACATCGAACTTCTATTATGGCAACAAACTCAAAAATAACTGCAGACTCAAGAACTACAATCAATTCTTGGAAACCAAAGCAAACAATCAATGTGTTATAACCTTTTGCAACAAGAAGTGTCTTTTTATGTGTGTGTTGTAAAAGTGATATTCACTTTCGACATTTAATTAAACAATTTCGACATTTAATTAAAATAATATATACAATAAATTAACTAAAATACATTTTTGTTTTAATAAATTATTACGAAAATGTAGTTCGACTATACCATAAAATTAATAATATGTATCATTAAATTTGTATAGGTTTTTCTTATTGTAATTAAAATATCACATTATAAAATTTATGGTACAACCACACATTGTATTAACAATTTCAATATTACTGAATTAATGGGACGCATCCTATTGACCAATTTTAATGGTATTGTTACGAAAAGATGTAATTTGCTCCACTGTGCAAGCAATCAACAATAATAAATGAGACACAAGACAATTCAGCGCACTAAGCAATGTGTTAGAAAGAGACGGAAGATCATTCAGCGTACTGAGGCAGTGTGCGAGAAAGAGATGGAAGATCAGCGCATTAAAACACATGAGTGCGAATGAGATGCCAATAGCATGCGTCATTCACGAAACGAGTAGAAGGTTCTCGAAACAAGTCGAAGCTTGTCGAAACGTGTCGAACTGATGCATGCAGTATATAAGGCGGCGCATCTGAGGCACTGTACTTCAGTTGTGATTTAATAGTGAACTTGTGCGTCTCGTGAGTGAACTTTGTAAAGATAAATTGTAGTAATTCAGCAGTTGATATAAGTGATTATTCTTTAAGTTGTTATTTAAATAAATAAAGTTAATTAATAATAGTTGAAATAATACTAGTTAAAACCAAATATAAGTGCGTTTTTATTTTGTACACAATCCAGCGATACGAACTCGTAGAACAGTTTTCCGTAGACTGAATTTTCGTAACATTGGTGTCAGAAGTGGGATTGTGATACAAAATGGTTAAATTAGAACAACTTAAAGTCGACCAGCTAAAGAAGGAGCTGGCGAATCGTGATCTTCCAACTGCTGGTACGAAAGTAGAGCTGCAAAAGCGCCTAATGGACGAATTAGAGGCGCAGGGCATTGATCTTACGATGCACAATTTTGAAGTGGAAGTTGCAGCACCGTCATCGAAAAATCTGGACTCAGAGGAGAAAGTACAGACCCAAGTTTTTGATATGAGCCAGTTGATCGGAGCTATGCAACAACAATTTCAGATAATGGCTCAAGAAAATTCCAGACAGTTTCTAGAAAATTCCAACAAAATGGAGAAACTTCAAGAAAATTCCAACCAACATCAAGTAAAAATGGAGGAGCAGATGCAGGAACACTCTAAGCAGCTTCTGGAAGTTTCTAATACACTCCATGGCAAAGTAAACGAACTTGAGGCACATGTAAATGACATGGAAAGCAAATTTGAAAAATTGGAAAATGGCATCGACAAAAAGTTCCAGAAAATGCAAGAAGATTTCGGTGCGTTACAGCTAAGTGGACCTACACAGCATGTTCTTAGTGGTTCGAAGCTGAAATCGCCGATTTACGATGGAACCACAGCGTTCAACATTTTCAAGCTCCAATTTGAGACAACGGCTGTAAGTAATCGATGGAACAATGAAGATAGCGTAGCAGCGCTTATTGTGACCCTGAAAGGTGGAGCTGCCGAAGTATTGCAGACTGTTCCAGAAAGCGATAGAAATAGTTACACAGCGGTTATGGCTGCACTGCAACGGAAATATGGAAGTGATCACATGAAGCAGATCTACAGAATGGAACTAAAGGGCCGAATGCAAAGAAATGGAGAAACATTGCAGGCGTATGCAGCGGACATCGAGAGGCTTGCCCATTTGTCGTATTCAGATTCAGCAAGTGATTTCATAGAAAAGTGCAAAATCGAAGCGTTTGTTGATGGCATACGCGATCAGGAGACAAAACGTGCAACAGTGATTGCGCCCAAGGTAACATTTACGGAAACGGTTACCATCGCTCTAACACAGGAGACAGCAAATACGTTGTGCCGATCGGCTCCAAAGGCTCGTAGAATTGATGTGGAGAACGATGATTTATTTCAAGTAGTGTGCCAAGCAGTTAAATCAGGCGTTAAAACCGAACACACATCAGCCAACAAAGATACCAAATTCAAAGGTAAATGTTACAACTGCGATACATATGGGCATATGGCACGTGATTGTCGTAAAAAACGCAAGCGCTCAATCAATCCATTTGCAAATGAACCCCGACATGAAGAAACCCAGGATCATGTCCAAAATAACGTAAATTTTAATCAATCTTTAAACTAAAACGAGTCAGTTCTGCGGGGCACGATCTGACTCCCATAACCGATTGCCCCAGAATCTCCATTTCACAAATTGCTCGAAAGCCAAATAGCTTAACTGTCGAAGGACTCATTGATTGTACAGCATATATGGTAACATTGGATACGGGAGCTTCACACTCAATAATAAGAAGTAACCTTGTTAAGGATGAAGTAGAGCCGCTTGTAGGAATAAGATTACAAACAGCTACAGGTGAAGAGGCCCCTATCAGAGGAAAGATTACCAAGAAAATAACGATTGGTACTACGACAGTTAAGCATGATTTTATTGTGGCAGAAATAGTAGACGAAATAATACTTGGCATGGACTTCATGATAAAGAACGGTTTCACACTTGATTTAACAAGAAAGATTTTGAATTATGCCAACACGGAGATCCAACTAAATATTGATTGTGACCAGAGCCCGAACATGAAACAAGTTATTGCATATAAAAATAGAAAAATACCACCTAATTCAGAAGCAATTGTTTGGGCGAAATTAAATGGAGATTGTGGGATAAGCAAGTTGTGGGTTATTGAAGCAAACGAAGAGCTGTATAAAAGTAACATAGTGGTAGGAAGAACACTTGTTGAGGCGGAGAAAGACAGAATTGTACCTATAAGAGTTCTCAATTTGGAAAACTCGTCAAAATTAATCAAAAAGGGAACAGTGGTAGGCCAGTGTCAAGAGGCGTCAGCGATTATAAATTGCGAGTCAAATACATCAAAGGACTATGTCACACCGCAAATAAACAAACAATCTACCGACAGGTTTATAAATGAGTGGACGAAGGATTTGGGTGGCAAAGAAAAGAGTCAAGTGCAACAGCTAATTGACAAATATCGGTGTATATTTGCTGAAAAGGGCCAAAAGGATGGCAGAACTGCCATTGTAAAACATCGAATAGACACTGGTGATTCTAACCCAATTCGTCAAGCACCAAGAAGGGTACCACTTGCGAAAAGAGACGAAGTATCACATTTGGTTGAAGAAATGCACACAAATGGCGTGGTGGAACCATCTGAGAGTCCATGGAGTTCACCAGTAGTATTGGTGAAAAAGAAGGACGGTAGTACTCGGTTTTGCGTTGATTACCGAAAACTTAATGATGTCACCAAGAAAGATAGTTATCCGCTGCCTAGAATCGATGACACCTTGGATACACTATCTAATGCTAAGTGGTTTTCAACGTTGGACTTGCAAAGCGGTTACTGGCAAGTGGAAATCGATAAGAAAGATCGAGAGAAGACTGCATTCAGTACTGGAGATGGACTATGGCAATTTTTGGTAATGCCGTTTGGACTATGCAATGCCCCAGCAACATTCGAGCGGTTAATGGAGCACGTATTAAAAGGTTTACACTGGAAAACATGCCTAGTATACCTTGATGACATAATTGTTATGGGCAAGGATTTCAACGAACATCTAAGAAATCTAGAGGAAGTATTCCTTCGATTGAAAAATGCGGGTCTACAACTTAGCCCAAAGAAATGCTCACTTTTCAAGAAAGAAGTCAAGTATCTGGGCCATCGAGTTACCACGGAAGGAGTGCATACCGATGAAGATAAAATAGTTGCAGTGAAGGAGTGGCCCAGACCGCAAAACCTACATGACCTACGAAGTTTCTTGGGGCTATGTACATACTACAGGCGATTTGTTCCAGGTTTTGCCAATGTTGCTAGCAGTCTTCACGAGCTGACAAGAAAGAACCGCGTATTTCAATGGGGCGATGATCAAGAAAGGGCGTTTTTGAAATTAAAAGATCTGCTGTGCTCGGCACCAATTCTTGCGTATCCAATTCCAGGGGAGAAATTTATACTTGATACGGATGCGAGTGGATACGGAATCGGCGGAGTTCTCTCTCAAGTGATCAATGGACAAGAAAAAGTGATCGCATACTACAGTAAAACCTTGTCCAAACCCGAGCGAAATTACTGTGTCACCAGGAGGGAGCTTCTTGCTGTAATCGAAAGTGTGAAAAATTTCCACAAATACCTGTACGGGCAACAGTTTCACTTGAGAACCGATCACGCTGCACTGAGATGGTTACTTCAGTTCAAAGACCCTGAAGGTCAAATTGCGCGTTGGATAGAACGATTACAGAGCTACGATTTCACCATAGAACATCGTAAAGGAGGTCATCATGGAAATGCAGATGCTCTGTCACGACGCCCATGTAAACTAGAATGCAGACATTGTTCAAGAGCGGAAGGAAAAGAAACCATAATTGACATTCGTTTGCTAAATGTTTTGCCCGATGAAAAATGGACTCCGGAACAAATTCAAATTGATCAAAAGAGTGATCCCGACCTCACAAAAATCATGATGTTCAAGGAACAGCAAACAAAACCATCATGGGAAGATATAGCTGCTGACAGTGGCATAACTAAAGCTTACTGGGCACAGTGGCAGAGCTTAAAGCTACAAGATGGTTGCTTATATCGTGTATGGGAAAATGAAGATGGCACATCCGCTCGAAGTTTGATTGTTGTTCCCAAGTCTAAAATAAAAGAGATATTAGCGGAATACCATGGTGGATCTAGTGGTGGTCATTTGGGCATTAATAAAACGGTCGAGAAGGTAAAGAAACGTTTTTATTGGATTGGATGCCAAGAGTCAGTCGCAGATTGGATTCGCAGTTGCCCACAATGTGTACCAGCAAAAGGACCAACAGTCAGAAGTCGCGGCAGGATGCATCAATACAACGTGGGAGCACCATTCGAGCGTATTGCCATGGATGTCGCCGGGCCGTTTCCAATCAGTGATGCGGGGAATAAGTATGTGCTTGTCGTCATTGACTACTTCAGCAAGTGGCCTGAAGTGTATCCCATGCCGAATCAAGAAGCCACAACAGTTGCGGATGCATTAGTTAACAACTGGGTAAGCCGTTTTGGAGTACCGTTAGAATTGCATTCAGATCAAGGAAGAAATTTTGAGTCTGCTGTATTTAAAGAAGTATGCAAAGTCCTCAACATACACAAAACACGAACAACGCCTTTGCACCCGCAATCAGACGGCATGGTGGAGAGATTCAATCGGACTTTGGAAGAGTATCTCAGAAAAGTGGTTGATAAAAATCAAAAAGATTGGGATACACACATACCACTATTCCTCATGGCTTATCGAACGGCGGTTCATGATACCACAGCAGCTTCACCATCTAAAATTGTTTTTGGAACAGACTTAAGATTACCTGCGGATTTAAAGTTTGGTGCGAGTCCTTCAGCTGGAATTCCTGTACACAATTATGTTTTCAGAAAAAGTGAAGAAATGAACGAAGTGCATCGGTTTGTAAGACAACGTACACAATTTGCGAGTGATAAGATGAAGGCCAGATACGACTTGCGCACAAATTCAGAGGGATTTACGGAAGGACAACTTGTTTTGCTCTATAACCCACAAAGGAAGAAAGGCTTATCCCCTAAGCTACAAACACACTGGGAAGGACCATACAAGATAATTAAAAGAATTAACGATGTCGTGTATCGGATTCAGAATACTGCAGGCGTTAGAAGAAAAATGAAAGTGGTACATTTAGAAAGGTTGGCGCCGTATAGAGAGAGAGAGGATTAACATCTGTTCGGGACGAACAGATTTAGGTGGAGGGCAGTGTTACGAAAAGATGTAATTTGCTCCACTGTGCAAGCAATCAACAATAATAAATGAGACACAAGACAATTCAGCGCACTAAGCAATGTGTTAGAAAGAGACGGAAGATCATTCAGCGTACTGAGGCAGTGTGCGAGAAAGAGATGGAAGATCAGCGCATTAAAACACATGAGTGCGAATGAGATGCCAATAGCATGCGTCATTCACGAAACGAGTAGAAGGTTCTCGAAACAAGTCGAAGCTTGTCGAAACGTGTCGAACTGATGCATGCAGTATATAAGGCGGCGCATCTGAGGCACTGTACTTCAGTTGTGATTTAATAGTGAACTTGTGCGTCTCGTGAGTGAACTTTGTAAAGATAAATTGTAGTAATTCAGCAGTTGATATAAGTGATTATTCTTTAAGTTGTTATTTAAATAAATAAAGTTAATTAATAATAGTTGAAATAATACTAGTTAAAACCAAATATTAGTGCGTTTTTATTTTGTACACAATCCAGCGATACGAACTCGTAGAACAGTTTTCCGTAGACTGAATTTTCGTAACAGTATAAATTATTGTTTTTCTTTTGAAATACTATCAATTTACCATGATTTTTTTCTGGGTGTAATGGTGATTCAATATGTAAATGATTTTAACAAAGATTTTATAATAGATTTACACTTATTGATTTAAATCTAAAAATATTTAAACAAATGAATTAAAAAAATGTTGCAATATATTTCTTCGAAAAGATTTGTGATTTGCTTTTTTCAATTCACGTAAATGAATTGAATCATTTTCTTGGATTTTCAAAAGATATAAATCCAAAAAAGATTCAATCTTTCACAGCTCTGATAATTGTTTATGATTTCTCGTTATCAGTGCACCCAGGGAAAAACATTGTAATTCCGTTAAATTCAAATTATATCATAATACCAGTGAGAGACATCTGGTAAAGTTATTCTAATAAGAATACCATAGTATTCGAAATACCAGATACACTCAGAAGAAAATGTCCCATTAAGTACTTAATGGTACGGCCATTGATGTTATGGATCATGTATTAATATTTTTTTTCATATTAATTCAAAAGTTTTATAATTAATTAGATAATATTCCAAAAATTCAGTACGATTAATTTAAATATTTCAATATTATTATTTTTAATAGTATATGGGTCATTCCACACCAAATCGACCATCAGTTGGAACTCACCTTCTTCGATTTCAATGAAATTTGGGCAGCTGATAGAGCTTATTGAGATATGCATTGACCAATTTTTCGACCTCTACTTCCAGAGATACAGTGCTTCAAAGTTACAAAAAATTGGCCTAAAATCATTTTTGTATGGTTGTTTATATTTCAATATCTCTTAAAGTAGAAATGCTAGATGGCTCATTTTAAAGGTAATAGAACAGGCTTTAAGAAAAATTAAGTTGTAAATTCTAAACTTTAACATGTGGCGGTGGTCGTTATCCTTGCATTTCAAAATTCATGTCCTTAATAAGGACCCTTTTGAAAATTCTCAAAAAATTCGTGTAATTTGGTTGATTTAATATAAATGTACATGCCAAAATTAAAAATGGTATTCTGATAGCATCATATTTTGAAAATTAATTTTCTAAATTTTTACAAATTTTTTGTATTGAAAAATAAAATATTTTTTTTAAAAGTAAAATTTGCAATAATTTTTTAATGTCCCAATATGCCATTGAATTTAATATTAACTTGCGAATGCTTTGAAATCAATCATTACTTTCAAATCGTAGAGTTGAGGTTAACGTTTTAAAAACACCTTTAACCTAAATTTAAGAATCATTGCTTTTTCAATAAAAACTGGTAGCTTAAATTTAACTTGAAAATTACCTTATTTCCAAATCAATATTAACACTAATTCTTAAATTGATTTCAACGTTTACTTCAAATCAAGATTTAGCCTTAATTTCAACTCGATATCAAATTAGCCCACATTTAGTTTTTTCTTTTAAATATTGGCTTAATCCTGCAAAATAAGTAAAAAAAGGGGATCCTCATATAGGACAACAAAAAGGGCATTTTTAAATTAATTATCCCGTTATATGTCATCCAACCAATATCGTAGACTTCAAGCTCGAGCGTCAAGACAACTTCAGGAAATAGATGCCAGCAACAAAAATGTGGTATTTTTTTTAAGCTTGTATGTTTCAAGCTCTCGAATATGATTCTGGAGCCTATTCAAGGTTTGCGGAGGCGGTCGGTATATTTTTTTAAATATTCACAGAAGTCCAAACACTAATAGATTTCGGTACGCTATTAAATAGATTTGGACGCGCGTTGTTAAGTTATATTTTATGTCGGGGTTTCTATTGCAATCATAAAAAACATACTGTTTTTAGCGTCACTACATTTTTGCTCCTAATTTTCACTGCCCTTTTTGGTAATGTTATTATCAAATCATTTTCAAATTCAGAGTAAGCGCTAAAAATAGCACTTATTTTATATTTGAAACTGATTTGAAAAACACACTTAAAGGCAATTATGATTATTTTTTCAAACGCTTACCCTGTGGCATATTGATGTATTTGTAACTCTAATTTCGAAAATGGTGTCAGTTTCATTAAACTGTCCCTAGGTTTTGAGATATATACCATTTTTCGAAAAATGTAAAAAATATACCCCAAAATCAATATCTCATAAATTAGAGTCAATATGTCAAAACTGGCACCATTTTAGAAATCATAGTTAGAAATACTTCCATAAATTATTGCAACATTTACTGTCGAAAAAAAAAAATGTTTTTCAATGCAAATAATAAATAAAAATTTAGGAAATTATTTTTTAAAATATGATGCAATCAAAATACCATCTTGAAATTTGGCATGAACATTTATATTAAATCAACCAAAATGTGTGATTTTTTTCAGAATTTTAAAAAGGGTCATTTATAAGGACATCAATTTTAAAGTGCTAGGATAATAACGAGGGGCCACACTTTCAAGTTTAGAAATAACAACATAATTTATCTAAAAGCTTGTTTTATTAGCGAGCTATCAATGCGTCTATCGTATCTAGCGTATCTACTTTAAGAGATATTGAAATATGAACAACCCTACAAGAGTGATTTTTGGCCCATTTTTTGTAACTTTGAAGCACTGTATCTGTGGAAGTAGTGGTCGAAAAAAATAAAAAAATTGCAATAAGCTTTATCAGTTGACCAAATTTCATTGAAATCGAAAAGGTAAAATCTCAATTCCTCGTTAATAATTAACGTGTCATAAATTACATAAACACGAATAAAAACATGTTCCTTTTGTACGTTAAAATGGTCGCATGCATTTTTTATGATTATTCACATTAAGGACTCAACGTATTTAATGTAAATTCATTATATTTAACCTTTTTATTTATTACAGAAAATAAATAATACCACAAATTACAAATAAGGCAACGGACTCAAATATAAATGCAGACTCAAGTATTACAATCTATTATTGGAAACTGCAGCCAACATTAAATGTGTTATAACTTTTTGCAACGAGAAGTGTCTTTTTATGTGTGTATGTTGTAAAAGTGAATATCAATTTTGACATTTAAATAAAATTAATTATACAATAAATTAACATAAATTCATTTTTGTTTTAATAAAATATTAGAAAAATGTAATTCGACTATACCATAAAATTTATAATACGTATCATTAAAGTTGTATAGGTCTTTCTTATTGTACACTAAGAAAAAAGAAATTTTATGAGAGTGTTGCTGCAACTAAAATATTATTCGCTCTAACAATTCCAATATGCAGGAAATACAAATAAATTTCAAGCAAATAACACTACACAATGGGTATTCTGCGTAGCAGTCAAGGCTATTTTTGTATTATGTAATATGACGCCCTGATTCCGAAGATATGGTTTAATAAAGTTTCTTTGGATAGGTTTACAAAATATCAGCCAATAACTTTTGAACCGAGCTTTCATAAAGGTGCTCACATATATTTGTAAATATCTCGCGTTCTAAATAACATATATGATCAGGTGTTATATCAAATGAAAGTTAATTGAATATCCAATAAACATTTCTCAGAACATTTTTAAATTGGTTCATTAGTTTAAGAGAACTTAGGAGAACTTGAAAAAAGCATTTTTTTCGACAAAAATATAAACAAAAATTCATTTAAAAAAATGGAAAAAAATCGAGAAAGTAAATGATAAACAAATTAGTGCACACTATTTCGAAGAAATTGAGCTATCAATGACAAAAATATATGGGTAACATTTGAGGATAAAAAAAGTTATGTGAAAACAAGATAATTGTGTGCTATAAAAATAGGCATAAAAATATAAAAAAAGGGAGCGTGATCCGCTCGCTCATTTTTTGAGCACTTATTGATAGATCATTGCTTGTAATTAATTTTAAATTTTATAACTTTATCTTTAATACTTTTCGATATATGTGATCCTAAAAAGTAAACCCTTATCTCGTAGTGGATGTAGTAGAGTACGTTGACTAATTCGACTCATTTTCGAACTTAGAATTACTATTCTACTAAAATATATTAAAACTAAATTTCGTCGCATTCGTAATAGCAGATTTCAAGTTATCGTGTATAGGGGGACAGACAGACGGTCATATCTAAATCGACCCGGAAGAAAGAAATTTGTACAGGAGTATATTTGGGCGAAAGCATATCGAATGTTAGCAAAAATAGAGTTTATGTGTCAGTATTAAATGCTACAGAAAAAGAATTTATAATAGACAGTACTTTTAAACCAAAATTCTATAATTTTAATCAGTATAAAGAATCGGATACCAATAATTCTACAGTAAATAGCATAAATTCAGTAAACATTACAAACAGAATAAACAAATTGTTAGAGGAAAGAAGAATATATGGAACTTTGAATAAACACGGAATTACATCTTTACAAAATCTGTGTATTTCGTATCATGATGTTTTTCATTTAGACGGAGATGAGTTAACATACACGTCAGCGCTTAAACATGAAATAACAACACAGTGGAACCAACCACCGATAAACCAAAAGCAATACAAATTGCCACACACACATAGACATGAAATCAACAGACAGGTTAATAAAATGTTGGATGACGGCATTATATCGCCAAGCATATCACCCTGGAATTCACCGATTTTGGGTTCTAAAAAGAGCGGCAAGGACGGTAACAAAAAGTGGAGGCTAGTAATAGATTTCATTAAATTGAACGACGTGACAATAAAACAAGTATTCCCGATTCCTCGAATAGACGAAATATTAGACCAGTTAGGCCACAGTCACTATTTTTCTACTTTAGACTTAGCAAGTGGTTATCATCAAGTCTTGTAGAAGAAGGGGATATGGAAAAAAGAGCTTTTAGTACAGGTCTTGGTTATTTCGAGTTTAACAAAATGCCCTTTGGTTTAACAGGGGCTCCAGCCACTTTCCAAAGAATAATGAATCACATATAACAGGTTTACAGGGTATCGATTGCTCTGTTTATCTTGATGATATAGTCGTGTACGGAAAGAATTTAGCTGAACATGAGTATTGCATATATAAAGGGAACACAATCTAAAATTAAATACAGAAAAATGTCAGTTTTTGCGTCGCGAAGTTGTCTATTTAGGACATAAATGTTCGGAACTAGGTGCTCTGCACTACCCCTCTAAGATTGAATGCGTGAAAAATATTCCGGTGCCAAGAAATAAAAAAGAGCAAGTGCAAGCGTATCCAGATTTTACAAAACCTTTTTTACTTACAACGGATGGAAGTAACGAAGCAATAGGTGCGGTACTACCGCAAAGCAAAATAGGGAGCGACCGACCAATAGCATTTGCTAGTAGGGCATTAAATGGAGCAGAAAAAAATTACTCCACCATTGAAAGGGAATTTTTAGCTATAGTTAAATTTATACAGATCATCAACCATTACGTAGCACAGCATATCTCAAAGATCAGACATCAAGGTTAGCACGTTTCAGGCATATATTATCAGAATATGACTTTGAAATATTTTACAAACCAGGTAAACAGAATTTGAACGCAGATGCATTACGTAGAATTCCACATCCAGAACCAGATATTACTGCAGTCCAAACGCGGTCTAACCACACAGAATAAATTAGTTAATCAAATTTCAAAAACAAAACAACTAGTGAGCACGCCTGTACTGGATGAAATAACGACAGACAGAAATAAGGAATTAAACTCAAGTCAACTAGTAACTGACCCAGAGGAAATTCAAACTTTTATAAAAGACTTTCATTACTCAGCATTAGGAGGTCACCAGGGGGCGGTGAAAACATTTTTTAGAATCAGGAAACAATTTAAGTGGAAAAGTATGCAGAAACAAATTAAAGATTATGTTAAGAATTATCGAAAGTGCCAAGTAAAATAAAGTTCTAGGCTTACTAAAATGCCAATGGTTCTAACTAATACGCCAGTACGACCATTCGATAAAGTACACATGGATCTTGTAGGTATTTTACCGAAAACTATATCTGGAAATAAATATATATTAACTTTTCAAGATGATTTTTCATAATATATGTGCTGCATAGCTATCCCAGACGCAGAAGCAAGCACTGTAGCAAAAGCATTTTACGAAGAAATCATAACACGACATAACATACCAAAAGTATTGATAACCGACAATGGTTCGAATTTGTTTCAAAATTATTTTCGGACACGTGTAAATTGTTAGGAATTAAAAAGTTACATATTACGCCATATCATTCACAGGCCAACGGCTTTTTGGAAAGAAGACACCGACCCTTAGCAGAGTATTTAAGAAGTTTTGCGAAAGAGGATGGGTCAAAATGAGACCAGTGGTTAAATACAGAAATGCATGTCCACAATAATACAATGCATATGTCCACCGGGCAAACCCCTTTCAGTACTATATACGGTTACGATTTGGAAATTCCAACCAATCTTAAACGCCGGAGGTCGCAAATCCAAACGTTGCTCGTTAGGGTACTGGTTACTAACGTCATAACCATTACAGAGGCGTGGACTCCATCGGTCAGAAACATCTAAAAAAAGAGGGAAGAAAATTTTAATTATAAATATTTATATAGATATATGTATATGTAGATTAATAAAATAGCCAATTACCTTGAACCTTGCCAGTAAGATCGGGGCATTGAGACTTCATCCAAGTCGGTGACCATGCGCTGGGTGGTGAATTCCACATAAGGAGAGGGTGTACTATCAGACAAGATCCCTAGGATCTCGTCCATAAGTTCTCCCTCTTCACCCATCTGGTGTATCTCCTCCAAAAATTGTAATTCTTCCTCGAAAACCTGCAGGAAAGCCGAATTAGGCAATTTCTGCACGAATTCGATAGATGCAATTGAGTCCAATGAAAAGGATGACATTTTGTTGACACTGAATTTATTTTTTAACTGTGGTTTTAATAAAACTTTAACTGTTGACTTTTGAAAAATTTTGGGGTCTCATATACTAATAAACAGCAAAATAATCAATAAAAGGATTCTTCATTCTTCAAAAACAACGTCATATAATATTGCTAAGTAATCAGTTAAATTCAAAGTATGGGATTCTGATCGGGAGCGATACTCATTACTACAGAGAAGAGGCAACGTAAAAGAAAAATAAAGAACGAGCACGTCGAAACATACAATAACAATGTCATGTAAAAATCGATTTCAATTTAAAAGTAAAAGTTTCCCGATCGGGTACGCTACTCATTACTACAGAGGAGAGGAAAAAATTAAATAAAGCAAGGATTAGCAAAGGAGTGCTAAAAACACTAGGTCAATGATGGACAATGAGCATGAAGACTGTTCTCAGGCATAAACTAAATGTGGAATAAACTAATTCGCGCATACAAAGTTAGCTATATATTAATTAAATATTACTAGCATCAAAATCAAATTATTATTTGCGGTACGAATTTGCAAGATATAAAAAAAAAATTACGTTGTCACTAAAATTGCGATAGGTCAGTACCTACCTCAATGGCATTTTAAACAAACAAGTTCATTGCACATAGATCACAATGCTCCCAGCTCATATTAATATAGAAGGCTTGGGTATATTCATATGCCAACCGATTAAATGCACTTCAGCACTTTACAGGCAGAAGCCATTAACGTACTGGAAATGAAATGAGATACGGTAGTGCAGCGATAAAACTGCCTAATGTTTTTATCATTAACACAATTTTCATTCATGAAACTAAATATGTTAATGCAGATATGCCTGTTTTAAATAAATACAAAATCTAGCAAACTAACAAACGTTTTAAATTCATCATTACACGGTAATGAAAATAAATAAGTACAGTTGAGATGTGCAAAATTAAATATTTAACAACTTAATATAGCAAATAATTAATGTAATGCTAAGAAAGCGCGCGCACTTATTTCCTAATTCTTAAAAAATTCTTAGTTAGTGCATGAGTAAATAGATAAGTTTTATTGAATATGACTAGCATTTAACCATGTACTACTGGGATTCTATATAAAACAAGTTGTATTACAACAATACAGAAAAAAAAACATAAATTTTGATTTTGAAGCAAAAATTTCAAACAATATAAGTCAGATGCGTAGCCAAAGGGGGAGAGCAGTGGACGTTCACTTCCGAGTCAAGAGTTCAATTCCAATTTGTGACAACTGAATTTTTTCTACAATTGTTAAATTACTTAAAATTGGATAAATTGGAAATTGTATAAAATAAATGACAAATAAATTAAATAGAATGGAAGAAGAAAAAGAAAAGAAAGAAAGTAGAAGGAACATATTTTTTGCATTTTTGAAATGGTCCAGTCCTGCCACACTATTGTTATATTATATTGGCCAAGTATTTTTTTTACCAGTTTTGGCCGAATACTTAGAGCCAGTCTTGCGCCCTTAATTCCAAGGCTTAACCAGTTCTGGGTACCAGACCTGGCCCAGAGCAATGCAATCTTGGCGCAAGACTGGGCGAACCTTGGGCCCATCGTTTTTTCCTACATGGGGTGTCGTAATTTTTAACAATTGTGAATTTTTTAAAAGACAAAAAGCATGTAATTCATGATTATTGACCATGAATTACATGAAGATTACAGTCCATTAAATGTTTTTCACGAAATGTGTATAAAAACATTGAAAGACTTTTGAATAAACTATTAAAAATTGATCTACTAGCTTTTTTTGTAATCCCGAAAATCCCGGGATTTATCGATGATCCCGGGATCAGTTTTTCGGGACTGATTTAACGCAAATCCCGGGATCCCGAAATCCCGGGATGGACATCCCTACTGCTAACATATGATCTACTGTTTTGTATCATAATCGTAGAGCTTACAGCTAACTTACGATTCACAATATAATTTTAACCAGTATATTTTTCTTGATGGCATATTTTTAGGGTTAGGAATTATGCATGTTAAACACAGACATCATTTAATTGTATTGGCACAACACTTAACATAGCCAGTATAGTACGCCCAGAATATTTAGGTCACTCTGATCATACAAATAAATGCTGATTTAGTTATTTTAGCCTATGAGTCAGGAAACAGGAAAAAGGACTTAGTAAGTATCAAAGGATCAAGGAAGTTAAAGACAAAAAGACTTTAACATACAACATCCCTTAGAATTCGAGGAGCAATTTTTTTTGAATTGAAAGAAAATGAATCAAATGCATTTTTATTTATTCTAGAATTAAAACAGTATCTTGGTTATACATCGCCATCGTTTTTATAAATCCTTCGAAGGTAAAATTGCACAACGACTTGAGATTTCTTCGCGAAAGAACCAAGTCCGTCCGGCGATGCTCTGAAAATAAATATTTTCCATCACGTGTTGATAATTTCAATCCCAGGAAGTTTTATTTTCACTTTTACCATTAAAATGTTATATTTGAGTTGACACTTTTTTACACTATTTGATTTACTTAACAGTTGTGGATAAATCTAGCGTAAAGAAAAAGTACGCCATTTTCATTTTTTATAGTAGTCAAATGTAAAAATAACAACAGTTTTGCTACAAAAATCCAAGAACTCAGGATGTTTGCTATCAGTCAACTGTAAATATCTCAATTTTAACATCTCGTAGTTATATGTCATATTTAAAAAATATTATTAGTTTTGCTGCAACTTTATTGGAACTTATGGGATGTTTGAATATTTGCTACAAGGCGTAAATTTTAACATATAGTTGCAGCAAGACTTTCATAAACATCTTGTTTTCTCAGTGTATAGCTACGATAACCAATATCATTGTCGATAGTAAATTATTTTGAGATCTCTTTGAGTATGGATATGAAAACGGTTTTCCAATATGAATTCAAGTGTTTTATTCCCATTTTAATGCTACTAAGAGATATTCTTTGCTTAATTGCGATATAGTAAACTATTTTAATTTTCTATTTGTTAATTTATAGTTGACTTCAATTTATTTTTATTAATGTTTTTAACCATGATAAATTTTTATTTATTGTATTGGGCTGTAAATGCACAAACCATGGAAACTATCTATTTTTTTTTTTTTAATAATGTTTTTTTGAACATTATTCATTGATTTAGGTGAGCCAAAAACATTTTATTTGATGTTATCATTATCGGATTAGAAAAGTGAATTTAAAAATGTAATATCACTAATGATTTAAATTGGGCTAACTTCAAATCTTGAGTGTGAAAAATTATTTGAGTTTGCATTGCTTCAAATCTTGAGCCTCAAAAGTGATTTGAGCAAAGTGATTGCAAAATCATTTGACTTGAAAAGTGATTGCAGTTTTATTGTGATTCAATCTCATGACTAAATGAACAAATTATTTAAATCCCAGAATTAAAAGTGAATTGAAAACCTTGTGATTGAATCAAAGACTTTGTTTAATATTTGGAGCAATCCAATGATTCGAATGGTGATTGCAACTAGTGGTGTTTCAATCAGTAATTGATTTTAACAAAGATTTTAAAATAGATTTACACTTATTGATTTAAATCTAAAACCAGTTGGGAAGGTTAGATCACATGGGAAATTTTAAAGTAGGTGTTATTATGATAGTTAGGATTATCAAAATTATAGTCGGTCTAAGCCGACTATAAATACCCTACACATTCAAAGTGGTATATAGGTCACCAGGGTATTCGAATCCTGAAAATAACTACAAACTTTCCATCCCTGATGAAATTTCTTTCATTTGATACCCATATTTACAAATGGGTAGGTGTACCGAATTTTGATTTTCTTTTGGGAACCACAAGTAATTTCGTGGGAAAACATTTTTTCATTTATTTGAGCATAATGTCAATATATATTTGACTAAAAAAGTTTACCTAAGCACGTATACAGTAAAATTGATTCGTAGATGTAAATTTTATTTGAGGTATTTAAACATAAGTGGTCGGTTCTCAGGTCACAATAGACCGATTATGCCAATTTTCTTGTTCAGACAGCTTTGATATATAAGTAATCTAAATCTAAAGTTTCATTGCTCTAGCTCCTCAACTTTTTCTGTAATCGTGATTTCAACAGACAGACAGACGGACAGACAGACGGACATCGCTAAATCGACTCAGGAGGTCATGCTGATTAAGATTATATATACTTTTCCATACCGGAGATGCTTTTTTCAGGGTGTTACAAACGGCGTACCAAACTGAATATACCCTTTCACTTTTAGTGTAGGGTATAAATATTTAAACAAATGAATTAAAAAAATGTTGCAATCTATTTCTTCGAAAAGATTTGTGATTTGCTTTTTTCAATTCATGTAAATGAATTGAAGTCAAGGAATTGAATCATTTTCTTGGATTTTCAAAAGATTTAAATCCAAAAAAGATTCAATCTTTCACAGCTCTGATATATGTTTATGATTTCTCGTTATCAGTGCACCCACACCCAGAAAAAATACTATATAAGTAATAATTTTTATACCCTACACTAAGAGTGAAAGGGTATATTCAGTTTGGTACGCCGTTTGTAACACCCAGAAGAAAGCATCTCCGGTATGGAAAAGTATATATATTCTTGATCAGCATGACCTCCTGAGTCGATTTAGCGATGTCCGTCTGTCCGTCTGTCTGTCCGTCTGTCTGTCTGTCCGTCTGTCTGTCCGTCTGTCTGTCTGTCTGTCTGTCTGTCTGTCCGTCTGTCTGTTGAAATCCCTAAGACTTTTAAAATTGAAGAGCTAGATAAATGAAACTTATAACTTAGATTACTAATATACCTACGCTGTATGTGCGAAAAAATTGGCGAGATCGGTCCATGGTGACCTATGATCCGACCACTTATGTTCAAATACCACATATAAAATGTACATATAAAGATCAATTTTTATGTATACGTGCTTAGGTAAACTTTGTTGGTCAAATATATATTGACATCATGCTCAAATACATGATAATAATGTTTTCCGGCGAAAAGACTTGTGGTTCACAAAAAAAAAAATCGAAATTCGGTACACCTACCCATTTGTAAATATGGGTATCAAATGAATGGAAATTCTACAGCGATTGAATGTTTGTAGTTATTTTCAGGATTCGTATACCCTGGTGACCTATATATCACTTTGAATGGTAACCACACATATGTGTAGGGTATTTATAGTCGGCTTAGACCGACTATAATTTTGATAATCCTAACTATCATAATTACACCTACTTTAAAATTTCCCATGTGATCTAACCTTCCCAACTGGTTTACTATTAAAAATAGTCAATAGGATAAATTATTATTTTAATCGGAAAATACCATTAAATACTAGAAAATACCATTACATTGCCATTGAGTTTAGATGAAAAGATTTATTTTTTTATACTATTAAATCAATAATTGTCCCATTGACCAATTTTAATAGGATTTGAGGGAATTTTTTTTCTGGGTGCAGGGAAAAACATTGTATTTCCGTTATGATTCATAGTAAATTCAAATTATATCATAATACCAGTGAGAGACATCTGGTAAAGTTATTATAAGTATTCGAAATACCAGATACACTCAGAAGAAAATGTCCCATTAATTACTTAATGGTACGGCCATTGATGTTATGGTCCATGTATTAATATTTTTTTCATATTAATTCAAAAGTTTTCTAATTAATTAGATAATATTCCAAAAATTCAGTACCATTAATTTAAATATTTCAATGTTATTATTTTTAATAGTATATATACAATTTATTTTAATGGTTTCCTCGTATAATAAACGTGTCATAAATTACATAAACACGAATAAACATGTTCCTTTTGTACGTCATTATGTGTGTTTGCTCAAAATGGTCGCATGCATTTTTTGTGATTATCCGCATTAAGTAAGAACTCAACGTATTTAATGTAAATTCATTATATTTAACATTTTTATTTATTACAGAAAATAAATAATACTACACATTTCAAATAAGGCAACGGACTCAAAAAATAAATGCAGACTCAAGTATTATAATCAGTTATTGGAAACTGCAGCGAACATTAAATGTGTTATAACCTTTCGCAACGAGAATTGTCTTTTTATGTGTGTATGTTGTAAAAGTGAATATCAATTTTGACATTTGAATAAAATTAATTATACAATAAATTAACATAAATATATTTTTGTTTTACTAAAATATTAGAAAAATGTAATTCGACTATACCATAAAATTAATAATAATAATAATAGTTTGGCGCTACAGTCCTGTATAGAACTTCGGCCGAGCTCTCTCACCATTTTGAGCTGTGCGTGTTATATTTGTACTCAAAGTGGTGGGACCTACAGTTTATTGCCGAATCCGAACGGCGGGTGAGAGCTTATTCATAGGCAATGGTTTTACTCTCGTAGGTTTGCCATTTACTGACGAGAGGTAGCGCGGTATAGAAAATGTTTCTATGAAAAGATGTTGTTAGCCCCAGTCCAGTCTTGAACCGGGGACCTTACGGCTCGCAGTCCAACGCACTAACCACTGAGCTACCGCGGCTACGTATCATTAAATTTGAATAGGTCTTTTTTTATTGTAATTAAAATATTGCATTATGAAATTTATGGTACACTAAGAAAACAGAATGTTTATGAGAGTGTTGTTGCAACTAAAATACTACTCGCTTTAACAATTCCAATATTCAGGAAATACAAATAAATTTGCAGCAAAAGTTTAAATAATTTATAAACATCACATATTTTGATTATTTGTGAGATATTTCTTATAAACATCACGAAAAATGTCATATTTGTGGTAGATTCATTGCAACTACTAGATAAATAGGTAGCATTGCTGTAAATATTCACATATTCGACAGATATTAATGCTTTTGTAGCAAAACTATTAATATTGTCTAAATATCACTAAAAGTGTCAAATATTTGTCTTGAATAATTTACAACTGCAATGATGTTTAAGGCTCTAATACAGGCATGTCAAACTCATTTGGCATTACGGGCCGCATTGGCAACTCAAAAGATGAGGCGGGCCGCAATTGTGTACCATACAACAAAAAAAATTCGCTCGTTTTTTACATTTGATTCTTTTGTTGTAAAATAAAATATAATGTTAAGATGATAACATTTTCCATTGATCCTCGTTAAAAGCGCCGCAGGCGAAAATTTTGCAAAAAAATGGTGCGATTTTTGTCTGTTTGAAATATATTGAAAAATTGTTCGAATTTCTTTGATCCTGCCAAAAATTTTGTCAGAGGTATATAAAATGGAGTATATTTCAAACACCAGAGACAATTTTGTTAAACAGATCTAACAATCATCCAAAATTGTTGCAACTTTTTATGTCCGCAAAATCGTACGATATCTAATTAGCTCTTGTACCAATGTCGAAGGCCAAATCGCACTAAAACTACAAAAATTGTTCAAAGCGACATATGTCCGTTTTTTTTTCGAAACGATAATAAAAACGATTCTGGATTAATATTCCATCAAATAGTTCAAATATATAGAGATATATTTCAAAAACATTGCGATGTGGAAAATGTTTAAATATCCTAACATAAAATTTTACTCTACTAAAATTACGAAATTTTAAAAATTAGCAACGAGATCGAATTTTTGTTATCCAAGTTAGTTCGAGAAAACTTCGAGGCATAAATCACATGGCAGACTTCTTACCAAACATATTGAAAAAGTTGTTTTAAATATCGTACATAAATTTGATATTTATATAAATTTGAAATTTATATAAATTTGAAAAGGGTTCCTTTTATGCACAACTAATTTAAATTGCAAGGACAATCCATTGATTAGAGATGTACGGATTTAGGAGTTATAAAAAAGTTTATTTTATTATCCTTAAAATGAGGTTTGCAGCATTCTACGGTCAAGAGTTTTTTTCTACAACCACAAAAAGTGATTATTGATTAATTTTTTGATACTTTGGACCACTGTATCTCTGGAGAAGGTGAGTCTGGAACTCTGATAGATTTGGTGTGGAATGTCTCTAAACAAAAAGTTTTACTTACTAAAAAAAAATGTTAAAATAAATACAATTCCAATTTTTACAATGCAAGACTCTTGTCTACACATTTTTGATTCTTGTTTTATTTTGATTGCGCCTTTATTTGATACTGGAGCTAATTCCGAAAATGGTTTTGTTAAATAGGGTCTAGTTTTTAAGATTTTTAAGTTTTAATTATTTTTCTCTCCTTTTATTTTTAATAGTCGAACCAAAAACAATAATGTAATTTTCTCTTCGGTGTTAGATGTACAAAACAATGCACTACCATATATAAATGCCGACGAAATATATCCAACGGTAATTCAAAACTTTACATTAAATTTAAAATTTTTTGAATAAAAAACAATATTACTTGATGAAAAAAAATATGAAAAAAAGATAAACATTATTGTTACGCCATTTGTTCAACGCCATGTATAATATTTAAAATGAAAATTATGAAAATAAATTAAGACTCGATCCTTCGAGTCTCAATTTCTCATTATTAAATTTTGGAAAATATAAAAATATTGATGTTTTTTTTAATAAATTAATAAATTTTTAACCAAGAATAAATGGTAATCTTGATTATACCTCCGTTATTTAATATAATAATCATTTTAACGCCTGAAAATAAAATATTTTAAAAATTTTCAATTCTTAAAAATATATTTTTCTTATATTATTTAAAAAGTCTTCGCGGGCCGCACAGAAATGTTGGCGGGCCGCGTGTTTGACATGCCTGCTCTTATACTTTTCAACCATATTTCGTTTTCTTAGTGTACAACCGCATATTGAATTAAAAGTCTCAATATTATTGAACTAATGTTACACATCCTATTGACCAATTTCAATGGTATAAATTTTTGGTTTACTATGGAAATACTGTTAATTTACCATGTTTTTTTCTGGGTGTAGGTGACATATGTTTTTGACAACTGGCTTCTCCAATTTTCGAAAAGATTTTTATAAATCGGAAAATTTTTATCTGATCTGTGTAATTTTTTTAAATTTTCCTGACAACATCTATTATTTTATTTACTTGCAATATCCTTCCTAAATATTTTCGTCTTTTATTGAAGTCGAGAATTAATTTAATTTTATTTGTTTATTGTTTTGTATACGCACAGCTGATTATGAAGTATATGGCAATAATCTTTCAATTTGACAGATAGTTTCTGAAGAGCTTTAAATTTTAGCTGTGTTTAATTGCAAACTACAAAAATACTACTAATAATTTCACAGTCAAATATTACAATGAAATCAAGGAATACTACAAAATTTTATAATATTGTGAGACACATTTATATTTATAATTCAAAAAAAAAAATATAAAATAAAAAAAATAAAAAGTAACTTCCAGTTTAATTATTATAGAATTTCTTAATTGTATATTAGATGCAATCCTACACTGAGAAAACAAAGATGATTACCAGAAATATTACAGCCCTAAATATCAAGTTATTTACAAATTATTTAGATCGTCTTTGAGACAACCATCTTTCAAACATCAGTCAAATACGATAAATATTGCTAGCAACATCTTTCAAATTTACGATTATGTATAGCAACCATCAATTAAACATCTTACAAATAGGAATATAGTTGAGGAATATTTAGAAAAGGTACTCCCTTAGAAGAAACATCTCGTAGATATCTGCATATATGCCATATTTAAAAAATATTATTAGTTTTGCTGCAACTTTATTGGAACTTATGGGATGTTTGAAAATTTGCTACAAGGCGTAAATTAGTTGCAGCAAGACTTTAATAACATTTTGTTTTCTTAGTGTACAGCTACGATAACCAATATCATTGTCGATAGTAATTAATTTTGCGATCTCCTTGAGTATGGATATGAAAACGGTTTTCCAATATGAATTCAAGTGTTTTATTCCCATTTGAATGCTACTAAGATATATTCTTTGCTTAATTGCGATATAGTAAACTATTTTTATTTTCTATTTGTTAATTTCATTTTAACTTCAATTTATTTTTATTAATGTTTTTAACCATGAGAAATTTTTATTTATTGTATTGGGCTGTAAATGCACGAAACATGGAAAATATGCATTTTTTTTTGAATTATGTGTTTTTGAAAAATATTCATTGATTTAGATTTTGAAAATTTAAGTAGGGTGCAAAATATATAGAGTGTTCAAAAAAAACATTGACCAAAATTACGAATATTGAATATTTTGACTATTTCGTGCAATACTTTGGATATGTACTGACAAAAGTTTCGCAATTTCAGCTTATCAAGACTTAAGGTAATCATTTTTGAATTCGATCAATTACACTACACAACAAAATGAGAAAAAAAGTTTGCGCAGTAAATTCCACTATTTTTGTATTATTGAAATAGCCCGCAGAATTTGAATATATGAATTAAAATATTTTCTGTGGATAGGTTTACGAGATATCGGTCAATAACTTTTGTGCTCAATTGTTATATCGAATGAAGTTAATTAAATATCCAATAAACATTTCTTATAACACTTTGGAATTAGTTTACTGGTTTAAGAGAAATCTATAGAAGAACTCGAAAAATGTAAATTTTTTCGACCAACATTTTATTCAACGAGTTGGGTTAAGTTCATGGTTAAGTTCGGTCACATGGGGTGGATTGTTATAGTCGGTCGGGCCCGACTATGGAATACCCTACACCTTTGGTGGGGATATTAATGTGGGATATTTAATTGTATACCTTAATTTTAAAGTTTTGAATTATGCTGAACCTCCCCACCCTCAAAATATTATTCACATATCAGAAATTTACGTCTTATATCCCCATAATTTAAAAAATTGATATAAAAGTATAAAAAACTAATACAAAAAATAAAAAAAAATTAATTGGGCGGACCACGCCTATATTTAAAATTTTGTAAGGCTAATATTTCATAGATTTGATTTTAATAATTTACGGTTCAAATTTCCACAGTGAAAACCCGGGAAATAATGCAAAAAAAAAAATGTGGGCGGATCACGCCCATTTTTGAACAACCTATTTTTAGGTGAATTACAACAAAATTTTTAAAATTTTATAATTATATCTAGAATACTTTTCGAGTTATTGGTTCCTAAAGAGTTATAGAAAAGGGACTTGTATGGGAGATGGGCGTGTCCGTTGAGCGATTTGGTTCATTTTCAAACTCATTTCCTACTTTTGGCTAAAAAATATTCTGACAAAATTTTATGGAATTCTGACAAGTATTTTTCAAGTTTTCTCGTATACATACAGCGAGACAGCAAGACAGACAGACAGACGGACATAGCTAAACGGACTCGGGTAGTGATGCTGATGAAGAATATATATACTTTTCCATACCGGACACGCCTCCTAAGGGGCGTAACAATATATGCACAAAGTTAATATACCCTGTACCTCATAGGTGTAGGGTATAAAAATGCTTTGAAAAAATGGCGAAAAATTGAAAACGCAAGATGATGCACAGTTTGTAATATTCCAAAATAGCATGCACATTTTTAAAGAAAATATTGTAAAAATAGTAATGCAAAAACTAATTTGTCGGAAAATCTATGGATACATTTTGAGAACAGAAAAAATCATGCGAACGCAATACAATTGAGTATTAACTAAAAAAATCGCATTTTATGTTTATACTCTATATACATGTTAAAAAATTTATGTGAGGATATTTTAGCGCCTTTTAGTAGGCGTGACTGGTATGAAAAAGTATATATTTTCTTGATCAACATCACTTTCCGAGTCGATCTGTCCGTCTATACACGATTACTTTAAAGCTGCCATTCCGAATGATGTGAAATTTATTTTCAATATATTTTAGTAGAATAGTCGAATTAGTCAACGTAATCTACTACATCCACTACGAGATATGGGTTTACTTTTTAGGATCAAATATCTCGTTAAATATTAAAGATAAAGTTATAAAATACAAAATTAATTACAAGCAATCATCTATCAATATGTGCTCAAAAAATGGGCGTGATGGGCTCACATTTTTTATTTTTATGCCTATTTGTATGGCACTCAATTATATTGTTTTCACATAACATTTTTTATTCTCAAAATTTTCCCATATATTTTTATCATTTATAGCTCAATTTTTTCGAAAGAGTGTGAACTAATTTTGAAATATTAAAATTTGTGTATCATCTTACTTTCTTGATTTTATTCCATTTTTATACCCTACACCTATGAGGTACAGGGAATATTAAGTTTGTTCAGATATTGTAACGCCCCTTAGGAAACGTGGCCGGTATGGAAAAGTGTATATATTCTTGATCAGCATCACTGCCCGAGTCCGTTTAGCTATGTCCGTCTTGATGTCCGTATACGAGGAAACTTGAGAAATACTTGTCAGAAAGCGATGAAATTTTGTCACAATATTTTTTAAAAAAAGTAGAACATGAGTTTGAAAATTAACCAAATCGTTCAACGGACACGCCCACCTCCCATACAAGTCATTATTATATAACTCTTTAGGAACTAATACCTCGAAAACTATTCAAGATATACTTATAAAATTTAAAACGTATTGTTAGAATTCATCCAAAAATATGTGGTCTAAAAATGGGCGTGATCTGCCCACATTTTTTTTGCATTATTTCCCGGGTTTTGATATGGACATTTTAGCCGTAAATTATTAAAATAAAATCTGTAAAATATAATTCTTACAAAATTGTAAATAAAGGAGTGGTCCGCCTACCTTTATTTTTCTAAATTTGTTTTATTAGTTTTTTATACTTTTATATATTTTTTAAAATTATGGCTATATAAGACGTAAATTTCAGATATGTGAATAATATTCTGAGGGTGGGGCGTTTCAGCATAATTAAGAAATTTAACATTAAGTTCTCTTAGTTCTCTTAAACTAATGAACCAATTAAAAAATGTTCTGAGAAATGTTTATTTGATATTTAATTACCTTTCATAGAATCATTATTAAACCATATTTTCGGAATCAAGGCGCCATTTTACATAATACAAAATGAACCTTGACTGCTGCGCAGAAAAGCCGTTGTGTAGTGTTATTAAAACTGTAACCAGTCTCCAGTCTTCAAAAACATTATTTTCAATAAAAAAAAAATTGAAGACAATTTTTCCAAATTTTGTATTTCAATCTTTGCATTTCAATATTATTCAACGCGGCACTGATTTTGTGATGTTACATTTCAAAAACTTATACCTTTAACCTACACGGATGTGTTTCAAATAATAATGCGGATGTGCAACGCGAAATTCCCAATGCGCAATTCCCAATTGTGAAAAACCATGGCGTAGTTGCAGTCTATAGAACATATAAATGAGTGAATAAGAGAAAAATGTGTCATTTGAAAATAAATATTAATTATATGAACAAATAAGTTGAAGTGATGTATTTTTCCACTGTTTTTTTTTTATTGTTCCTTCCTAATGTTCCTTTCCCATTGACGTATTTTTTTTTTCAAATGCGATATTTTTCACTTTATTCTTCATAATTAGGATTTGTTTGCCATATGCAGGCTACGTATATTTGGCAGAATGTATAAAATGTTCATGAATTACGAACAATCTACAATATATTTGTGAATGCAAGTATGTATGTATGTATGCATGTATGTATGTATGTATGTATGTTTGTATGTATGTATGTATGTATGTATGTATGTATGTATGTATGTATGTATGTATGTATGTATGTATGTATGTATGTATGTATGTATGTATGTATGTATGTATGTATGTCTGTAGACGTCTAAACGGCTAAACCGAATTGAACCAAATTTTGACACAATATATATGTTGGGTTCGGGCAGAGTATAGGCTATATCCCGGTGAGTTTGGTGGACTGGGCGTGGCACCTCACATATAACCCAAAAATTAAAAACACATTATATCAGCAATTAATATCAAATTTCGTGCAGATTTTCAGTTTCCCACACACGGTACAAACACCCATTTTGGAGCTTCAGGCTTTGCCACTGCGCCCAGTAAGCCCTGCATAGTGGATTGTTGTGCTATATCTTTCCATTATGGCTTTCTTTGTTGTTCCTTGAACGTCCTAATTTTACGATGTCGGGGTCCTTCTTTTGATCATTTCGTATTTGCTCTAGACTGCATTGATCTTCTGGCACGACACCCAATAAACGAATGTGAATTATGTTCTTTTGTTCTTCATTTCTCGAGCACTCTCCGGATTCCATTGTACACACTCGTGTCGATACAGTTCCTGAATTTCCCCGATGTTATTTTGGCCATCCTCAGGTCTCCTTTCAGGTCTGTATCCATTAGGTGGTTGCACAAATACACATTTACGTTTTTCATGACATTCGCGTGCGATATGCCCATATTTGTTACAGTTGTAGCATTTACCTTTCATTTCGGTGTTTCCGTTGGCAGCATAATGTCCAGATTTAACGCTGGCTTTGCACGACCACGCTTCTCCCTCCTCATCTAGTACATGTGTATCCGTCGGTGGTCGGCAAAATGTAGTCGCTATCTCCTGCGTAAGCGCTGTGGTGACCGTTTCAATAAATGTCACCTTCGCATAGTAATTGCTTCCCGTTTTGTCCCCGGATCCCGTAAGCCTTCAACGAAAGCATTTATCTTGCACATTTCCAAGAAATCACACGCTGAATCGGAATACGCCAAATGTGCAAGTCTTTTAACATCCGCAGCATATTCCTGCAACGGTTATGTACTATGTAAATTGGTGTCATGTGGTCACTGCCATATTTTCGTTGTAGTGCACCCATGACCGCCGAATAAATGTTAAGATCACTTTTTGGAATTGTCAGCAAATCGGCTGAGTCTGCTTTCAGGGCCACAATAAGCGCTGCTACCATGTCTTCATTGTTTCATCGATTACTTAAAGCCGTGGTCTCAAATTGCAGCTTGAAAATGTTGAACTCTGTGGTTCCATCGTACATCGGGGAATTTAGCCTAGTACCACTAACAACATGCTGTAACACGTGCAAATCTTTTTTTATTTCCTGGATTTCTTTGTCTATACCGTTTTCTAATCTTTGAATTTTTTTCATCAATATTCACTTCCATGTCATTTACATGCGTTTCAAGCTCCGTCACTTTGCTATGGAGTGTATTTAAAACTTTCTGAAGCTGCTTCTAATGTTCCTGCATCTGTTTCTCCACTCTCACTTGATGTTGGTAGGAATTTTCTTGAAGTTTCACCATTTTAGTTTGAAGCTGATTTGAATTTTCTAGAACTTCTGTTTTAATTTGATTAGAATTTTCTAGAAGTTTCTCCATTTTAGTTTGATGCTAATTTGAATTTTCTAGAAGTTCTGTTTTAAGTTGATTAGTATTTTTTTGAAGCTTCTGTTCCATTTTGTTAGCATTTTCTTGAAGCTGTTTAGAATTTTCTTGAAGCTTCTGTTTCAATTTGTTGTCATTTTCTTGAAGCTGTTGTTGTATGGCTTCGAGCAACTGGCTCATGTCAAAATTTTGGGACATTACTTTTTGCAGTATCCAAATTTTTTTGACGATGGTGCTGCAGCTTCTACTTCAAACTCATGCTCCGCGAGATCAATGCCTTGAACTATTCCTCAATTAGACGCTTCTATAGCTTTTCTTTCGTACCAGCGATTGGAAGATCACGACTCGTCAGCTGCTTCTTTAGGTGGTCGACTTTAAGTTGTTCCAATTTAACCATTTTGTATCACAATCCCACTTCTGACACCAATGTTACGAAAATTAAGTATTAGGAAAACTGTTCTACAAGTTCGTATCTCCGGATTGAGTACAAAATAAAAACACTCTTATGTTTGGTTTAAAATTTAACAAATAACTTTATTAATTCACTTTCATAAACAGCTTTACTAATACTTTTAACAACTGCTGCATATCCACTATTTAACTTGACATTGTTCTCACACGAGACGTTCTCGACAACTTTCCAATTAATAATGAAGTGCTGTGTCTCAGATGCGGCGCCCTTATATACTGCATGCATCAGTTTGACATGTTTCGACAAGTTTCCACACGTTTCGCGAACCTGCTACTCGTTTCGTGAATGACGCATGCTATTGGCATCTCATTCGCACTCATGTGTTTCAATGTGCTGATCTCTTTCTCGCACATTGCTTAGTGCGCTGAATGATCTTCCGTCTCTTTCTAACACATTGCTTAGTGCGCGGAATTGTCTTGCGTCTCATTTATTATTGTAGATTGCTTGCACAGTGGAGCAAATTACCTCTTTTCGTAACAATATTATACATAAAGCATGAGTAAACATACACTTCAATTAATTATAATAATTGAAGTTTACTATAATCATATATTATGTATAAAAACCAAATCATTATGATTTCTAGTTTTTGGCTGTATATCATGATTAATTTTTGCAAAAATTATGCGTATAATACATTATTTATGAGAACATTTATATCATTTAAACGGTTTCTTAACATCAATTCATTTAAAGGTTTTATCCCTATGTAACGAACCTTTCCGGCGTATGCCGAGGTATCACTCGCTGTGTCAACAACAACACTTTGTGTTTTCTATTCCAAGTAATTGATTTATTTTTATTATTAATTAAATCTTAACAATTCTTAGTTTTAATGAAATACCGAGTGCGCGAAGTTATACCCCTTTTTACGAATACGTGCTACGTGAAATCTTATTCACCTCTAATCTTTCTGTGGTCGTGGTCAAACCTCGTCGTTGACGGCACCGCTTCTGCTATCGGACGTAGTCCCGATTTTGCTGCTACTACTGCGGCCGTGTTCTGAACGACTCCAAGTCTGATGCTTCGATCGAACGTAGTCCTGACAGCGGCGCACCTATCCTGCCGTAGTTCGGTCGGACGTAGTCCTGACTTCACTTGCCCTATGCTACTACAACTTCTGTGACAGCAATCGGACGTAGTCCAGACAGCGGCACAACTACTTCCCCAGTAAAACTTAAATACTCAAAATATTACTAACATTGAGTTATATCCACCGCCGGTATTTATTTTAAATAGTTCTGATCGTAGACCAAAAACTCTGCAGAGCTGGTGAACCGTCATGGTCGTAGACCTAAAACAAACTGACTGAGTGCTGGTGCTGTCGTTGGCTTGTTACCTCGCTTTGTCAATTTCGAACATTAAACAGCTGGTTCCAGAGAAGCATTTTGAAAAAATAACAAAGTATCATATAAAAATAAAAACGTACTATTTAACATCAAAACGTACTTTTATGCAGAAAAGTAAAAATTGACGAAAAAGTTATATATTTTTCCCGTGGGATCTATGTAAATTGGTGTCATGTGGTCACTGCCATATTTTCGTTGTAGTGCACCCATGACCGCCGAATAAATGTTAAGATCACTTTTTGGAATTGTCAGCAAAACTTCGGCTGAGTCTGCTTTCAGGGCCACAATAAGCGCTGCTACCATGTCTTCATTGTTTCATCGATTACTTAAAGCCGTGGTCTCAAATTGCAGCTTGAAAATGTTGAACTCTGTGGTTCCATCGTACATCGGCGAATTTAGCCTAGTACCACTAACAACATGCTGTAACACGTGCAAATCTTTTTTTATTTCCTGGATTTCTTTGTCTATACCGTTTTCTAATCTTTGAATTTTTTTCATCAATATTCACTTCCATGTCATTTACATGCGTTTCAAGCTCCGTCACTTTGCTATGGAGTGTATTTAAAACTTTCTGAAGCTGCTTCTAATGTTCCTGCATCTGTTTCTCCACTCTCACTTGATGTTGGTAGGAATTTTCTTGAAGTTTCACCATTTTAGTTTGAAGCTGATTTGAATTTTCTAGAACTTCTGTTTTAATTTGATTAGAATTTTCTAGAAGTTTCTCCATTTTAGTTTGATGCTAATTTGAATTTTCTAGAAGTTCTGTTTTAAGTTGATTAGTATTTTTTTGAAGCTTCTGTTCCATTTTGTTAGCATTTTCTTGAAGCTGTTTAGAATTTTCTTGAAGCTTCTGTTTCAATTTGTTGTCATTTTCTTGAAGCTGTTGTTGTATGGCTTCGAGCAACTGGCTCATGTCAAAATTTTGGGACATTACTTTTTGCAGTATCCAAATTTTTTTGACGATGGTGCTGCAGCTTCTACTTCAAACTCATGCTCCGCGAGATCAATGCATTGAACTATTCCTCAATTAGACGCTTCTATAGCTTTTCTTTCGTACCAGCGATTGGAAGATCACGACTCGTCAGCTGCTTCTTTAGGTGGTCGACTTTAAGTTGTTCCAATTTAACCATTTTATATCACAATCCCACTTCTGACACCAATGTTACGAAAATTAAGTATTAGGAAAACTGTTCTACAAGTTCGTATCTCCGGATTGAGTACAAAATAAAAACACTCTTATGTTTGGTTTAAAATTTAACAAATAACTTTATTAATTCACTTTCATAAACAGCTTTACTAATACTTTTAACAACTGCTGCATATCCACTATTTAACTTGACATTGTTCTCACACGAGACGTTCTCGACAACTTTCCAATTAATAATGAAGTGCTGTGTCTCAGATGCGGCGCCCTTATATACTGCATGCATCAGTTTGACATGTTTCGACAAGTTTCCACACGTTTCGCGAACCTGCTACTCGTTTCGTGAATGACGCATGCTATTGGCATCTCATTCGCACTCATGTGTTTCAATGTGCTGATCTCTTTCTCGCACATTGCTTAGTGCGCTGAATGATCTTCCGTCTCTTTCTAACACATTGCTTAGTGCGCGGAATTGTCTTGCGTCTCATTTATTATTGTAGATTGCTTGCACAGTGGAGCAAATTACCTCTTTTCGTAACAATATTATACATAAAGCATGAGTAAACATACACTTCAATTAATTATAATAATTGAAGTTTACTATAATCATATATTATGTATAAAAACCAAATCATTATGATTTCTAGTTTTTGGCTGTATATCATGATTAATTTTTGCAAAAATTATGCGTATAATACATTATTTATGAGAACATTTATATCATTTAAACGGTTTCTTAACATCAATTCATTTAAAGGTTTTATCCCTATGTAACGAACCTTTCCGGCATATGCCGAGGTATCACTCGCTGTGTCAACAACAACACTTTGTGTTTTCTATTCCAAGTAATTGATTTATTTTTATTATTAATTAAATCTTAACAATTCTTAGTTTTAATGAAATACCGAGTGCGCGAAGTTATACCCCTTTTTACGAATACGTGCTACGTGAAATCTTATTCACCTCTAATCTTTCTGTGGTCGTGGTCAAACCTCGTCGTTGACGGCACCGCTTCTGCTATCGGACGTAGTCCCGATTTTGCTGCTACTACTGCGGCCGTGTTCTGAACGACTCCAAGTCTGATGCTTCGATCGAACGTAGTCCTGACAGCGGCGCACCTATCCTGTCGTAGTTCGGTCGGACGTAGTCCTGACTTCACTTGCCCTATGCTACTACAACTTCTGTGACAGCAATCGGACGTAGTCCAGACAGCGGCACAACTACTTCCCCAGTAAAACTTAAATACTCAAAATATTACTAACATTGAGTTATATCCACCGCCGGTATTTATTTTAAATAGTTCTGATCGTAGACCAAAAACTCTGCAGAGCTGGTGAACCGTCATGGTCGTAGACCTAAAACAAACTGACTGAGTGCTGGTGCTGTCGTTGGCTTGTTACCTCGCTTTGTCAATTTCGAACATTAAACAGCTGGTTCCAGAGAAGCATTTTGAAAAAATAACAAAGTATAATATAAAAATAAAAACGTACTATTTAACATCAAAACGTACTTTTATGCAGAAAAGTAAAAATTGACGAAAAAGGTATATATTTTTCCGGTGGGATCTAAATTGATGACCAAAAACAAAAAAAAAAAAAAAAGGACAGACGGAAATTTTTCATTGACAAAAAAATATAAAGGACATTTTTGAGTTGCTGTTTTTTTTTTCTAAATATAGGAAAACAAAACTGTACTGTTAATTTTTAATTCCATATTTTTTTCTTAATAAATTTATTTATCACAAGTAAATAAATAATTGAAAATAAAAAGAATTTTAAACCTATGAAATCATGAACTAAAATTTTGTCCCATTTTCTCCTTTCATTCGCTAATCAATATTCGATGGTTGTACCTACTCATTAACATTTTGAATAATATATTCTATTATTTTAAAATTGAAAAATTTTATTTTTATTATTAAAAATATGTTTTAATACATAAAAAAATTACATCTTATAAAATAATGCATCATGTAAATGCTAATATATTTTATACTTTATGATAAGATGGCAGCTGCTGACTGCCATCTGTGGTTAGAACCTATAAACACAAGTACCCAAATACATTTGTGTTTATGGGTTCTAACAACAGATGGCAGCCAGCAACTGGCAAACATAGCAAAACAAAGCCAACGCTAATTTACTTGTATGTCCCGCAATCTGCAGTGCAGAATCAGCTGTTGCTTATGTTATTGTTTGCAAAGGTTGCGTTAGTTCAACTTCTTCAATAAAATTATAATTATTATTAGTTTGTGTAAATAAAAAATGTATTATCATTACATAAAATAATGCATACATTGGAGCATTCAATTATTAATATTTATTATGTTGATATATGTTTTTAGTTAATTCAAACTATTTAATTAGTGTATTTAATCAATTTTATCGTAAATAAAATAATGTGAAAATGAAATCTGAACGAATTTTATACAGAGTACCATCAGCACAATGTATTTTGTTCTCCAAAACTTGCATGCATTTCCCATATAAATCGAATACGACCGAGTACAAAGTCGTCACAATATATATGTTGGGTTCGGGCAGAGTATAGGCTATATCTCGGTGAGTTTGGTGGACTGGGCGTGGCACCTCACATGTAACCCAAAAATTAAAAACACATTATATCAGCAATTAATATCAAATTTCGTGCATATTTTCAGTTTCCCACACACGGTACAAACACCCATTTTGGAGCTTCAGGCTTTGCCACTGCGCCCAGTAAGCCCTGCATAGAGGACTGTTGTGCTATATCTGTCCATTATGGCTTTCTTTGTTGTTCCTTGAACGTCCTAATTTTACGATGTCGGGGTCCTTCTTTTGATCATTTCGTATTTGCTCTAGACTGCATTGATCATCTGGCACGACACCCAATAAACGAATGTGAATTATGTTCTTTTGTTCCTCATTTCTCGAGCACTCTCCGGATTCCATTGTACACACTCGTGTCGATACAGTTCCTGATTTCCCCGATGTTATTTTGGCCATCCTCAGGTCTCCTTTCAGGTCTGTATCCATTAGGTGGTTGCACAAATACACATTTACGTTTTTCATGACATTCGCGTGCGATATGCCCATATTTGTTACAGTTGTAGCATTTACCTTTCATTTGGGTGTTTCCGTTGGCTGTTGTATGTTAAAAGGTCCTACTTCTAGGACTTTAACTTGATCCTATTTATACTTACTGAGTCCTTTTTACTTTCTTTATATTATTTAAAACAACCGAGTCTTTTTTACTTCAAGACACTTTATTTCGCTTTAAAAGTTGGTTATACTTATACTTAACACTTATTTGTAGACAGTTCAGCTTATCGAAAACAATTGATTCTTAGTCTATACTTAACTTCTACTTAACACCTCGTATTCTTATAATTTCACAATAAATTGAGTAATTTCATCATGCTAAAATAACTTAGTCAGCGTATTTATAATTTCACAATAAATTGAGTACTTTCATCATTCTAAAATAACTAAGTCAGCGTTTATCTGAGTGACCTATTTAACGTGGGCGTGTATACCTGTGCTATGTTAAGCTGTGTGCGCCAATACAATTAAATGCTGTTTTGTGTTTAACATGCATAATGCTTAACCCTAAAAGTATGCCATAAAGAAAAATATACTGGTTATGTTATGTTGTGGATCATAAGCACGCTGTAAGTTCCACGATTATGGTACACAACAGTGGATCATATGTAAGCAGTGAACTCTACGATTATGATACACAACATACCTCCCCCCTTATTGAAAAAAAAAAAAATTATTATTATTAAGAAGAATAATAGTTTTTTTTTTTGTATTATTTTAATTATTTCTGAAGAGAAAATTATTATTAAAAAGAATAATAGTTTTTTCTTTTTACATTGTTTTATGTGGTATAAATTACGTTAAGTTCTATTAGTTATGAAGTTATGATCTTTACTTATATAATATTTAATGGATATTAGTAAATTAAGAGTTGTAATTTCCAGTTATATATAATAAAAACCTGGTCCCGATGTTTTCGTTGCTGACTGCTGCTGTTCTGCGGTAGTAGTTCGATGCGTTGTCGTTGTTTCTGACGTATTGGCTTCTATTTCATGTGACTTCGTTCGTTGACTTGCTATGGGTGTTGTGGTGTTTGGTTTCTGCGTTGTTGATTTCCGCAATGAACCGATTTTTTCGAGTGGGGATTTCTTGCTGGGAAATGTATTTGACACCATTTCAAGGTTTTTCTTAGCCGCTTCTACATCTATTGTTGCTATTGGTGATTTATTTGTATTAAATTCATCGGCTTTTATTGTTGCTTTATTTTTAATTATCGAGTAGTAATGTATGTATAATACATATGCCGCTATTATTATTATTAGTATCAGCATTAATATGCCGTACGACATACCGGTTTTCGTTATTTCATTTTGACGATTAAGTAATTCTTTGCGTTCCTGGTTATCAGTTAATTGTAGTAATATTTCGTCGAAATCACGATGCCCATCTCTTAATGCTGCTCTTATTTTGCTGTGATCTGACACTAAGATCGGTAACGATGTTTGTGATATATTTGAATATGATAATGATGACCAATTGCCTTGTAAATTTTCTATCATAACCGTATGTTCTTCCTTCTTGTATGTTATATTCCTAATGCTTTGATGTGTAAACTCGTATGGCAGTATCATTTCTTTGTTGTGTATGTTGCAAGCTTCATTTATGGACATCCAACTCAGGCCGGATAGTGTCAATGTGGCTATATTTGACCCACAAACTGCTTCGAAAAAGGCTGGTGTATTGAATTTATACAACCATGTGTTTGGTGTCCATAGTTTAACTACTAGGCCAGAACTCCTTTTGATTGCAACATGTTCACAGGTATCTTTAATATCTGTTCTGTGTTGAATCAGCGCGACTTCACATAGTGTGTTGCTAGTTGTTAGCATGGTTCCTGGACGTTTGCATAGTGTAATTTCTTTGTCCGTATGTTGGCTAACCAAAATGCATTTGCTGTGATCTTCATTCGATAGACCTATGTATTTGCTCCGGTCTTCTGCTTCTGATATGTAGTCATATGTTGTTTTAACCAATGCATCCCATTCTTCATTAATATTTGTGGGTATTGGGTAAATTCTATATAATGTGAACAACAAATCATCAGGTAGTGGTGTCTTGATGACTATTATTAGGCCGTCTGTGTCTGGGAAAACTCGTACTGTTGATGCACGGTGCATTTCGAATGATTTTTGTATGAACCACTTCGCCTTTCCTCTTAACGTGAGACTAGTCAGCATTTCATCTAACTCGCTCTGGTCTATAATTGTCGGGTGTAATCGTCCCTTGTATAGATCATCTATGATTGCCATTTCCATCTGCTGTTGTCCTTGAATTTCGATTAGGTTTGCATTAATTGTAGATTGAATTTCCAAGGTATCCATCATGAATAGTAAATGACTAACTTGTTGGTTTATTTTTTCATTTAAGTATTTTTGTGTTCTTATTGTTATATTTAACACATTTTGTAGATTTTCGACTTCCTTCAAGGAATTCAGTAAGGGTTCTGCTATCTTGTTATAATTTGATGAAATCACCGTAATTTGTCTTTTCATTATTTCGTATGTTTTATGTTCATTTTCATCAATATTATTCAGGTGTTTATAGATAGTTTCTCTTTCATTATTGTCCATCAGTCCAAAAGCCCAGTTGAGTCCTTCTCCAATGAAATTGAGTGATCTCTTTTGTCGGTTACTCTTTATTGTGCGCTTAATTATTTCTTCATTTTTCTGTAGTGTGGCTATTATTGCCGTGGTCTCCCGTGTTGCTGCTATACATGATCTTTTTATGCTGGGTCCGTTTACATTGGTGCTCATTTGTTCGCACATTGTGTTTGCCTTGATTATGTATTTGTTTGTCAGCTCCAGGAAATCGTTCAGCTGTAGCGGTTTAAACTTGGCTACTATCGTCCATTCATCATTGTAGAACAAAGCATCAGTTGTCTTCTCAAAGAATAATCTTGTATCATTAATTGATGTCTGTGTGATGTTGACTGCTTCATTGGCTGCCAGCATCAGGACCAGTGTGACAATTCTAATCATTATATTGGTTTCGCTCTTTATTGCCTATCGTAAAGAGAAAGAGGAGAAATTCCATTTTTTTTTTCTTTTTACATATTTAATGGAATTCTTGATCATATCATGTAGTTTTCTTATAAATATTTCTTAGTTTACCTTAATACATCCTGTTAAGGCTATGGCCATAATTATACCTTAATTAGTTATAATAGTTAGTTTACATATGTGTCAACATTTACTATATGATTTGTTTAGAAACATATATGTTTGGATATGTTTCTGCATTATTGCAATACAAATTGTTTTATTTAGAGTCCCAGTAGTACATGGTTAAATGCTAGTCATATTCAACAATACTTAGCTATTTACTCATGCACCAACTAATAATTTTTTTTTTAAATATTAAGAAATAAGCGCGCGCGACTTCTTAGCATTACATAAATGTATTTGCTATATTAAGTTGTTAAATATTTAATTTTGTACACCTCAATTGTACTTATTTATTTTCATTACCGTGTAATGATGAATTTAAAACGTTTGTTAGTTTGTTAGTTTGCTATATTAACGCATATCTGCATTAATATATTTAGTTTCATGAATGAAAATTGTGTTAGTGATAAAAAATATTAGACAGTTTTGTCGCTGCACTACCGTATCTCGTTTCAGTTCCAGTACGTTAGTGGCTTCTGCTTGTAAAGTGCTGAAGTGCATTTAATCGTTTGGCCTATGAATATATTCAAGCCTTCTATATTTTAATATGAGCTGGGAGCATTGTGCTCTGTGTGCAATGAACTTGTTTGTTTAGAATGCCATTGATATAGGTACTGACCTATCGCAATTTTATGCTTCACAAATAATTTTGATTTTGTTATCTAATTAATTTTAGTCCATAATAGAATGCTAGTTACATAGCTATCGATTCATGTACGGATTAGTTTATCCTACATTTATATTAAACCTGGGAACAGTCTTTATGCTCATTGTTCATCATTGTGACCTAGTGTTTTTTTAGCTCCGCCCGCTGGAGGTTGGTTGCTGTATTCACAACTCCTAGTCTTTATTTTATTGTTCCCTCTCCTCTGTCAAAATGAGTAGCGCCCCCGATCAGAAACCTTTACCTTTAAATTAAATTGATTAATTTGCGATTTTTACACGGCATTGTTTTTGTATGTTACTTCGTACTCGTTCTTTATTTTTCTTTTACGTTCCCTCTCCTCTGTCAAAATGAGTAGCGCCCCCGATCAGAAACCCATACTTTGAACTAAACTGATTACTTAGCAATCTTTTATAAATTTGTTCTTGGATTCTTGTGGAATCCTTTTATTGATTATGTTGCAATTTATTAGTATATAAGATCGCAAAACTTAGCAAAAGTCAACAGTCAAGTTTTTCTAAAACAAGTGTATCCAAAGTAATTCAGTAAAAAAAAAAAATGTCTTCGTTTGCTTTGAATTCCATCTCCTCCGCAGAATACCTTCAGGATTTGCCGAATTCGGCCTTCCTGCAGGAATTTGAGGAGGAGATGCAATTTCTCCTGGAGGAAACCCAGGAGTCAGTTGAAGGTGAGTTAATGGATAAGATCCTTGGGGTCTTATCTGTTGATGCACCCTTCCCTGAAGAGGGGCAACGAATGGTCACGGATTTGGATGACGCAGATGTCGTCTTGATCCCAACCGTCGAGGAGTCGATCGACCTCACAGGTAATGTACATATTAATGGACATATATTATATCTTTTCATATTAAAATGAAAATTATATTCTAAATGTTCTAAATTTTTCTTGTCTCTAATAATTTAAATTTTTATATAATAATTTTTCTAGGGGTCTTATCTGTTGATGCACCCTTCCCTGAAGAGGGGCAGCGCATGGTCACGGATTTGGATGACGCAGATGTCGTCTTGATCCCAACCGTCGAGGAGTCGATCGACCTCACAGGTAATGTACAGTTTTATTAATGGACATATATTATATCTTTTCATATTAAAATGAAAATGATATTTTAAATGTTCTAAATTTTTCTTGTCTCTAATAATTTAATTTTTTATATAATAATTTTTTTTTTTTTATGTATTAAAGGCATTAACCAGAACAGCGAGCACCTTCTATCTTTGCGATCCGGACCGGATGGCAACCCTGAGGATCAACGGGGCCATGTTTCACACGTTAGTTATTCGGGGAGCAGTAGTTATAACTCTAGCTGCTATGGTGAAGATTTTTCGGCCAATGGAATAGCTGAATCCCCCTATTACGGTGACTCTGGAGTGGGTAGCGGTTTTAGTGAAGGTTCTCTGGACAGCCGTAACAACGAAGAACAGGCCCCCTACTACGGTGCCTATGGAGTTGGTAGCGGTTTTAGTGAAGGTTCTCTGGACAGCCGTAACAATGAAGAATGGGCCCCCTACTACGGTGCCTATGAAGTTGGTAGCGGTTTAAGTGAAGGTTCTCTGGACAGCCGTAACAATGAAGAATGGGCCCCCTACTACGGTGCATATGGAGTTGGTAGCGGTTTTAGTGAAGGTTCTCTGGACGAAGGATATGGTAGCGCCTCTTCGTGGGGTTATCGTAAACCCTCGAAGAGTGGAGGTGCGCTAGCACAAGCGCTAACGAAATATCGAGATGCCTTCGTCACTGAATGCTGGGATGCGGCGCATCTGGTAGATGGCTTGGATGAGACAATCCGTTGTCTCAGCCAGCCCTACTCTCCGGAAGTGGCTGTCTGGGCTCGCGCCCAGATAGCCACGATACAAGTATACTGTGAATGCTTTGGTTATTCTCCACCATTCATCGACCCTTTGGTCGATGAGCTGGTGGGTTTACTCAGTTCCCAAAAAAAACAATAACTTGTAAAAATTTTTATAAATGAATAAAAATATATATTTTAAAATATATTGCTTTTGTCTTATTATTTCATCAAAATTAGGTGTTCTCTTTTTTCAGAAAAACAAATTATATTTTTATTTGTCAGTACATAAAACTGTTAGTCAACACATGGCTATTAAAAATAAAAATAAGAACAATAACTTGTAATAATTTTTATAAATGAATAAAATACATCTATATATAAAAAAATATAATGCTTTTGTCTTATTATTTCATCAAAATTAGGTGTTCTCTTTTTTCAGAAAAACAAATTATATTTTTATTTGTCAGTACATAAAACTGTTAGTCTACACATGGCTATTAAAAATAAAAATAAGAACAATAACTTGTAATAATTTTTATAAATGAATAAAATACATCTATATATTAAAAAAAATATATTGCTTTTGTCTTATTATTTCATCAAAATTAGGTGTTCTCTTTTTTCAGAAAAACAAATAATATTTTTATTTGTCAGTACATAAAACACTGCTAGGTCTTCTGAACATGTAATACTTAGCTACTCTGTCCTGCGCTAACTATTTGACTTTATTTCAATGATGTTAAAAATTATTGGTTCTTGTTGCAGTCAGCGTTTATTTAATTCTACATAACTATACTGTTGTATGCTTTTAACAAATTATTATGAAATTTTTTCGCTTTACCCTTGATACAAATCTCAGTCGTTACAGGGCTTATTATTGAAAGTACCTCGTAGGGTCCTACCCAAACTGGTGAAAATTTATTTTTCCTATTTTGATTTTTTAGTAAAATTTTATCGCCTATTTTGAATATTATTGGGTGTACTGAGCTATCATAGCTTTGCTTAGATTTTTCTTTGGCTCTGGCTTGATTTTGTCGCACGATTTCGTGTGTGCGTTGAATTTGGTATTTTAATAGCTTGTTGCTATCATCGGTATTATATACTGGTGAGCATTTGCGTTTTAGATTGGTTGGCATTTCAAAATCGTAACCGTATAAAGTACGGAAAGGCGTTTGCCCGGTGGACATATGCATTGTATTATTGTGTACATGCATTGCTGTTTTTAACCACTGGTCCCAGTTTGATCCATCCTCTTTCGCAAAACTTCGTAAATACTCTGCTAATGGTCGGTGGCTTCGTTCCAAAGAGCCGTTGGCCTGTGGATGATATGGCGTAATATGGAACTTTTTAATTCCTAACAATTTACACGTGTCCGAAAATAATTTTGAAACAAAATTCGAACCATTGTCGGTTATCAATACTTTTGGTATGTTATGTCTTGTAATAATTTCGTCGTAAAATGCTTTTGCTACAGTGCTTGCTTCTGCGTCTGGGATAGCTACGCAGCACATATATTTTGAAAAATCATCTTGAAAAGTTAATATATATTTATTTCCAGATATAGTTTCCGGTAAAATACCTACAAGATCCATGAATACTTTATCGAATGGTCGTACAGGCGTATCAGTTAAAACCATTGGCATTTTAGTAAGCCTAGAACTTTTATTTACTTGGCATTTTTGACAATTCTTAACGTAATCTTTTATTTGTTTCTGCATACCTTTCCACTTAAATTGTTTTCTGATTCTAAAATATGTTTTCACTGCGCCCTGGTGACCCCCTAATGCTGAGTCATGAAAGTCTTTTATAACAGTTTTAATTTCCTCTGGGTCAGTTAATAGTAGACTTGAGTTTAATTCGTTCTTGGTGTCTGTTGTTATTTCATCCAGTACTGGCGTGCTCGTTTGTTGTTTGGTTTTTGAAATTTGATTATCTAATTTATTCTGTGTGGTCTTAGACCGTGTTTGGACCGCAGTAATATCTGGTTCTGGATGTGGAATTCTACTTAAAGCATCTGCGTTCAAATTCTGTTTACCTCGTTTGTAAGATATTTCGTAATCATATTCTGATAATTTATGCCTGAAACGGGCTAACCTTGATGTCTGATCTTTGAGATTTGCTGTGCTACGTAATGGTTGATGATCTGTATTAATTTGAAAATGTCGGCCTAGAAGATAAGCTCTAAAATTTTTTGTTGCCCAGACTATAGCTAAAAATTCCTTTTCAATGGTGGAGTAATTTTTTTCTGCTCCATTTAAGGCCCTACTAGCAAATGCTATTGGTCGGTCGCTCCCTACTTTGCCTTGTGACAGTACCGCACCTATTGCTTCGTTACTTGCATCTGTTGTAAGTAAAAAAGGTTTTGTAAAATCTGGATATGCGAGAATGGGTGGTGAAATTATTGATTCTTTTAATTTAATAAATGAACTTTGACAATCGTCTGTCCAAGCGAATTTAACATCTTTTCTAAGTAATTTATTAATTGGTAATGATAATTTTGCCATATTGTTTATAAATTTTCTGTAATAATTAATTAATCCCAAAAACGCTTGTACTTCTTTTTTATTTCTTGGTACCGGAATATTTTTCACGCATTCAACCTTTGAGGGGTCTGGCAGAGCACCTAGTTCCGAACATTTATGTCCTAAATAGACAACTTCGCGACGCAAAAACTGGCATTTTTCTGTATTTAATTTTAGATTGTGTTCCCTTAATTTCTGCAATACTCTACTCAACCTAAACTCATGTTCAGCTAAATTCTTTCCGTACACCACTATATCATCAAGATAAACAAAGCAATCGATACCCTGTAAACCTGTTAATATGTGATTCATTATTCTTTGGAAAGTGGCTGGATCCCCTGTTAAACCAAAAGGCATTCTGTTAAACTCGAAATGACCAAGACCTGTACTAAAAGCTGTTTTTTCCTTATCCCCTTCTTCAACTAGTACCTGATGATAACCACTTGCCAAGTCTAAAGTTGAAAAATAGCGACTGTGACCTAATTGGTCTAATATTTCGTCTATTCGAGGAATCGGAAATACTTGTTTAATTGTCACATCGTTTAATTTACGGAAATCTATAACTAGCCTCCATTTTTTGTTACCGTCCTTGCCGCTCTTCTTAGGAACTACCAACATCGGTGAATTCCAGGGTGATATGCTTGGCGATATAATGCCGTCATCCAACATTTTACTAACCTGTCTGTTGATTTCATCTCTATGTGTGTGTGGCAATTTGTATTGCTTTTGATTGATTGGTGGTTGGTTCCACTGTGTTATTATTTCATGTTTAAGTACTGGCGTGTATGTTAATTCATCGCCATCTAAATGAAAAACATCATGATACGAAATACACAGATTTTGTAAAGATGTAATTTCGTCTTTATTCATGGTTCCATCAATTTTTATTTCCTCTAATAATTTGTTAATTCCGTTCGTAATGTTTACTGAATTTATGCTATTTATTGTAGAATTGTTGGTATCCGATTCCTTATACTGATTGAAATTCGAGAATTTTGGTTTAAAAGCACTGTCTATTATAAATTCTTTTTCTGTAGCATTTAATACGGACACATAAACTCTATTTTTGCTAACATTCGATATGCTTTCGCCCAAATATACTCCTGGACAAATTTCTTGTTTATGTATTAAGACGATTGGAATTTTTGTTTTTAAACGTAATGATACTATCTTTGCGGTTCTAGGTTCTACTTTTAATTCCTGATTTAGAAAAATATTTTCCATGTCTGCCCGTGTCCTCATGGGTAGTTGTATAGTATTGTTTTTATCTTGATCATAAAATATTAACTTCTTATCTATGGCATTTATTATGGACCTATTCCATATATTATCTCGTCCTATTATTCCATCAGCGGGTATTCCTTGTTCAAATGCCACTACATGCATCTTTAAACAGAACCACTCTATACTATTGTGCTGAATATTTATTGTCCCTAAAGTCCTTACGCATCCCCCAAAAGCACCACTAAAGTCCTTCTGAGTATTTTTATCAAAACCCGGAAGTCGTATCATCGAACCCTCCTTTACTATACTAGCATCTGCTCCCGAATCTACCAGTAATATGAGTTTTCCATTTTTAGCATCCTCACAAGGTACTTCGATGAAAACATCACTTACATTAGGTAGTTTGAAATAGTCACCCTGCCTACTGCATATTATACGATTCTTTCTTTTACTAAACTCACTCATATGACATCTAATCTTCTTATCATATTCTATTACGAAATTTTCAAAACTTTTTGATATTCTTGATAATATGTTTTTTACTTTATACCCTACTGCTTCCTCTCCAAAGGTTCCCTTATACTTTTCATACTTTGCTAATTTTATTATTTTGTTCCCCAGTGTAATCGACACAATACCTATAAAGTGTATGATATAAACTAATAATCCTACTACTGCATTACAAACCAAACACGGTGACTCAACATATGTATCAACGGTCACTCCCGACGTTTGATGAACAATATTTTCACCCATTTTTTCCTCTTTCAACTTCCCTTACAGACCAAACACGGTGGCTCAACATATGTATCAACGGTCACTCTCGACGTTTGATGAACGATATTTTCCCCCACGATTTTTTGGTTGTTATTTGAAGCTGCGGTAGCAAATGTGATCACAGGCTGCCTTGGTGTATGATCCACTATTTCTACCTTTGACCTAACTTTACTAATGTTAACGGGACCCCAGCTTATTGGCCTTGGCTGGGCCCGTGGTAGTTTCCCCTATTGTGAGCATTACTACTGTTTGGCACAACATTTTTCTTGGCGTGGCAATCCGCTATCATATGGCCGACTTGACCACACCCATAACATGCCCTATTATTTCTGTATGTTCTATTAGGTTCGTTATTGTTATTACTATTGTTATTTCTAAACGGATTATTATTTCTATTATTTTCATTACCATTATTAATACTATTATTTCTATTATTACGAGTATTGCTGCCTTGCGGATTCTGATTTTGCTGCTGTTGGTGTTGATAGCCGTTATTCTGAAGTCCCCCTTGGTACTGCTGATTCTGAAATGGTTGTTGTTGGTTCTCCTGGCGTTCTTCCAGTCTATTTGATCCACATCTCCAACTCGATTCATGTCCGTATTTCTCGCATTCTCTGCAAAATGGTGTGTTTTTTCGCAAATAACAGTCATCCCTTGTGTGTCCTGGTCTTGTGCAAAATGAACAGACTGGCCCCTTTTTCATGGCACCCCCTGTATTCCCATTATTTCTATTTTGTTGACTTTTACCCCTATCTTGTCGTGAATTTCTAATATCAGTTTCTTGATTATTTTTACTAACTGAGGTTCCATTCGGTCTTTTTTCAAAACTATACAGTTCCTCCGGTAATCTCGGCCCCCGCAGTATGGTGGCTTCTGCCCTTAACGCTTCGTCTAATAAATCATTTAAATTATCTGCCTTGCTACTCAACAGTAGTATCTTTACAGTCGGGTCACTCACTCCCACCTTAAATGCTGTTAGCACAGAATTTAATAGTTCCGTGTTAAAAATATCTGTTGGCAGGTTTTTCTTTTTGTACATTGTATCGGCTATGTCGTTTGCGTTCGACTGCAATACTTCTAAACGCCTTGCAAACGCCCTTAAACTTTCCCCTCCACCTTGATATGCCTGACTTATGTTGTATTGAACTGAATCTAATGTAGCCACCTTTAAATATGTGCTTTTAAGTAATTCAAACAACTCATTTAAATCATTTATATTCTTGGTCCTCACTAATTCGTATGCATCTCCATCAAGACGCAGTTTAATACAAATCATAAATTCCTCCTGATTTTCTTCAGTTATTTTAAGGTTCGCTGCCTTACAACCGTCTATAAATCTAAGAAGCTCCGTTTTTAGGAACGGTGAATCTTCGCCCTTGAACACCGGGACCAGATTTCGTACGCATTTCGAAATATCTTTTGTTATGCTTTCTAAATTTTCTTCTATTCTTAAAGCTTCTTTATGGTATAACGATGTTTCGTGTGCTAAGTTTACTTCCGCCTCTAAAAATCTGATTTTCGAATCCAATTCCCTTACTTTGTTATTCGAATTCTAACCTTGGTTGTTGACGTAGTGCCCTAGCTACTGATTCATCAGAAATATCTTTATCTTTCAACAATGCTCTTAATTTTTCGTTTTCCGCCTCTATACCGCAGGCGTGGTCTAACAACTCCTGTTTTTCTGCTAATTTATCGTTTATTTTTTTAGTTAATGCAGCAAATTCGCCTTTCCAGCCTTCTATCTCTTTTATTCTCACTTTTGTGTTCCAAGAAATATATTAATTCTTCGAACACGACATCTACTCCTTCTACTTTAGAAAAAACCTTTGTGTTATTAACTTTATTTTTTATTAATTGTAAATGTTCTTTATTATTTACTTCGAGGCTAATTTGAGCCCACAATTTATCCGTAAACCTGTCCAATTGCCCTAGTATGTTTCCGTATGCTAACTGTAATTGTTCCAATTCCGCCATATATTTATCAACGACAAAAAAATTCCAATTTATTTCCTAGAACACTCAACAGTTCACGTAGCTCCACAATGTTAAAAAAAATATATAATAAATTTTTTAAATTTTAAATCTGTTGACTAAAATCAGATATTTTATAATAATGTAAAATTTTTAATTAAATTGACCATGTTATAAAAATAAAAAAAAATATTTCAAATTTTCAAAATCTTTAAAATGTTATTTTATTCTCATTTAAATTTTAAAATGAAAATAATATTTTAAATGTACTAAAATTTTTTAAATTTAAAAAAAAAAATATTCAAAAATTCCGTTTCATATTAATTTTAGAAATAATTTTATTTACTTATCTGAGTTTAATATTAAATAAATTTTATTTAATAAATTTCCTTTATTTATTCAATTTGTATTTCTTACTTTATTAAACACTGTAATAATTGTTTAAATTTTCTGCTGTTACTCACGTATTTTCAAAACAAAAAATTAAATAATCACCATTTATTTTGTGATTTTTAGTCCTTTTCTTCCTTCTATCGTCCTTCTTCTCTCGGTCCCTGAGAGCGTTGTTTGAGAAACCGGCTGCGCCAAAATGTTGTATGCTAAAAGGTCCTACTTCTAGGACTTTAACTTGATCCTATTTATACTTACTGAGTCCTTTTTACTTTCTTTATATTATTTAAAACAACCCAGTCTTTTTTTACTTCAAGACACTTTATTTCGCTTTAAAAGTTGGTTATACTTATACTTAACACTTATTTTGTTATTGATTCTTAGTCTATACTTAACTTCTACTTAACACCTCGTATTCTTATAATTTCACAATAAATTGAGTAATTTCATCATGCTAAAATAACTTAGTCAGCGTATTTATAATTTCACAATAAATTGAGTACTTTCATCATTCAAAAATAACTAAGTCAGCGTTTATCTGAGTGACCTATTTAACGTGGGCGTGTATACCTGTGCTATGTTAAGCTGTGTGCGCCAATACAAATAAATGCTGTTTTGTGTTTAACATGCATAATGCTTAACCCTAAAAGTATGCCATAAAGAAAAATATACTGGTTATGTTATGTTGTGGATCATAAGCACGCTGTAAGTTCCACGATTATGGTACACAACAGTGGATCATATGTAAGCAGTGAACTCTACGATTATGATACACAACATGGCAGCATAATGTCCAGATTTAACGCTGGCTTTGCACGACCACGCTTCTCCCTCCTCATCTAGTACACGTGTATCCATCGGTGGTCGGCACAATGTAATCGCTATCTCCTGCGTAAGCGCTGTGGTGACCGTTTCAATAAATGTCACCTTCGCATAGTAATTGCTTCCCGTTTTGTCCCAGGATCCCGTAATCCATCAACGAAAGCATTTATCTTGCTCATTTCCAAGAAATCACACGCTGAATCGGAATACGCCAAATGTGCAAGTCTTTTAACATCCGCAGCATATTCCTGCAACGGTTATGTATTATGTAAATTGGTGTCATGTGGTCACTGCCATATTTTCGTTGTAGTGCACCCATGACCGCCGAATAAATGTTAAGATCACTTTTTGAAATTGTCAGCAAAACTTCGGCTGAGTCTGCTTTCAGGGCCACAATAAGCGCTGCTACCATGTCTTCATTGTTTCATCGATTACTTAAAGCCGTGGTCTCAAACTGCAGCTTGAAAATGTTGAACTCTGTGGTTCCATCGTACATCGGCGATTTTAGCCTAGTACCACTAACAACATGCTGTAACACGTGCAAATCTTTTTTTATTTCCTGGATTTCTTTGTCTATACCGTTTTCTAATCTTTGAATTTTTTTCATCAATATTCACTTCCATGTCATTTACATGCGTTTCAAGCTCCGTCACTTTGCTATGGAGTGTATTTAAAACTTTCTGAAGCTGCTTCGAATGTTCCTGCATCTGTTTCTCCACTCTCACTTGATGTTGGTTGGAATTTTCTTGAAGTTTCACCATTTTAGTTTGAAGCTGATTTGAATTTTCTAGAACTTCTGTTTTAATTTGATTAGAATTTTCTAGAAGTTTCTCCATTTTAGTTTGATGCTAATTTGAATTTTCTAGAAGTTCTGTTTTAAGTTGATTAGTATTTTTTTGAAGCTTCTGTTCCATTTTGTTAGCATTTTCTTGAAGCTGTTTAGAATTTTCTTGAAGCTTCTGTTTCAATTTGTTGTCATTTTCTTGAAGCTGTTGTTGTATGGCTTCGAGCAACTGGCTCATGTCAAAATTTTGGGACATTACTTTTTGCAGTATCCAAATTTTTTTGACGATGGTGCTGCAGCTTCTACTTCAAACTCATGCTCCGCGAGATCAATGCCTTGAACTATTCCTCAATTAGACGCTTCTATAGCTTTTCTTTCGTACCAGCGATTGGAAGATCACGACTCGTCAGCTGCTTCTTTAGGTGGTCGACTTTAAGTTGTTCCAATTTAACCATTTTCTGACACCACTTCTGACACCAATGTTACGAAAATTAAGTATTAGGAAAACTGTTCTACAAGTTCGTATCTCTGGATTGAGTACAAAATAAAAGCACTCTTATGTTTGGTTTAAAATTTAACAAATAACTTTATTAATTCACTTTCATAAACAACTTTACTAATACTTTTAACAACTGCTGCATATCCACTATTTAACTTGACATTGTTCTCACACGAGACGTTCTCGACAACTTTCCAATTAATAATGAAGTGCTGTGTCTCAGATGCGGCGCCCTTATATACTGCATGCATCAGTTTGACATGTTTCGACAAGTTTCCACACGTTTCGCGAACCTGCTACTCGTTTCGTGAATGACGCATGCTATTGGCATCTCATTCGCACTCATGTGTTTCAATGTGCTGATCTCTTTCTCGCACATTGCTTAGTGCGCTGAATGATCTTCCGTCTCTTTCTAACACATTGCTTAGTGCGCGGAATTGTCTTGCGTCTCATTTATTATTGTAGATTGCTTGTCCAGTGGAGCAAATTACCTCTTTTCGTAACAATATTATACATAAAGCATGAGTAAACATACACTTCAATTAATTATAATAATTGAAGTTTACTATAATCATATATTATGTATAAAAACCAAATCATTATGATTTCTAGTTTTTGGCTGTATGTCATGATTAATTTTTGCAAAAATTATGCGTATAATACATTATTTATGAGAACATTTATATCATTTAAACGGTTTCTTAACATCAATTCATTTAAAGGTTTTATCCCTATGTAACGAACCTTTCCGGCGTATGCCGAGGTATCACTCGCTGTGTCAACAACAACACTTTGTGTTTTCTATTCCAAGTAATTGATTTATTTTTATTATTAATTAAATCTTAACAATTCTTAGTTTTAATGAAATACCGAGTGCGCGAAGTTATACTCCTTTTTACGAATACGTGCTACGTGAAATCTTATTCACCTCTAATCTTTCTGTGGTCGTGGTCAAACATCGTCGTTGACGGCACCGCTTCTGCTATCGGACGTAGTCCCGATTTTGCTGCTACTACTGCGGCCGTGTTCTGAACGACTCCAAGTCTGATGCTTCGATCGAACGTAGTCCTGACAGCGGCGCACCTATCCTGCCGTAGTTCGGTCGGACGTAGTCCTGACTTCACTTGCCCTATGCTACTACAACTTCTGTGACAGCAATCGGACGTAGTCCAGACAGCGGCACAACTACTTCCCCAGTAAAACTTAAATACTCAAAATATTACTAACATTGAGTTATATCCACCGCCGGTATTTATTTTAAATAGTTCTGATCGTAGACCAAAAACTCTGCAGAGCTGGTGAACCGTCTTGGTCGTAGACCTAAAACAAACTGACAGAGTGCTGGTGCTGTCGTTGGCTTGTTACCTCGCTTTGTCAATTTCGAACATTAAACAGCTGGTTCCAGAGAAGCATTTTGAAAAATAACAAAGTATCATAAAGAAAAAACGTACTATTTAACATCAAAACGTACTTTTATGCAGAAAAGTAAAAATTGACGAAAAAGGTATATATTTTTCCCGTGGGATCTAAATTAACCAAAAACAAAAAAAAAAAAATGAAGGACAGACGGAAATTTTTCATTGACAAAAAAACATAAAGGACAGACGGACATTTTTGAATTGCTGTTTTTTTTTCTATATTGAAAATAAAAAGAATTTTAAACCTATGAAATCATGAACTAAAATGTTGTCCCATTTTCTCCTTTCATTCGCTAATCAATATCCGATGGTTGTACCTTCTCATTAACATTTTGAAAAATATATTCTATTATTTTAAAATTGAAAAATTTTATTTTTATTATTAAAAATATGTTTTAATACATAAAAAAATTACATCTTATAAAATAATGCATCATGTAAATGCTAATATATTTTATACTTTATGATAAGATGGCAGCTGCTGACTGCCATCTGTGGTTAGAACCTATAAACACAAGTACCCAAATACATTTGTGTTTATGGGTTCTAACAACAGATGGCAGCCAGCAGCTGGGAAACATATCAAAACAAAGCCAACGCTAATTTACTTGTCTGTCCCGCAATCTGCAGTGCAGAATCAGCAGTTTTTTATGTTATTGTTTGCAAAGGTTGCGTTAGTTCAACTTCTTCAATAAAATTATAATTATTATTAGTTTGTATAAATAAAAAATTATTATCATTACATAAAATAATGCATACATTGGAGCATTCAATTATTAATATTTATCATGTTGATATATGTTTTTAGTTAATTCAAACTATTTAATTAGTGTATTTAATCAATTTTATCGTAATTAAAATAATGTGAAAAAGAAATCTGAACGAATTTTATACAGAGTACCATCAGCACAATGTATTTTGTTCTCCAAAACTTGCATGCATTTCCCATATAAATCGAATACGACGGAGTACAAAGTCGTCAGCGTACATTTTCCGTGCGCTCTTTATATGCTTGACATTCGCAAAAGAAAAGAAAAACAATAATCGCGGTTGAAATTGACATTAAGTACTATTCGTGTGTACGGGTACTTAGCTCTGAATATTTCGTACTGAAAAAATAAAAACGTACTGAAAATAGTACGAAAGTACGAACTTATGCTACTCTGGCTGGTTCAAACATCCACTCTTCGAAATGGCAGTGTTGCATTTTGCACATACTACTTTTAGCGTAGTGAAAAATGTAATAGATTGATGGGTTGCCACCTCAAGTTAATTAATTTATAATCTTAGTTCTAATTATGTCTGGCTTAGGTGCAGTTTTTACAGTGCTAGTTTAAACCTAGTTTAACCTTTGTTTTATTAAACGTCTCATAAATCTAAACGACGTTTAACTTTGACAGCTGTTTTACAGTGAAAGTTTAAATTGAACTGAGTCAAGTCGGATAAGTATGGCATCACTGGCAAATGTCAACAAATTATCGATTATTTCTCTCATTTGGAACAGCTGATAATTTTATGCATACATTTGGTGAATCAAGACATTGAAAATAGATTTTAGATTAATAAAATTAATGAAATATACAAAAGATCGAGCAACTTCAGTATATGTGAGGATAGAAGTTAGATTTATACAATGCTGAAATACAAGAAAACAAACAGAACACAAACATGCCGACAGACAATGCGGGAACAAGAAACAGAGAGCGTGGACGGACAGTTCAAAAAGAGTGCAATTCTCATTCTTGTGGATAGAATCTGTCAAAACGTAAAACGTTTAAACTAATTTTAAACGACGATTTAAAGTCACTGTAAAACTGAAGTCTGAGATTAAACTACGTTTAACCCATAAATCTAGTTAAACTACCACTTTAAAACCGGCCTTTAAAATATTATGTAACATTATTTCAATTAAATGAAATATTTAATTAATTTGAAAAACAATTTTGCATATTGACTTCAATAATATAACAATATAGATTAATTTTAACTTATGATAATTAGCAGCTGAGCTGCGATATATGGTGAAAATGATCACCGCCGATTTTCATCGTTACATTTCCTTCGTATTCCGGGGGGAAAAAGCGTTTTTTTCCTGGAGTACGCTTCTGAATAACTTCACACTCGTAAATCCGTAATATATGTTGCGCGTGTATTCGGTTGAGTACGTGTCGGTGGGCGCTGTGACTGAGGACGCGTTTGCATGTAATGGAGTCTGCGCTGCTAGCAATGTCGATGATACCGACGATGATGACTGTCTCAATGTGCGCTGCGTTTCCAGTGATGTCGATAAGTGCAGGTTGAGCGCGTTGATGTGCATGGCGACATGCGTACCGGTCTTCTCACGGGTTAAGATATTGTGAGAAGAAGGAAAATAAAGTTATTAGTAATTAAAAATTGTTAATGGTTGTTTTTATCGTGCGTCCGTAGGCGCGATATGTCTGGAGATCTAAGTGGCGAAATGAAACCTACCACCACGTATGGTCCGTCGAATTTGCGTGCAAGTTTGGCTGTAAAATTATCAGTTGCTTTTGACAATAGGTGTTGTCGGAACAACACCTGTTGGGCGAACGACAGTCACCAAGAACGTCGACGCAGGTTGTAGTGACGAGCTTGATCCTGGGAAGCTCGATTCATGTTGTTGCGTATTATCTTGAATATCTCCTTCAGCTGCTTAGCGCGTTCATCTGCTTCTCGCGTCACACATAAAGTGCACTCGGTAGGCGAGGCTCACGATGCTGGGTGAGATACGCTGGGTTGTATCCTGTCGTTTCTGATGTACCTGTGTTAGTGGCTAACGAAATTTCATCGTCTTCACGGTCCTATTTGTCCTCTCATAAGAGTTCTCCTGCGGTGTGTAAGGCGCGGTGAATTGCTGGAGGATGCCAATACTCTCGAAATATCGCTTGAAGATCCGACTGGTGAATTGTGTCCCATTGTCGGTAATGATGATTTTGGAAAGCTTTAATGAAACCTTCGGCATTGGCCTTACGAAGAGGTACCAGTTCGATCCACTTTGAAAATCGATCGAAGAAAACGAGAAGCATGGTATTTCCGTGTTTAGAGCGTGGCTATGGCCCAACGAAGTCGGCGCAAACTGTTGCCCAAGGTTCCTCAGGGATACTGGATAACATTTGGCCTGCGGGTGGTAACTGGCTGACCTTGTAGCGTTGGCGGGATTCACAACTCTTGCCATATTTGGTGACATCTCTAAACATTCCGGACCAAAAATAGCGGTTAGCCACTCTGCAGATAGTTTTGCGGATACCTAGGTGTCCGGCACTGGGGCAGAGCTTCCAGGGGGCGTATTCTTCATCTCCCACATCTCGTGGAAGGTGCCGGTACAGATGTGTGTTGTTGTAAATTTTAGATGAATTATTTTATAGATTTTAATTAAGAAACACTTTTTAGTTTTAAGTTGAATTTACACTTTTATTGCGTTATAAACTCTATTACCTCCACTTGAGGTTGACTAAACTACTATCTTTTAAATTGCAACGAAATGTATTAACAATACCATCGTTGCTTTTCTTAAATTCTATTTTCATAGGTTTTCTTAAATTCTATTTTCATTATGTTCTAGTGAGTTTTCACTTTCACTCAATTTTGGTGTACGTTACTTTTGAAGAAAGTCCGATTTGCAGTTTTTGGCTGACACTAATTGCGAAATAGCAGAATTGTTGACACACGCTGCTCTGCTTATTTTAAAATAGCCCCCTAATCATGCAATGATAAATTATATTGCAAGCCTCTGTTAACTGTGCAAGCTAATTTTAAAGAGGTGTGGTCTAAGTAAAGCTTTAGCGCGTTGCCAAATTATTGCAAGCTTCTGTTAACTGTGCAAGCTAACTTAAAAGAGGTGTGGATTAAGCTTTAGCGCTTTGCCAAATTATTATCATTGTTGTCAACGTGAAGCGTAGGGACAATGCTATGAACATGTTGCTGTACAACATGATATAAAAACATGATGGTTTAAAAAAATAAAGAAAAGAAAAATGTGTGAACTAATTCACAACATTCCTCCCCCCTTATGGAAAAAAATTATTATTAATATTAGAAATAATAATAATTTTTACTAGATATCTTAGAAATATTTTTGAAATGTGTTTCAATAATAATAATAATAATAATAATAATAATAATAATAATAATAATAATAATATTTTAAGATATTGTCTTAACGTGCTCAAGGTCCAGTCGGTACAAATTGGGTGTTTTGTACCAACAAATAAAACAACAAACAATTGGCAAAAATAATAATATTTTTTAGAATGTTTTTTTTTTTTTTTACAAATTTTTAATATCTTTTATACTTTTTATCAGGGGTAGAAACAATATCGTTCCGATATTGTTTCGTTCCGGAACGAACGAAAAGTAAAAGTTCCGAGCGCAAAAGTTTCAGTCGGTACTTTTGCTCAAAAGTTCCGCTCGGAACTTTTGCATACAAAAAACGTTCGAATCGTTCCTATCGCCATAGGCACGCATACTGGTGCGTAAGTGGAACTTTTTTGGATGAATCTGTTCCTGTGGGCCTAGATACGCATACTGATGCGTCATTGGAACTTTTTCGGGTGAATCAATTCCTGTGGGCCTAAATACGCATCCAAGTGCGTCATTGGAACTTTTTCAGGTGAATCTCTTCCTGTGGGCCTAGATACGGAACCTGGTGGGTCAGTGGAACTTTTTTGGGTGAATCTCTTCCTGTGGGCCTAGATACGGAACCTGGTGCGTCATCGGAACTTTTTAAGGTGAATCTCTTTCTGTGGGCCTAGATACGGAACCAAGTGCTTCATTGGAACTTTTTTGGGTGACTCTCTTCCTGTGGGCCTAGATACGGAACCTGGTGCGTCATTGGAACTTTTTTGGGTGAATCTCTTCCTGTGAGCCTAGATACGGAACCAGGTGCGTTATTGGAACTTTTTTGGGTGAATCGCTTCCTGTGGGCCTAGATACGCAACCAGGTACGTCATTGGAACTTTTTTGGGATGCGTATCTAGGCCCACAGGAAGAGATTCACCCAAAAAACTTCCAATGACGCACTTGGATGCGTAGCTAGGCCCACAGGAAGTGATTCACCCGAAAAAGTTCCAATGACGCACCAGGTTCCGTATCTAGGCCCACAGGAAGACAGTCACACAAAAAAGTTCAAATGACGCATCTGGTTCCGTATCTAGGCCCACAGGAAGAGCTTCACCCGAAAAAGTTCCAATGACGCACCAGGTTCCGTATCTAGGCCCACAGGAAGAGAGTCACACAAAAAAGTTCCAATGATGCATCTGGTTCCGTATCTTGGCCCACAGGACGCGATTCACCCAAAAAAGTTCCAATAACGCACCAGGTTCCGTATCTAGGCCCACAGGAAGCGATTCACCCAAAAAAGTTCCAATGACGCACCTAGATGTGAATCCGTACCCATTGGAATTTTTAAGCGGAACGAATCAGTCGTTCTTCATCGGAACGTTCTTTGTCGGAACTTTTGAGCCGGAACTTTTGAGCAAAAGTTCCGATTGAAACGTTTGCGCTAGGAACTTTTGGAACTTTCGTTCGTTCCGTTCCCAACCCCTGCTTTTTATACTTGTAATATCTGTTGTTTAATTTGTTAATACTTATAATGATAATCTAACCGAATTAATACATGTGATTGAATGATAATCAATATATATATATATATATATATATATATACATATATATATATATATATATATATATATATATATATATATATATATATATATATATATATATATATATATATATATATATATATGTATCTATATACATATAGGCCTCTATGTATATAGATAAACTTGTGCAAATTATTTAACTTATATGTGTTTTGCATGTGTATTGAGTGTGTCAGTTGATTTTTAATATTTAATTTGGAAAGGTGTAAAAAATTACATGAGTGACTTTTATATGCCCAACTGGACCAGATTTCTCCTCTTGTTCTTCTGTGTGCTGGGACGGACTTGCCTTGTTCATCTTGAATGGTTCGTTGTATGTGGTGCGTTGGGTCTGTTGGGCTTCTATGGATCTTGTGGAATTTGCAAACGGTGTTATCTCCAGTGGACGTCGTCGGGTTGATACGCTCGACTATAAGTCGTTTAAGAGAGCTTTGGTCCCGTTGACTTGGTTGACGATTCGTTCGAGATGGGTGTTCTTTTCTGCGGTCTTGTCAAACATTTTGAAAACTTCTTGGTGCTCATGCCGCTTTATGTAGCTTATAGATTTCTGAATTGTTGATATCAGAAAACCGCTGTGCCTCTGATTCACTACTTCTTTTTGGAACATATTGGTGCTCATGTCGCGTTATGTAGGATATTTTAAATTTCCGGATTGTTGATATCAGAAAACCTCGTGGTTCGATATTGCATCATTTCTTCTCTTTGTAAGATTGAATACATAATAATTCGATTTTTTTTTTATATATATTTTCAAGGTGTTTTTTGCATCTTTTATCTGTCAATTTTGGTTTGTTGTTAAAATTCAACCATTGCAATTTACTTGTTTTTGGTATAACAAGTTTGCGTTTTAGTGTGTCCTGCTTCGTTCTTCTCCTTCTTGTTGATAACACCAAGAGCTCCTTCCACATATCCTCATTAAAGTCCCAAGACCCCAACGATCATCTAAGCGTCTTCTGCGCCAGTATCCCGCGTTGTAGAGTTTTGGCCATTCTAAATAAAAGTTTTTTGTACACTCGGATATTTTAAATTTACATGAATATTTTACAAAAAAAATAATTTAATTTTGTTTTTAAACTATATCCAAATGTGTGGTGTGGTACTAACTTATGTAAACTTAATATAATTTTCGTAAATTATATAATGGTTTATGTACATTCGTCACAAGATAAATATTGATTTTAAGATATTTAAATTACTTGAAATAAAGTATGGTACATTATTTGAACTATTACTATTTAGTGTGGTACTAGTTTATCTTAACTTAGTTTCATGTAAAGTATAGTAGTTTATGTATGCAATAACATTGAAATTAAATGTTGTTTAACTTATTTGAAACAAAATTTAAAGTAGCACTAGCTTTAGTGTAATTTTAGTGTATTATGTTCTTAACCAATGGCTAAGATCGTCGTCTTATATGCGGAGGGACTCAATGCGGCGGACTCAATTCCCCTACAATGCGCAAAATTTCTCTTTTTTTTAAATTTGAATACTAACTGATATTTTTCTTCTTCTTTAAGTAATTTAAATTATTATAAATAAATTATTATTAATTCATTTAAAATTTATTTGTTATATTTAAACTTATTCAAATTGAATTATATTAATATACAAAAGTACCTATGATTTCTCTGCATATAAATAAATATAATTAGAGTTGCGATTTATTTTCTAAACTTGTTTAATATTTTATTATATTATTTTTGTGTACTTATACATATGTCACATTATATGAAAATTCCTACTGGCATGACAGTAAAATTGAATTATATGAATTATGGTATCAAAAACAAACTGCAAGATCTGCATTTATATGCCAGCTATAAACGCTCGCTTTACGTATGATATACATAAGTTCGTACAGATATGTTCGAATATTTGTTTGTATGCATATGTGCTTCAGTATGAAACACTTGGGTGGAATGACAATTTTCAAGGTTCTTAGCTTGCGCTATTAATGTAGGTCAGTGATGCAATTGATGTGTTGCATTATCTGTATTGAATACGACAATTTTATTACTAACTTTGTTTTAACTTTAAATGAATGCAATTGGTTGCATGTGACTAATTAATTTCTTTTCTCAATTGATTTTTATCTAACTTTAAAATTATAAGTTCTTCTCCTAAAATAGTTGTATATATATTTTTATTACTAAATTATTGTTTTTAATATGTCCTATGTTTTTTTTTATGTTCTGTTTTCCTAAGCTATTTATAATTATTTCTTCCTCTAAATGACGAGTTATTTAATGTTTTATTTAATGATTACCAGGACAAGTTTTTTTTGGCTTTTGCCAAAAAATGCCATTTTTGCCAATCTTGATATACTTTGCCTAAAAACGCCTTTACACTCTGGCAAACCTTTTTTTAAATATTATTTTTGATTTTCTGGTTGTATTAAAAATATATATGACGTCCTTTTCTTGTGTACTTATTTTTGTATGTTGTTAATTTTGTGAATGAAATTAACGAAATAAATATTAGACCATGTAAAAGAGATACGATGATTGTCAACAAAAATAGTTCGTTGAAAAATTTAAAATTTTTTTTTTTTTGCCATTTTTGACTATTTTGTGCCATTTTTTGACTATTTGTGTGCCATTTTTTGCATATTTTTGTGCCATTTTTACTGTTTTTTTGTGCCATTTTGCCTGCCATTTTTAACGATATTTTGTGCCAAAAAAACTTGCCCTGATGATTACTCTATATCTTATGGTTAGATTTATTTTTCCTATCATAATGTTGCAATCAACGAGTTTAATTGTCAACGCATAGTTAATTGGTTTTATATTATTAGTTTTATGGATTCTAACTTAGGGTAATATTATAATATTTTAAGTTTTGTGATATGTTTTTAACATTTTATTATGAATTTTCTTTGTTTTTGACCAATATCGTTGTGGTCGCTGGCCCACTTCCCTCTACGACCACGTAGGGTCCCTTTCAAATTGGAGAGAATTTATTCTTCCTAATTTGGTTTTTCATTAAAACTATGTCGTGTGGTTTGAATTGTACAGGGTTAAGGATTTTGTCGTATTGTTTTTTCGACAACTCCTTGGCCCTACATTGATTTTGCCCAACGATCTCGTGTGATCGCTGTATTTGGTACTTTAGTACCTTATTGTATTCCTCAGCGTTATACAATGGTGAACATTTACGCCTCAAATTCGTAGGCATGTCGAAGTCAAACCCGTACAACGTACGGAATGGTGTTTGACCTGTCGATGTATGCACGGTGTTATTATGAACATGCATTGCAGAATGTAACCATTGGTCCCAGTTTGACCCATCCTCTTTAGCAAAACTACGTAAATATTCAACTAGTGGATGATGACTTCGTTCCAATGACCCATTAGCTTGTGTAATTTTTTAATTCCTAATGATTTACATCTATTCGAAAATAGTTTGGAAACGAAATTTGATCCATTGTCTGTTACCAATACTTTGGGTATATTGGGACGTGTAACTATATCGTTGAAGAATGCTTTTGCTTCGGTGTTGGCTTCGCATCGGAATACCCACCAGGTCCATGTACACTTTGTCAAAGGGTCTGACAGGCGTATCAGTTAGAACCATTGGCATCTTCGTCAGCCTTGAACTCTTGTTTACCTGGCATTTTGAACAATTTTTCACATAATCCTTTATTTGCTTCTGCATACCCTTCCATCGGTACTGTTGCCGAATTCTTAAAAATGTTTTTACACCACCTTGGTGAATCGTGAAAATCTTTAATTATTGTCTCTATGTCGCGGAATTCAGTTAGAATTATTATATTGCCATTTTTCTTTGTTATCAAATCGTCAGAATCGCATTCTGACTGTTTCTTATAGTCTTCCTTGTCTTTTTTCATGGTTTTGAACGTGTTTGTACTACAACTACTTCTTCTCTGTTATTCGGTATACGGCTAAGCGCATTCGCGTTTAAATTGCTTTTCCCAGGTTTGTAAAGAATTTCGAAATCATATTCCGATAATTTGTGTCGGAAACGCTCAACGTCTGACGTCTGATCTTTTAAGTTTGCAATACCCTTTAGGGGCTGATGATATGTATAAATTTTAAATGGCCTTCCCAAAAGATATGCCCTAAAATTTTTTGTTGCCCATGCAATTGCCAACAATTCTTTCTCTATAGTAGAATAGCATGTTTCCGCATCGTTAAGAGTCCTACTGGCAAACGCGATCGTACGGTCGCTTCCAACTTTCCCTTGCGACAGAACCGCGCCAATTGCTTCGTTACGGGCGTCTGTCGTGAGCAAAAAGGGTTCGTTAAAATCCGGATACGGATTCGTTTTAAAAACGAATTTTGACAATTGTCATTTTATAAGAACTTAGCATCCTTTTTTAGCAAACAGTTTATTGGTAATGACAACTTCGCCATACCTCCTGTAAATTTCCGGTAATAATTAATTAAGCCTAAAAATGCTTGAACTTCCTTCCTATTTTTCGGAACTGGAATGTTTTTTACACACTATACTTTGGTTGGGTCTGGTAGGGCACCTAACTCAGAACACTTATGTCCTAAATATATAACCTCGCGTCGCAAAAACTGATATTTCTCTGTATTCAATTTGAAATTATGTTCTCTCAGCATTTGCAAAACCTTGCTCATATAAATAAAAGAACAGTCAATACCCTGTAAACCTGTTAGTATGTGGTTCATTATCCTTTGAAAAGTGGCATGTGCTCCCGTTAAACCGAATGGCATTCTGTTAAATTCGAAATGACCAAGACCTGTACTGAAAGCAGTTTTTTCTTTATCACTTTCTTCAACTAGAACCTGATGGTAACCACTTGCTAAATCTAGTGTTGAAAAATACCGACTATGATCTAGCTGGTCTAAAATCTCATCTATTCGTGGAATAGGAAACACCTGTTTGATGGTGACGTCATTTAATTTTCGGAAATCTATAACCAGTCTACATTTCTTATTGCCATCTTTATCGCCCTTTTTAGGTACCAATAATAATAGGGAATTCCAAGACGACATGCTTGGTGAAATAATTCCATCGTCTAACATCTTTGATACTTGTCTATTAATCTCATTTCTATGCATATGAGGAAGTTTATACTGTTTCTGATTTATTGGTGTCTGATTCCATTGCGTGGGTATTTCATGTTTTAATATCGGAAAGAATGTTAATTCATCCCCTTCCAAATAAAAAACGTCATGATATGACAAGCATATTTTGCAAAGATGCCAGTTCTTCTTTATTTAATGAATCATCGATCTTTACATTCCCTAATAATCTATCAATTCTATTTTTTATATTAACCGAGTTTATTGTATTTATTGTAGAACTCGCCTTTGTTGCTTCTTTATATTTGTTAAAATTGTGGCTTGAAATTGCTATCAAAGGTTACCTCCTTATCGGCAGCATTTAAAATTGATGCACATACTATATTTCTTCTAACGTTTGTTAAACACTCTCCCATATATACTCCTGGCTGAATTTCTTGTTTGTTCAACAAAACTATAGGAATTCTTGTTCTTAACGGCAGTGATACAATCATGGCAGTTCTGAATTGTTCCCTGATTTGTTGATTAAAATTAATATTTTCTATTTTCTAAAATGTAATTTTTTTATTTAACGCATTTATTATAGATCTGTTCCAGAGATTGCCACGCCCGACTATTCTATCTGCTGTTACCCCTTGTTCAAGCGTTAAACTCAGGTTTTCTATGTTTGTGTGTTGAATCTTAGTGGAACCTAAGGTTCTAACGCATCCACCGAAAGCACCACTCTGAATATTTTTTTTTTACTTTTGATTTTATTATTCTTGATTTTAATATTTTTAACTTCCGATTCAATTCGTTTTACTTTCTTTTCTTTATTTGCTATATTCTGTTCATTATTCGCGTCAAGTTGTGTATTATTATTATTATTTAGTTCATTATATGTTTTTGTTCGAAGATTTCAATCTTCATTAATATTTATTTTTACTTTTTGTTCTTACTACACTATTTGCTTACTACGCTATTTGCTAAGGGTCCCCAGTTTAGTGGCCTTGACTGCTATTATTGTTCCATGCATCATATTTGCGTTTGGCATAACAATTCATAATAACATGTCCGTCCTTTCTGCACCAAGTGCAATATTTAGCCTGTTTGCAAAATTCCCATTACTATTATTTCCTTGAAAAACTTGTGTATCGCGTTTAACACGACAATCCCCCTCTATGGCACCAAATGCATCTCAATCCTGGAGCACCCCCGCCTTGGTTCTGGATACCACCTTGACCATTTTCCTGAGGTACGGGTGGCTGACTTCCTTGGGGAGCAGTATGTCCTGGAAAACCATTCCGACCCGAACGATCTGCACACTGTTCATGTCCATAAGTACGACAGTCACTGTTATACGGAGTGTTTCTCCGTGTATGACATTCATCCCTCAGATGTCCCTTCTTCTTGCAAAAAGAACATGTAGGTATAGGCTGCTTCATACCTACATTTCTCTTCCGTCTCCTTTTTTTTTTCGTTATTATTGTCAAACTCCTTTGAACTTACTAAGTCAAAAGCATCTCCCTGTAAACGAACTCTAACGCCTTTAATAAACTCCGTCATTTGTTCAGGCTTCAGTTCTGCCCTCACCACTTCACATTCTTCAATAAAACGGTGAAGATCTGTTCCCAGCGATGACGAGTCTGCGCCTGCAAAGTATGGCATCGCATTTTTAACGAATTTCGCGACTTCGCCTAATCCCATGTCACCCTGTGTTGTGATGTCGTCAGTTTCTATGGTATCCTTGTGTATAAAGATGTCTCGTGTGCTGTCTTAACCTCCTCGTTCAAATATATAATACGCGCGTTCAACTGCTGTATTTTGTTGTTCGCTTCCTCCAACGTCGCGTACTTCTCCCTTGCCAGGCGTCTGACAGAATTATTTATTGATTCCTCAGAAATATTCTTTTCTTTCAATAAATTTCTTAACTTTATGTTTTCCTCTTCTATATTAGCTGATTCTTCTAAGTCTGCTGTACGTCTTAAACAATAATCGTTTAAACGTTTTCTCAACTCGTCATCCAATCTTTCTAATTCACCATTTTCTGCTAAAACCGATTTAATTTTTAAACAATTTTTCATCAAATATGTCTAATTCGCTAGATTGCTTTTGAATATACGCATTTATACCATTAAATATTTTCAATAAATTTATCTTTTAGTTAAAAAAATATAAATTACATCAAGTTGTAATTGAAAATTGAAACAATGAAACAATTGAAAATTGAAAAATGAAACAAAAATGTTCCCCAAACAACAACGAAATCAATTTTGGCATTCATTAAGTATAACTATAAACTAAATATTCCCTGAACTATCGAGAAAAAATTATGTGTATATTGGGTTACTCAAGATTGTAAAAAAAAATTTACATAAAATGATTTTTTAAATTAAATTTATTTTATTTTCGAAATCAAACACAAACAAAAAATTTAAATCATAGTCGCTTTCCTCTATATTACTTGATTTTAATTTTAATTTAATCATATCATTTAGTTTTTATTTGTTATACACTGGAGGGTCCGTAGTTTGGAATCTCAGTGTTATTTCAATTATTATATTGTCCTTTTTCTTTTCAGACAATTTGTAAAATTTTGATTTTTAATAAAAATATGTTTAAATTAAAATTTATGTAATCGCTGTTACTATGTAATTATTTTCATAGTACAGAAGACATTTAAGAGAAATGTCAAGTATAAATTTATTATTTAGAATATTATAAAATATTAAAATTTCTTGAATATTTTCATATGTTATTTCTGACAACACATTCGGAAAATATATTGATATATTGATCGCATTTTATTTTTCATTTAATTTGATATACAAATTAATTCTCTTTATTAACAGAATATATTAATTGAATATAGATATTAAATTTTTTAATATTTTTAAATCATTTTGAATGTTTAAAAACATTTTTTTTTTATTTATAAGTTTAAAAAAATTCTCCCTATCCCTATAACAAAATATAATTAAATCTAGTTTCTCAAAGATCCTCTTTTTTAAATTAAAAAACAAATAATTAAAATTTTAACCACTTACCATTTTGGTTACGATCTCGTTCACCTTCCTTCGTCCTTCTTTCCACTCTCGGTCCTTGAAAGATTGGTACCGACGTTTCCTAATGTTTTCCACTGTTGAAATAACTTTACACTTTTATATATACTTTTAAATTTTAATGTTATTTTTTATTTAAGACTACCTCCACTTGAGGTTGACTAAACTACAATCTTTTAAACGAAGGTATTGTTAATACCTTTCGTTGCAAGCTTTTCTTAAATTCTATTTTCACTTTGTTCTAGTGAGTTTTCACTTAATTTTGGTGTACGTGACTTTTGAAGAAAGTCCGACTTGCAGTTTTTGGCTGACACCAATTACGAAATAGTATAATTGTTGGAGAACCGCTGTTCTGCTTATTTTAACATAGCCCCTTAATCATGCAATGAAAAATTTTATTGCAAGCCTCTGTTAACTGCGTAAGCTAACTTGAAAGAGGTGTGGCCTAAACAAAGCTTTAGCGCTTTGCCAAATTATTATCATTGTTGCCAGCGTGAAGCGTTGGAACAATGTTATGAACATGTTGCTGTACAACATAAGTACACATGCTAAACACATAATGCGCTCAACATATGTACAGCAACATCCAAAATTGTGTGAATAGTGAATATTCATAAGGAAAATAAAAATGTTGTGAACTAATTCACAACAGACGAAAATCTTTTTAGAATGTTTTCATATTTAAGCAAAAAGCAGACGTGAGTGTTAACTGATCTAGCTTCCAGAGTCGTTTCAACAATAAAAGTGTGCGGAACTGGCCATCGGGAATAGTCAAATTTAAGCCAATTGGGTTATTGCCACAACAAATCGTTTTGAATAAGCCCTTGTGGAAGCGACCCACGACACGGCAAAATCAGCTGGGTTATCATGTAGGTGATACCAATTTTGACTGCCTACTTTATCCTGAATTTTCCAAACTCGATTGGCAATAAAGCATGTCCACGAACACGGTGGCTTTTGTAACCAAGAAAGCACAATAGTAGAATCGGTTCAGCAAAATATTCTGTCAATTTGAATATGGAGCTCCGATACAATTGTGTCGACCATCTCCGCAAAAAACAGAGCACCAATCGAGGTATTGAAATGCTCTTAATAGGTGCAACTTTTGTTTTTGCCATTATTAGAAGGGTTGAGATATTTCCATTGTTGTTAACTCGAAGATAAACCGCCCCAGCGTATGCTTTTTCTGAAGCGCCAGAAAATGCATGAATTTGAGCATACAATCGGGGGAGTAAGAAATTCACCGGGGAATTTTGAAATTATTTATAAAATGGTAGTTTTCGACAAAACTGTTCCATTTTGCAAAGGTTTGAGGTGTAAGGACCTCATCCCAATCAGTCCGATTCAACCAGACCAGCTGCATTATAATTTTAGCTATCACAATTATTGGTGTCAACCAGTCCGCAGGATCAAAAAGTTTTGCTGTTGCTGATAACACCTCCCTTTTTGTAAAAAGTTCCTTTTATCTAATTGGCTCTGCAATAAAATAGAAGTAATCTTTGCGCGCGTTCCATGGAAGGCACAGAGCCCGAGCGTTGCTTGAGTCATCAAAATTCAAAAAATTCACTTCTAGTAAATGTTCCTTCGGCAGGTCCTCAAGATGGATCGAATTTGAAACTAGATTTAATCCAGATGAGGTTGGTGTGGTTGTAGAAGTGTATCTATGCAATAGGGAATGACGGATTTTACACACAGAACAGCGATACAGACTGCGGCAATCCTTAACAGCACACACAAAAAAATATTTTCAAAAATTTCACCAACTACCAGTATTCATCATATTGATGATTTCATTCATTGAACTAAAATCGTCTTTTTTAAATGTTTTTCATTTTCAATATTTTTTTTAACATCAAATTTCAAACTCAAATTTGTCTCCATTTACACATTTATGTAATTCTAAAATGAACTATTATTATAACTTATAACTTATAATTGCTAATTATGCGAAGACTCCATTTCATTATATTAATGAATAATGTACATCATGTTGATGAATTTTGCTCATCAAACCACATTAATTTAAATATCATAAATCTTTTAAGAATTATAAATACATAAATGTGAAAATGGAGACAATTTTTTTTTTGAAATTTGATGTTATAAAAAATATTAAAAGTGAAAAACATTGAAAAAATACGATTTTAGTTCAATGAATGAAGTCATCAATATGATGAATACTGGTAGTTGGTGAAATTTTTGGTGATATTTTTTTGAGTGCATGGTTACGAGTCAAGCAATTTAAACAACAATTTTATTTCTTGATTGTCGAATATTTATCTGCAGCACTAAAACTTAAACATTTAGGACATGCTCCAAACATATGTTGTTGCGTAGGGCAGAGGACCCAAGTCGACACTGTAACATTAGCATGATACGCATTAAATTTTGTCGGAGCTGTTTGACTCGCAGGTTGAGTCGGTTTTTTAAACACATTTTTCGATGAAGAGCTTTGTTTCATTTCACCTATGGCTTCTAATGTCTTGTGACGCTCTGTAAGGAATACATCTTAAGCACTCCACTGAGGAATCGATGTTTTGTCTTTTAGACTTTGCTCCCATAATGCGAGCGTCGCATCGGGAAGTCGGTGACAGCAAAGAAAAATCAAAATAGGATCCCATTGAGGAGTGTTTATATCATACAACTGGAGCGTAGAAAATCTATTGGTAATACCACGTTGTAGGCTTTTAAGTGCTGTCGCATTTTTTGTTGTTACCGTGGGAAAATCAAATAATAATTTTAATTGGAATCCGCTTCTTTTCATAAGCATCCTTTAGATTCTGCCAAGCTAACAAAAATCCACTATTTCTTAAAGGTGATTTGCTAACGATGTCCTTTGCTTCACCGCTTGTTAATACGTGACCCAACTTTTCTATCGCTAAGTCGATTGTTATTTATATACAAGGCCGTGAACATGTCATGAAATCTAGACCATGTTCCGTAACCTCCTCCAAAAACGTCCGTGTCACAAAGGGGTAACCGAAGGTTATTTGAATTAATTCGTCTGCGGGCGGGCGTACCGAGCTGTCTGGAATGGACGATAATGAAAGCTGTTGCAAATTTTCATTAAACAAGAAACATATGTGTTAAATGTGGTCAAATATTTCGCTTTTACCACAAGTAAATCATGGGCTGTAAAAGATGCTAGACATATATATTGATTTATAAAATGGTTTTTATTACTTTATGCTGTAGCGCTGCATATATTTTTATCATAAAGTGGAGACTTTTCACTTTACATATCCCATGTAGGAAAGAACAGGCCTGACGACGGGCTGAAGACTCAACCAGCACTGGCGGACCAATGCTTGGTTAAAATACCTTTGCCCAAGACTCAGCCAAATCTTACAAATGAAGGTCTGGTAAAGTAGTTCTCGCCCAAGACTCAACCAGAACTGCGAAACAAATGACTGGTTAATTAGATCTCGCCAAAGATCTGGGCAAACCTTGATCTGCTAAGACTTGGTTGAACGTTGTTTGTCCAAGACATAGCCAATATTGGGAATAAGTCTCGGTATATATGTCTTCGCCCGGGCCAAGCTTGGACAGCTAAGGCTTGGTTTAGAGTTGTTCTCCCAAGGACCAGCCAATTCTAAACGTATGTTATACAAAACATCAAAACGAAATAAATAGAAAAGTCAGAAATATTTTGTTATATTTGTGGATACATTTTAGGAGAATTGATGCTTTTATAGTATCAGCGTAATACAGGTAAGTTACGTTGAACTATTATGAAATTATCCATTGATGCACTATCTTTATATAGATTGCAAGATTATTCACAACGCAGACGACGCGCATATAGAGTTTGAGAACATGGTCGAGAACAACCAAAGATGAGTTTTTTTAATACGTTTGGTAATTACAGCAAACATGCGTTTTTTGTTAATCGGTAATATAAGCAATTAATAATCAATTTGATTGTATCGTTGGCGGCTCTGATGATTAGTGCATTGGACTACGAGCCGAGACGCCGATACTGTACGTCCGCCATTTAAATATAATATACACGCACAGCTCAAAAAGTGTGGGAGCGATCGGCTTAGATTCTTCAGGACAGTAGCGCCAAACTTTTATATTATTATAGTCAATCAAATTGATGTAAGTTTTATTGTAACCATAGGGTTTTAAAATAGTATATAATGAATGTAATAATAATATAATAGTTTGGTGCTACAGTCATATAAGAACTTAGCCCGAATTCTTTTACTATTTGAGCTGTGCGTGTTATATACAGTTTAATGTCGATTCCGAACGGCAGGGTGAGAGCTTTTCATAAGCAATGTTTTACTCTCCTAGGTTTGCCATTAACTGCCTAGAAGTAGCGCGGTATAGACAAATGTTTTTTTTATGAAAACATGTTGTTAGCCCCAGTCCATATTTAATCATGGGACTTTACGGCCCGCAGTCCAACGCACTAAACTCGGGAGCTATCGACGCTACCATGAATGAATGAATGAATGAATATATACACACAGAAAAATAGGACATTATACTATGATTTTGTACATGATTGTATCGTGTGAGCTTATAGCATGGTCACTGAGGATCATAGTTTGGTTGTGTGTGACCATACTATACACAGCGATAGTATGATCCTCAGTACCATACTATGATCAAACAATCATGATCCCAATCATAGTAAGATGACCTTCAACTATGTTATTTTTCAGCTAATACCATTATACAATATTGTTTATTGTATCTTAAACGTTTGATTTCTACTTAAACATTATTACTTCACCGATTTCACTGTTAAGGTTTCTTTGTTAGATATAACATTTGTTAGTTTGTTGCAATTTAAATCCCACAAAATCGGTTAGATTTACTGAATAAATGAATATATATTTTCAACAATGTTTTTTCTTTGTTACAGATGAAGCAAAACCACCTACAGCCAGGAAATATATTTAAGGCCATCAATTATATTATATGTTATTTATACGCTTATTATTATTTGTACATTGTATCAATGTAATCTATAACAATATTATAGTGTTTAATTAAATTTATTGATTGTACATTTATTAGTACCAGGGCTAGTAACCGAAATTCTATTCTCTGCGGTTCCAGTTCCGGTTCTATAAAAAAATAAAAAAAATGTTCCTGTACCGGTTCCGGTTCTTGAATTATTTTTTATTTCGGTTTCAGTTCCGGTTCCGGTTCTATAAAAAATAAAATAACGATTCCAGTTCCGGTTCCACTAACAAGCCAAAAATCGCAATAAAATATAAATATTTTTTATTTTTACGTAAAAACAATGAAATTTATATACATATCTATCTATGTAAATAAAATTAATTGCCATGCAGTAGTCTCGCAAAAACGTGAGAACAGATCGACTGATTAGAATGATTTTTGGTTTGGTTTTATTCGTCTCAATACTGGGAATTCGGAAAATTTCCAAGGAAAAACGGTTTTGTATGAGAAGGCATTAAGTGCACCACCAATGGGAATTGTATTTTAATAATGAGGATTCGTTTATATAGCCACTATGGATAGATTGGACAAAGCGAAGTGGCACGTCCCATACAACTAAACTTTTTTAAATGCTATTTCTACTGACCTCCTAAGAGGAGATTTTAATAATGTGACGCGATATGTTTTTAGTTTGTAGCATTACAATCTATCTGGATATAAGAAACTGCATATTTCTGCAAAAGTAGTTTTATTCCAAAACTCCATCATATCTTTCTGATAAGCTACGTCTTAGCATTTCAAATAGAAGCCTCAGTTAAATTTTTCCGAAATTTAACTATCTACAATCGCAAATACTATTTTTCATTAACGAAATTCATTAACGAAATATAAACAGAACATGTAGATTTAGGTATTATATACTAATACATTTTTCAGAACAATAATCTATTAACATCTTAAATCTACTATTTATAAGTAACTACACATCTAATTTCTCTTTAAATATGTTAAATTATAAGTACAATTTTTACATTATTCTTAATTTTATTTTTTTTTTATTTTTTACTTTTTTATAAACTGACTTTTTGATTATCTACGTAATTTTAATATTGAATATTAAATATTCAATATTGAATATTGAACTGTAAAATAATCACTTCTTATTGTACTAATACACGGAGGGAAAAAGTTCTAAAATCCAGAAGGAATCAAGAAGAACACGGAGTGATATACAGCTAAATCGAAAAATTCTTAATTTCAAGAAATGGATTTTCTTAGTTGTCAAAATAGTAACTAAGTAGAATTATTCTTAGATTCAGTTATTAATTTCTTGGGTATCAAAAAAAGTAACTAAGTAGTATTATTCTTGGATTCAGTTATTAATTTCTTAGGTATCAAAAAGTAAATAAGTAGAATAAGTCTTGAATTCAGTTATTAATTTCTTAGGTATCAAAAATGTTGTTGTTGTTTTCGTCCCAAAATTTAATGAACACATGTTCGTATAGTTGTTGTTTTTTCGATCTTACTTTGTCGCTATTATGTTTTGTTTTACTTTGTCCGTCTGTCAGCCCCATCTGTTTGTTCGTGTGTCTGTCTGTCGATACATTGAAAGTAACTAAAAGCAATTATTTCGAAGCTAATTTAAAATAAAAAAAATATAGTCGAGTTAATTTATTGATTATTTAGAATTTTATTACATATATGCATTTTTGAATAGTAAATGACTTCTTTGAATACTTAATGTAATTGAATTGTTGATTTATTTTATTTTTATTATTATTATTATTTAATTTAATCTCTGTATATTATTCAGAAACCGTTTACTTACCTTATACACTTTCTCCTCTTCTGTTGCCTTTTCTGTTGGTTATGTATAAACCCTCCGCACGTTACCCATAAGCATTGTATAGTGTATTTAGATAACAATGGAATGAAATCTACTTGGTATTTATGCAAAATTGAACCCAAATTTATGTTTACGAACTGAAACCTTACCAATATTCGTAGGAAAAATCGTTTTTTCTTCTTTTTATCTTTAATATTCATACATACACAGACGCTTGATTTCTGGCTGTGCTTTGTTGTTCTATTCGTGAAAAGCACACACATGCAAACATTGTATATCATGCCGTTTTTTGATACCTAAGAAGAAAACAATTTGCAATCCAGACAAATTGTTCTTAGTTACTTTTTGTTATACCTAAGAACTTAATGTCTGAATATCTAGAAAAATTTGGCTTAGTTACTTTCAACATTGGGACAGGCAGACTAACAAACAGATGGCGACCTCGCAAAACAAAGCATACAGACAGAACAATATCGAAGAACACAACAACTATACATGAACACGTGTTCTTTTTGCGATGAATACAGCAACAATTTTGCGTGTTCTTTTTGGTTTTTAATAACCAATAAATTAACTTCTGAAAATCCAGTTGAACAAAGTTTTTTTACTTTTTTGACAACTAAGTAATTTGCTTTCTTGATATCCAGATGACAAATTCTTGAATTTTAGTAGTATTTTATTGATATTAGTAAAATTCTACTATTTTTCTTTTTAACCGAATTCTTCTCGAGTTTTAGAATTTTATTTCCCTCCGTGTATATAAATCAAATCAAAAAAATATATACGAAAACTTCGCACCGGTGAAGCTGTGCACAAGTCCAGCTAATATATATACAACGAAAAAAACTGTATTAAAAGGCAGAAACATGTCTTTAAAATAAATACATATGTATTTGATTTACGTCCTCACACAAATGTATTCGTTTTTACTTCATTGATATAGGTATTTCGTATGCAATTAACTACATAATTTTACTGCATTTATATACAATTTTTAATACATTTGTATTGAAAATAACTACATTTTATCTTTTTTTAATACATCCGAAATATGTAGATACATGACTGCATCTTAATTTATTTTAACTACATTCCGTATTTATTTAACACCAATATGTATGGTATGGTGAAACAACACAATTTTAAGTTATTAGCTAAAAATCATCTTCCCAGATGGTGTGGTTTCAAAGATTTGAACATATCTGAAATGTTTAAAATAATATACCTATATTAAATATTGACATTTTATCTTTAACTGAGTATAAATGAGTATAGGGGTGGTGTAAGACGGACGGAGAATTATGGACAGGCGACACTTTAGAAATTAGACAAAACTTAGTGACCTTTAAAGAAAGAATTTAGTTGACAGAATTTTTAGAATATTAGGAGACAGTTTCACACAGCAGCCATTAAGCTCGAAGGTGCAATAATTTATTATATTCCTGATCATTTATTTCCCGGTAACAACGATATCGGCTATAATATCGGTTTCAAAATCGGTTGAATAACATGTGACTACAATTTTTAATTCCTGTATTAAACGAAACGTTGAGAACGCTTGTTTTGATAGTTGTTTCATATAAATCATACGCGTTGGTAAAAAACAATGAAATTTTTGTATATAAAAAAAGAAATAGTTGGCAAAAGAAAAATATTGAACAAACGTTCAAATCAAAGAGCGAAACGAACGAAACGTTTTAAATACGTTACACAAATTTTAGACGAAGGGGACTGAAAACGAGACGATAATAAAAAGATACATGAAAAGGGGATAAATAAACATTTGTAGAAAATAGAAAATAAATTGTGTTTGTATTCAAACGTCGTGGGGGTCATTCCTACATGTATGTTTTAAAGTAACAAAAAATATTCATATAAAAAAGCATATATATATATATATATATATATATATATATATATATATATATATATATATATATATATATATATATATATATATATATATATAAGCATTATATGGGAATTTACCATTTATAAGGTTGCATGGTTCCATACTTAAACGTAAGTAAAACGTCAAAAATATACATCTTTTGAGAAATAAGTGAACGAAATATTTGTTAAAAATATAAAACATATTTTGTATGACAATCAACAATAACAAAAAATATTCATATAAAAAAGCATATATATATATACATATATATATACATATATATATATTTATATTTATATATATATATATATATATATATATATATATATATATATATATATATATATATATATATATATATATATATATATAAGCATTATATGGGAATTGACCATTTATAAGGTTGCATGGTTCCATACTTAAACGTAAGTAAAACGTCAAAAATATACATCTTTTGAGAAATAAGTGAACGAAATATTTGTTAAAAATATAAAACATATTTTGTATGACAATCCATATGTACATTAGACTGACAATGGAAAATCATGATTTCGAATCGAGAGGACGTCACCCACATTAAACTAAAAAAAGTGGGTAAATCATCAGTTGGACATTTTTATTAGCTTTCAACAAACTATAAATAAAAAAATCGGATAAAAAATACAGAAGCAGTAATTATTTTAACAGGTATTCTTCGATTTTTATTTTAATCAATCACGCCTAGCTTGAAACACTTTAAACTCAAAAGTTCGATTCCCATCTTAAATTTATTTTAAATATGTTTTTTACATCCCTTGCGATTATTTTAGGATGAATAAAAACGAGTTGGGAAAGTTAGATCTCATGGGTAAGTTCGGTCACACGGGGCGGATTTTATAGTCGGTCGGGCCCGACTATGGAATACCCTACACCTTTGGTGGGGATATTAATGCGGGATATTTAATTGCATACCTTTATTTTAAAGTTTTTAATTATGCTGAACCTCCCCACCCTCGGAATATTACTCACATATCAGAAATGTACGTCTTATATCCCCATAAATTAAAAAATTGATATAAAAGTAAAAAAAACTAATAAAAAAAATTTCAAAAATATAATTGGGCGGACCACGCCTATATTTAAAATTTTGTAAGGCTAATATTTCACAGATTTGATTTTAGTAATTTACGGATCAAATTTCCACAGTGAAAACCAGGGAAATAATGAAAAAAAATGTTGGCGGATCACGCCCATTTTTGGACCACATATTTTTAGGTGAATTACAACAATATTTTTTAAATTTTATAACTATATCTTGAATACTTTTCGAGTTATTAGTTCCTAAAAAGTTATATAAAAGTGACTTGTATGGGAGGTGGGCGTGTCCGTTGACCGATTTGGCCCATTTTTAAACTCAGTTCCTACTTTGGCTAAAATATATTGAGACGATATTTCATCGCATTCTGATCAGTCTCAAGTTGCCGTGTATACGGACAGCAAGACAGACAGACATACAGACGAACAGACAGACGGACATAGCTAAACGGACTCGGGTAGTGATGCTGATCAAGAATATATATACTTTTCCATACCGGATACGCCTCCAAAGGGGCGTAACAATATATGCACAAAGTTAATATACCCTGTACCTCATAGGTGTAGGGTATAAAAATTGTAGACTTTTTAATATATTGCGATATTAATGCATTTTTTATGCAGTTTTTACTAATTTTTTAGTAATTAATAATACATTTTAATAATTTAAATTCATCTTAAAATAATCGCAAGGACTGTTAAAAACATATTCTAAAAAAAATTGTGATGGGCGTCTACTTTTGAGATTAATTTGTTTCGGGCCAGGCGTAACTGATGAAAATCAAAAAACGAAGGATGCCTGTTTTAATAATCACTGCTTCTGTATTTTGTATCCGATTTTTTTCATTTATATTTTGTTGAAAAGCTAATACAATTTTTCAAAAGATGACATACCCATGTTTTTAGTTTATTGCAGTTGAGGACGTTATTTCAATTCAATTTTGAAATTTTTGATTTAGATACGAAAACGCCTACTTTGTGGTCCCGACGGGTCTATCCATTTCTCATTCAATAGACCATTTCTAGGGGGGTGACCTTCAAAATCAAACTCGATGATTTTTTTTTCATACAAAGTCATTGTCAGTCTAATGTACATATAAAGAAAATTTGCAAAGCTCAACATTTTTTAAAATGCCATTGCACACATGTCATTGTACACATGTGTAACATAATTAATATTTGTTTTTGTTTCCAAATTTATTGTCCAAATTCATTTAATAATTATTTTTTGATATATTAATTTCTGATCTAATTAATTTAGCAATGGTTCCAGTACCAGTTCTAGTTCCAGTTCCGGTTATGGTTTTCTGTTCCAGTTCCGGTTCCGGTTCTATAAAAAAATAAAATAACGATTCCAGTTCCTGTTCCATAAAAAATTTAAATAACGGTTCCAGTTCCGGTTCTATAAAAATGAAACGCGAGCCCTGATTATTACTGTGTTTGTTTGTGCAGGCAAAACATAATTTTGCAGGTATTAACATGTATGTTTGGAATTTTATGTAAACGTAATATATAATTGCCTGATAAATCATTTGTAAACAGGGTTGTATTGAGACTTGAACAGTTGTATTGAGACTTAGTAATAGAGACTTAGTAATGAGCTCTGATTTACATTATTATATCACGAAACCATTTTGATGTTGCCCTTAAAATGGCGTATGTTCTAATAGAAACATAATAATTACTACTTCAAACAAAATAAATATTTGAACCGAATCATAATTATGTTAAAAAATAAACATGATTTGGAACGAGCTGAATGTAAATACGTTTCCAGAAAAACATATCAGTTTAAAAAGTAATATGTTTGCATAAAAACATATCTAAATCTTTTTGGAAACGAAATCTTTTTGTACTCATTTTTATTAAAAATCTTTAAAAATGCACAGTGGGAATTTATAGTATTTGAATTCATATAAAAAAATGTTAAATGCATAAATAAATAATTGATTTAAGTACAATTGACAGCGTCAATAAATCCACATTTGCTTCAGCAGTCGTTAAACCAGACGATCCAGGCTCGCTTTGTGTTTGGAACAGTTACAGTACAACGTCAGTTCACACATAGCCTAGACAAGGCATTCGCGGAGGCTGTCGTAAAAAAACATACCGAATCATGTTTGAAAATAAAAGCACTGATTTATTAGTTGTTTTTTTTTTTTGATGAAAAATCCGTGTCGACTTTTCACAATATTTTTAGAAAAACATTCAGAAACAATTAAATTATTATATGGCTCTTGGCTGGAACCCTCAAGGCTCCCGAAGACGAGGGACACCTTTAAACACATGGATGAGATCTACACATACGGAACATGGCGAGAGATCAAAAGACTCGCACAGGATCGACGACGATGGAAGGAGTTCGTTTCCGCCCTATGCTCTGAATAGGAGCGACAACCATTCACATAATGTGAATGTATATGTTGTAATGTAAACGTTAAACATACTATGTAAATACACGTCAAGGAATAAAAAAATAAAAAAAAAAATTATATTATATACTATTATATTATTTGAGGTACAGGGTATATTAATTTTGAGCATATATTGTATATATATTCTTGATCAGCATCTCTATCCGAGTCCGTTTAGCTATGTCCGTCCGTCTGTCTTGCTGTTTTGCTGTCCGTATACGAGGAAACTTGAGAAATACTTGTCTGAAAGCGATGAAATTTTGTTTTAGGCAAAAGTAGGAAATGAGTTTGAAAATTAACCAAATCGGTCAACGGACACGCCCACCTCATTATTATATAACTCTTTAGGAACTAATACCTCGAAAACTATTCAAGATATACTTATAAAATTTAAAATGTATTGTTAGAATTCATTCAAAAATATGAGGTCTAAAAGTGGGCGTGATCCGCCCACATTTTTTTTGCATTATTTCCCGGGTTTTTATATGGAAATTTTAGCCGTAAATTATTAAAATAAATTCTGTAAAATATAATTCTTACAAAATTGTAAATAAAAGCGTGGTCCGCCTACTTTTATTTTTCTAAATTTGCTTTTTTAGTTTTTTATACTTTTATAAAATTTTTTTAAATTATGGGGATATAAGACGTAAATTTCAGATATGTGAATAATATTCTGAGGGGGTGGTTCAGCATAATTAATAACTTTAAAATTAAGGTATACAATTAAATATCGCACATTAATATCTCCACCAAAGGTGTAGGGTATTCCATAGTCGGACCCGACCGATTATAAACGTTCGTGCAATGTGACCAAACTTACCCATGTGACCTAACTTTCACAACTCGTTATAATTTACAAATGACAAAATTATTCATTCATTCATTAAAATAAAATGTCAATATATATTACTACAACAGCTACGTCCAAATAATTTTATAAATTTAAATTTGGTAAAGAGTAGCTGTAGAGTGTCGCATTTTTAAATTTTTTCATGTCAAATTTTAAAAAATTTCAGTTCAGTCGCTCAGAAGTATTCATTGACGATGGATGTGTATTACATATTTGTTTAACCCATTAAAGCCTGCCGACTCAAATATACACCAGGAGATTGCGCAGTGCAATTTTCCCTATCATGTTTTCCCATAATGCGGACATCACATGATAAGAATTTGGTCAGATTTTGCACCTAGCATGGCACATTATATCAGTATGAAATTGTATATCTCTGCGTGCATTTACCTTCATTTCAATCGAATATTTCATAAAAAAAATTTTAAAAATATTCCGAAAATTGAGAATTGTGATAAATTAATCTCTCGTCACATTTTTTTGGTAACACAAATTTCTTTTTGATTTTTTGCAAAAACTAATATCTGGATACAGATTTTTTGCCAATTATCCGTAGGGCAAGGTCCATATTTTATTTTGCGATAAAGTTTGCATCTGCAACATGTCGAAATCGTTCTATAACTTGCGATATAAAGTACCAAAAACGGACTTTTTTTGCAAAATCTCGACGTATAGGGAAAATTCTGAGTACGCAGCAAGAATAAGGAGACCGAAATCAACCAGAAATGATAGGTTTCATTCCAGATTAGGCCAACAACTCTCAATTTGTAGAACAGTGTTACACCTCATTTGTATTTCGAATTTCGTATTATTTTTTAATTACATTCAAACACATTCAAACAAATCTTTTCTATCCGTATAATCATTACCTTTCATTGGAGCACCTACATGTTCATATTAGGGATGTCAATCCCGGACTATTATTCAATCCCAAAATTACGGGACTAAAAAAATTGAATCCCGGGATCCCAGGATTAGTCCCGGGATTTAAAACAATTATAACAAAGGTATGAAATAACCATATCTATGTTTGAATAATAAACAATTATAATTCTTAAGGCCCAAACAAGACTCATATCAAAAGCATCTGATTTGAGTTTGGGTATTGTATCCAAAATCCGCGATATATGAACCCCAGTTTATCATCAAATTTTTTTTTAAATACTTTTTATTGAAAAATTATGTTTTAGTACTAATATAAGAAAATTTGAATTTGAATGAACAATAAAATTTTTATTGCGATATTGGTTTTTGGTTGAAAACAATATTTTGCAACAAAAATTATAATTACAAAAATAAATGTTTTTAGTGGACAATTTTTAAAAAGTTTTATGTGATTTTTAAATTATAATAATTTTAAAAACAAATACTATTTAGGAACGTGGATTTATTTATGTAAATTTAATCATTTGAGTGGATTTTATACTGGTAGTTAAACAGAATTTGGATTTAGTAAAAAGTAGGTATATTAAAAATTTTAGTTTTAGACCCAATTGTAAAAAAGTATTATAGTGTTATTAAAAAATGTTACGTTCATAGACAACGGTTCCAGTTTTATCGCTATTCGAAAATTGGATTTAATTCGCCATTAAAGTTGATAGTACATCTTTCGACTGTCTTCAAAATAAAAATTCAAAATAAAAATATTTGTATACTATTTTTAAGTTATTTCTGTATTTCGACACGAAAAACTCTTAGTAGAAAGTGACAATTGTGAATTTTTAAAAGTCATAAACATGTAATTCATTACTATTGACGTCATTTTTACGACATTCGTTCGCTTGCAATACAGAAATAGGCTTTCAGTGCTTTAAGATTACATTCCATTAAATGGCAAATTTACTTTTATACGAAATGAGTATAGTAGTACGTTTGCGCCGGTTCTGGCTCAAAGGGGCTCCATGGAGCCATAAGGCGCCATGAGGAGCATTTTTTAACAGAGATGTTATTATTGTTTTCAATAGGGATCACTTTTTAACAGAGTAGTTGTTAGTGTATTTCAGTTCGGATAATTTTTTAATAGAGGTGTTGTTATTGTTTTCAATAGGGATCATTTTGTAACAGAGTAGTTGTTAGTATAATTTCAGGTGTATTATATGTATACTATATACATTATAATGGCATGGAGCAATTGGGATGACATTTTAACATATGTTGTTAATGTTGATACCAAGGATTGAAACCTAAACGAATAACGGTTTCGATTTCGGTTTTTTCCGCGTTTCGGTTTCGGTTACAGTTTCGGTTTTAAGTTTTTATAACGAAACGGTTTCGGTATACCGGTTTCATGTTACGGTTTCAGTTTTGAATTCGGTTTTTGTATAAATTTTCTTTTTTCCATATTTTTCCAATAATTTAACATTGTTTATATGGTGCTAAGTTATGTTCAAATTATGATATTGGGGTAAATTGGAAAACGTAACTTAAACAATGTTTGTTGCTATTGTAGTTAAAATAGTGTGTTATATTAATTATGTAATTGATTACGCCAAGGAAAAATTTTCATTTAAAATTTCGTGATCACAAACCAATGAAAAGCAACTTTTAACATAACCTGAGATATGATCTGAATTGTAAAGAAGAAGAATTTTGTACACTTTCTATCCATAAAAGCCAAAGTAATTAAATTTTAACAATTCAGTGAACTGCAATATATGTAAAATAGTGATGATCATTTGCAAGAGCAAGGCAAGAAATGGTAATCTTGTTCTTGGTCTTATTCATAATAAATATAAGGAATATTTCGTATAGGCATATTTCTGTTTTCGTCAGTGATTAAAAAAAATCCGTATGCTACACGCACCGTATGGAAAGAGAACACAAATAATATCTTTCAGGGTAACATTTTTTTTTGCGAACACTAACTCAAAGGCAAACGCTACAAAGCGAACACTAACAGAAAGAAGAGAATACAACAATAACGAATTACGATTCGTATATACACACTTTCACAACGACAACTCTTTGTTGCTATCCGGTATCATTGATGGCAACAAACAGACGCATGACAACAGACAGCCGCATGACAACGGACAGACGCATGACAGCAAACAGTCGCATGACACCACACTTCATGTATGTATCTAGTACAGCTATGTAGTTGGCAACAACAACGAGTTTTCTTTGTGGTACAAACAATTTCCCGCCAAAAATTCTATCAAAAGCTTGGATGCTGCTATATTGTCATGCTGCTTTATTTGCATTTCTATTGTTGTTGCACTTTCAGCGGATTTGTGAAAAAAAGTAAAACACAAAAAGCAATATATAAGCTAAATGAGGTACACTATGAAAATGTTCATATATTATTATTTTTTTGTTTTATTAGTTGAATAAAATAATGCACATAGAACTTGACTTAAGTAAACTTCATGATTTTACAATTAACAAAAAAACTATGTATAAAAATAAAACAAAAACAATAATGTGCATATGCACAATCGATGTACGAACTAGCGTAGCGAAGAAAAGCGAAAAAAACATTGTTTTGTCTATTTTATCTTATTGAAGCGACTTTTGAAGCACTTTTGAAGCTATTTACCGCTACAAAAGTGCTTCACAGACTTTTTTTTAAGATGCTTGTATTCTTTAGCCTTGAAAAAATGTTGGGAACTCAAAATTTTATTAAATGACATTTTACTTATAATCTTCTATATAAAATAAAATATGTTTTTCTGTTTCTATTTATAGGTACTTTTTTAAAAACCGTTTTAAACCGGTATAAAACCGAAACCGTTTATATCGGTTTTGGATATCGGTTTATTTCTGATTTTCGTATAACGGTTTCGTTTACGGTTTCGGTTTTAAAAATGAAACGGTTTTAAACGGATATCGGTTTCGGTTTCGGTTACGGTTTCAATCCTTGGTTGATACATACATATATAATATATGTATGTTATGAAGGCATGCAGCCGTATAGAGTAAATTTGCAACTCATATTGTTGTTGGGATAATTATTTCGAAGTAAGCATTTTTAATGGCAATATTTATAAACGTAGATATATGTACGTAATAATTTTGTTGTTGTATATGTTATAGAAGCAATTAAAATTTCAGTTTTATGCTTGATGATTTATTTTGCATCAAGAGAGTTGAGGAACAAAGGGTTCAATTTAAAACTTTGTTGAGGAACGAAGATTGTAATTTAAAACATGGCTATATGAATGAATGTTGTTATTAGACATATATTTTTTGGTGGGTAATTTTTTTGTTGTAAACAGGTAAATGCACTTCTGCATTAATGCATTGACACATATTTAATTCAAGGTGAATTTTACTATAATGGATATTGAGTATATTTTTATTTTACAAAGTCATGGTCGTTGCTTATATGAATGAATGGGCCATAAGACTATTTGCTTATATGAATGAATGGGCCACAAGACTCCATTGGGATCATTTTTATTTAAATTTGCATGGAGCAATAATGCTCCATTGGGATCAATTTTTAAACAACATACTATAAGTTTTAATGATTGAACATGTTAAAACATGTTTAATTTTATTTAGTTTTTTCTTGAGTCAAATTTTATATACTCTCTTTAAAATTTTAATTGAGTATATTTATACTAATGGAATTATCTTTTTAACTCATTTTAAAGAGATATCCATTATATATAAATGGATCGAAATTTGAATTAAAGTTATTTATCGTCTACATTACAATTTGATAGGAAAAAAAAAATATGGTAAGATTGTTTTTTTTTAATTTTTTTTATTTATTAATTTATGTATTTATATTATTTTAAGGATTTCGCTGAAATTATTAGTTTAGCAAAAGGAAACCTCTCTACATACATCAGAGTAGATGACTTGCCCATTGATCAGGAATTCAGGATTTCTAAATTTGAATGGAAAAACACAATTAATGGAACAAAATTAATTGTACATCTAACAGACAATAGATGGTTTTATCTACCAGCAAGAATTTCTAGAAAAGTTGAAATTGATGATCCATATTTATATAATATAAATGAGAAGAAGTGGTCTATTATTTTTAGAGGACGACAATCTGAATTAATGGGGATGGCTCTATTCGATTTTCGTTATGAATAAAAACGTATCTATATACTTACTTTTAAATATATTCATTTTTAAATAAAATATTTAAATATATACATATTGTTTTATTTATTTATTCTTAAAACTATTTGAAACAATATAACAAATAATTAATAAAACTTATGTTTTCATTATCTGCTCAAAACTCAGTAGAGCGTTTAATAAAATTTTATCATCATCATCGTCCATTAAATTACAATAATGGCGATCCGCATTTAACATCCTCGGATCGTCTAAGTTAAGAAATAGATGATCTAGTCCATCATCTAACAACCCTTCCCTAATTCCAACATCTATCAAATTTACTGACGGGAGAGTTACGACTTCTAGTATTTCAAATTTTTATTATTAATATAAAATAATTTTAAAAAATATATTTAGTTATTTACTTACAATTATAAGTTTTTGCCTTTTTATACGAAAAATTATGTTTTCGCAGGATATGCCGCTTCAGATTGTTTCTAGTTGAGAATTTTAAATGTGGACAAAATTCACACTCCATTTTTTAATATTTATATATTAAAAGTGTGAAAACGATTAAAATTTATTAGTATATCCATTGTATAAAACACCTTTATACATCAAAGTATGCAATATGATATATGTTTAACTGAATATATAAATTTGAATTCAGCAAAATTTAAAGTATATCTAGTGGAATATACGATTTCATAATTTTTGTACATTTTGTAACAACTCCGTTTTCTATACTTTACTAAGTAATTTGAGATATCCCTACTATGTAAAAAAAAAAATAAAATTTTAATAAGTCAGCAAAAATATTGATGGTAGGTAATGTTGATTTGAAGTTAAATAGCAATATTTAGTGTATATCTATCACTTCAATCCAACGTATCCAAAAACATATTTTAAAATGTTCGTGTGTGAAATGTGTAAAAAGTCCTACGGGAAGTTATATAATTTAAAAAGGCACATCCTAAATGTGCATGACAATAAAAACTTTACATGTAAAAAATGTAATAAAACGTTCTCAAGGGAATACAATTTAAAAGTTCATTTATCGAAACATGATCAGGAGCTGTATATCAAGAAACAAAACTACAGGTAGAACCGGTAATGGATAATGATGGAGCATCAACTAGCAATGAAACAATTAATTGTATATTCTGTAATTGTTTCGTTCATAAATCTTTATGGAATGCTCATATAAGAACAAATTTAATTAAGAAATCCGCTGAGAAGGATGATAAAGATGGTTTCAAGCTTATAAAAAATGCATTCAAACAAAATGTATGCAATTATATCTTGTATAATGGTGACGAAGGCGAGTTAAATGTAAAAGATTACTTGAAAAAAATAGAACCACAACTAATAGCTTTACTAAAACGTGAATTATTATCAAAAAAATCAATAAAATTTAATGTCGAAGTCTCCGGAGAATAAATTCTTCCGGTTAAACCTGAAAATGGAGATGATGAATTTAAAATATCAGTTATGTCCCATATAACTAAGCAGTTTACATTAATATCAGAGAGTGACATCAGTACGGCTATTTTAGATATGAAGGATGTAATAATACAAAAAATGTATGAATTTCAGGAAAGAGATAGTGGTTGGTCTTTAACAAAAATTAATAAAATTGAAGTTAACATCAATCAGTACATGCCATTAAGAGGACTGAACTATTTTGAACTTCCTCAATGCATACAAAATAAAAAAGCTTGTGTTAATGTTCATAATAATGACATTTACTGCTTTAAATGGGATATTATATCAGCTCTTATGTATTCAAATATCAAAAATCCATCTCGAATACAATCTTATGGAATAGAGGATATTACTGGTGATATTATAAATTTTGATGGAAATTGTATTAATTTTACTGGAATAGAATTCCCTCACAAAGTGAAGAATACGAAAATATTCGAACTAGAAAACTCAATTAGCATAAACATATTTATGTATAATGAAGTTAATATAAATAAATATGAAATACTGGGACCAGTATATAAGACAAAAAATGAACAAGCAATACTTATTAATATTCTATTTTGTGAAAACGAGACAAGTACTCATAACGTATGGATTAGAGACATAAGTCGTCTTATTAGTACACAGTCACGTAAAAGAAATCATAAATTATTTGTATGTAATAATTGCATACTTCAATTTAATTCCGAAGCATCTTTAGAAAAGCATAAATCATCATGTAAACAGAAAATAACTTACTTACCTATGGAAGACGACAACAAAATTAAATTTAATGGTTTTGAAAAAACATTACAAGTTCCATATACTTTCTATCTGGATTTCGAATCATTGCTAGTACCGTTAGCAGGATGTACGCCAGATCCTTTAAATTCCTTCACCAATACAGTACAGGAACATGTACCTTGTGCTTTTTCATGGTATATGAAAGGAGCCTATGATGACAAGTTTGATGAAATGAAAACATATATAGGTAAATATAAACTGAGAATAATCAAATGTATACTATACATTTTTACTGTTTATTCATTGTAGGAAGTGATTGCTCTAAAATTTTAATAGAGACGCTACTAACTAAAATCAAACAATTGTATTGGAATACAATTGCGAATATTCGACCCATCGAGATGACGGAGATGGATAAGATATCGTTTATAGAATGTAAGATATGTATAATATGTAAAAATAGTTTAGATAATAATATTAGTTCAAAAGTAAGACATCATTGTCATTATACAGGAAAATATTTAGGTGCTGCACATATAGATTGTAATTTAAAAGCAAAAGCAACTAAATATTTTCCTGTATTTACTCATAACTTATCCAAATATGATTTACATTTATTTTTAAGAAATTTAAATGATATTGAAGGTGATATTGATATAATTCCTCTAAATAAAGAGGTTTTTATATCAATAACCAAAACAATTAAATTAAATGATGATCATAATTTTAAAATAAGGTTTGTACTCATTCAGATTTCTACCAAGTAGCTTGGACAAATTAGTAAAGACATTGAATGAAGATTCAATATATATAACAAAAAAAATCTTTTCAAATAATTCACATAGATTATTATTTCGAAAGGGTGTGTTTCCGTATAATTATTTGGATAGTTTTCAGAAATTGAATGAGTCTGCATTACCCCCAAGGGATAAGTTCTTTAATACACTAAATAATGAGGAATGTACGGAGGAGGATTATATGTTTGCACAACAAGTTTGGAATAAATTTTCATGTCAAAGTTTTAAAGATTATTTAATAATATATTTAAATTGTGACGTTGTACTATTAGCAGATATTTTCGAAAATTTTAGGAAAATTTGCATTCAAATTTATGAATTAGATCCATGCCATTATTTTACAGCACCTGGTTTATCCTGGGATGCTATGTTTAAAATTACTGGTATTGAGTTAGAACTATTAACAGATATAGATAAGTATACATTTATATAGGATGGCATTCGAGGAGGTCTAACTCAATGTTCAGTTAGACATGTTAAAGCCAATAATAAATTTATGAGTGAATTTAATCCTAGAGAAAAATCAAAATATTTAATGTATTTCGATGCAAATAATTTATATGGTTATGCAATGTCACAACCATTACCATATAAAGATTTTAAATTTTTGGATGAAAAAGATATTAAAACATTCACACCAGAAAAAATTAAATCATTATCAATGAGTTCTGATAAAGGATTAATTTTCGAAGTAGACTTAAGTTATCCTGATAATATACATTCAGAAAGTAAAGTATCACCTGCTCCTTCTAAATCTAAAGTACCGAAATTAATTGCAGATTTAACGCATAAGACTCAATATAAAATCCATTATATGATGCTTCAAGAATGTCTGAAACAGGGCCTAATTTTATTAAAAGTTCACAGAGTATTAGAGTTTCAACAAAGCTGTTGGCTTAAAAAATATATCGATCTGAATACTGTTATGAGATCTAAAGCTAAAAATGAATTTGAAATTTTTTTTTATAAACTTATGAACAACGCAGTATATGGGAAGACTATGGAAAATGTTTAAAAAAGAAAGAATGTCAAAATTTCATGTAACTGGGAGAATTTAGAAAAATTAAAAGGAGCAATAGCATTAATAGCAAGTCCAGCTTTTCATAGCCAAACCATTATAGATGAAAATATGGTGATAATGGAATCCAAACAGCTCAGAGTAAAGCTAAATAAACCAATATATACAGGGTTTTGTGTATTAGATTTATCAAAATTAAAAATGTATGATTTTTATTATAACTACTTGAAAAACAAATTTAATTCAAATATTCGTTTTGTATACAGATTCGCTTGTAATTGAAGTTAATGCTATTGATTTCTATAAAGACATTTATGAAGATGTTCAAAACACTGATCCATCAAATTATAATTTTCTAGTTATGAGTATCCTAATATATTTGGTTATAATCAAAATAATTGTAAAGTAGTGGGTTTGATGAAAGATGTAAATAATGGTAAAATAATGAAAGAAATAGTATGTCTTAAACCTAAGACATACCTTTTTACTATTGAAGATGGTACACCAATATCAAAAGCAAAAGGTGTTCAAAAATCAGTTAGTAAAACATTTACTATTCATGATTATAAAACATGTCTCTACAATAAAAAAGTTATAATGAGAGAAATGTATATAATTAGATCTAAAGCCCATATTTTATATACACAATGTGTAAATAAATTAGCACTTAATTTTATAGATGACAAGCGGTATATACTAGATGATGGTATAAACACACTTGCTTGGGGGCATTATAAAATTAATTATATTAAAGCTTTAAATACTGATTTAGATATTTTTATGAACATAGATATTTAGAAAATTAATATGTAAACATATTAAATATAATGTATAATGTTATATACATGTATAATGTATTAAATTAAATAAACAATAAAATAAAAATTCAATTTTATATATGTAAACAAAAAATGCTTTTTTATTTAATATTATACCAATTAACATCATCATAATCATTTTGTAATGTTTTATTTCTTTGACGTGTAAGGCGAGGTGAGTATTGATATGGTAACATAGCTTGCTTAGTTTTCGGTGTAATTCACTTGACAAAATTCGTACTTTAGGTGATCCATGATTTGAAAAGTTTTTTAAACGTTTAGCTGCAGAACTTGCAGAGGTATAATTTATTTTATTAATTGTTGTATCCACATCCATAGAATTTTCTTCATGTTCGTTAATATTGCTAAATATATGTTCATCAGCATCGAATTCAGCCTGTGAAGCAAAATCTCTTTTTCCAATATCTTTTGTTTGGGTTTCATTATCGTTTTTAAATATCCATTTTGTTTGAGTATCCTTATCCCTTAATGATTTATATGACTTTACCGATTTATTCTCTTTCTTCATATTTATTTCTTGTTTGGAAATCAAAAATTTTGCTAGTTCTTGTTTTATTTCATACCATTTATTTATATCTTTAAGTGTATGAGAGGCATATATCGGAAGAAGTTTTCGTTTTAAAAATTTTGAATCTGATATATCTTTAGAATAGCGTTCATATATAGAAGGGTTTAATAATACAAGCTTGGATAAAATATTAGACATTATCTAAAATTTTTCCTATAACACCGCTTAAAACAGATGAAATCAAAATTGGAATAAATCCTTCTCGTTGGATTAGATGTTTTTTCTTTGATCGTAAAACAGTTCTTGAGCAGCAAAGTTTTCTAATGACATTTTTAAATAATTTTAACTTTACTAGATCGTTTTTCTTTACATTATGATTATTATGTAAAATATTAAATGCAATTTCATTAATACATTTTATAAGATTATCATCCGCATTTTTTAGAATTGCATTTCGCAATTTAGGTTTCGCCTTTTTAAGAACATATAGAATATATTTGTTCTCCTTCAATCGTTTCTGTTTGCACCTCATTTTGAATTGAAACAAAGCAATAACAATATTCTTTATTGAAAATGCTAGATCTGAATCTTAATGCGTTATGTGCTTGTTGTGTAAGATCTATTAATAAATAACCATGAGCACTTTCAGTACAAGTGTTATATACTCGAACTAATTCTTTATAATTTTCAGGATAAATTTGTCTTGCCAAGCATTGAAATTGTAGTTTATCTCTAGGATTTTTAAACATAACTATATATTTTGAATTCAATGATATATCTCTTGTATATGTTCCCTTATGAAACATATTTTGCGTTACTAAAACAACTGATAAATTTCGGTGATGTGAACCTTTAGTAAATAATTCACAAACTTTTTTATTAAATGAGTCTAACATTAAATCATCTAAAATAATTAGTATAGATTCATTGGCGGAATTCTCAAAGTCATCTGGAATACCTTCAATAAAATTTACATTATCAATTTCTGGTAATGAGTTTTTTTCAGCATAACACCAAATTACTTTCGTAATAGGAGAACTAATTAAATGTTTATTGTTAATAAGATTTATAATAAATGTCGATTTGCTACAACCTGATGGACCACAAACTAACATTGTAAATGGATACACAAATTGATGAAACATTGTTCTCTATGCTATGACTAACTTTAAATAAAAATTATTTTTGGAAGCATGTATTTTTTATATAAATATAAATTTTTAAAAATCAATCATTTCCATTATTGGCTGAACTCACTATGAGTAAAGAAGTTCTTGTAAATGAATTGCACCGACAAGCAAGAAGAAATTTTAAACGGCGTAGGTTTATACAAAAGGGTATTTCAGATACTTGGCAAATTGATCTTGTAGAAATGATACCTTTTGCAAAGATTAATAAAGGATATAAATATTTACTAACTGTTATAGATGTTTTTTCTAAATACGCATATGCAATTCGTGTTAAAACCAAAAGTGGAATCGATGTAACCTTAGCTATGAAAAATATTCTGGAAAAAAATAAGAATAAAATTCCAAATAATATTCAATCTGATCAGGGTGAATTTTTCAATTCACATTTTAAAAAATTAATGAATCGATTTGAAATAAACCGTTATCATACATTTTCCAATATGAAGGCTTCAATAATTGAAAGGTTTAATAGAACTTTTAAAAATTTAATGTGGAAAGACTTTAGTCGTCAAGGTACTTATAAATGGTTAGAATTGATTACAAAAAATATAAATATATATAATAATAAATATCATCGTAGTATTAAAATGTCTCCAAAAAATGTCAATAAATCTAATCAACAAATGCTTTTAAATACAGTTTACAATCATAATAAAACATTTAAGATGAGCAAATTAAAAATTGGAGATGATGTTCGAATTAGTAAATATAAAGGCACTTTCTATAAAGCATATGAATCCAATTGGTCCAATGAGGTATTCAAAATAAATAAAATAAAGATCACAAATCCAATTACATATCAATTAATTGATTATCAAGGAGAATTAATAAAAGGAGGATTTTCTGAAGAAGAATTACTTAAAACAGAAACATCAAATACTTATCTAGTTGAAAAGGTTATAAAAAGAAAAAAGGATATGGTATATGTCAAATGGTTCGGTTTTGGAAGTGAACATAATTCATGGATCAATAAAAACGATTTATTAACTAAGTAAACTATATTTAATTTATTATAATTATGTTGTTCAAATATTTATATAAATAAAGTGATTTTTAATAAAAAAAACTAGCATTCTTATTAAAACATTTGTAAATAAAAGATGGGTGATTCCAGTTTTTATGTTACTTTATTAAGTAATAATTCCGCAAATATCTATGAAAATACTAAATCTACATTTACAAATTTATTAAAACAATCTTTGATTTTAAATGAAAACTGGGTTGTAGGTTTAACAGAAATTTCATTTCAACTTTTTAATAACCCATCTACATTTGAAGTATCTCGAAATTTGAATAAAAGGATATTTTGAAATCAACTTTAAAGTTAAATAAAAGTAATATCAAAAATGTAAATAGTGATCTAAAAGTAGATAAAAAAACGAGTTGGGAAAGTTAGGTCACATGGGGCGGATTTTTATAGTCGGTCGGGCCCGACTATGGAATACCCTACACCTTTGGTGGGGATATTAATGTGGGATATTTAATTGCATACCTTAATTTTAAAGTTTTTAATTATGCTGAACCTCCCCACCCTCAGAATATTATTCACATATCAGAAATTTACGTTTTAAATCCCCATAAATTAAAAAATTGATATAAAAGTATAAAAAACTAACAAAAAAATATAAAAATATAATTGGGCGGACCACGCCTATATTTAAAATTTTGTAAGGCTAATATTACCTAGATTTGATTTTAATAATTAACGGATCAAATTTCCACTATGAAAACCCGGGAAATAATGAAAAAAAAATGTGGGCGGATCACGCCCATTTTTGGACCACATATTTTTAGGTGAATTATAACAATACTTTTTAAATTTTATAACTATATCTTGAATACTTTTCGAGTTATTAGTTCCTAAAGAGTTATATAAAAGTGACTTGTATGGGAGGTGGGCGTGTCCGTTGACCGATTTGGCTCATTTTCAAACTCAGTTCCTACTTTTGGCTTAAATATATTGAGACGAAATTTCATCGCATTCTGATTAGTATTTCTCAAGTTATTCTGTATTCGGACAGCAAGACGGACAGACAGACGGACATGGCTAAACGGACTCGGGTAGTGATGCTGATCAAGAATATATATACTTTTCCATGCGTTACAATATATGCACAAAGTTAATATACCCTGTACCTCATAGGTGTAGGGTATAAAAATACTATCCCTATCACATATTTAAATTTCATGGACAAAATAAATCAAGCTATCACGAATAGAGAAGAAAAACCACAAATTGCAGAAAATCAACTCAATGTCAATTCTAATCCTGAGACAGTTGTAATAAAAAAAATAAAAAAAATAAAGATGAGTGGAATATCGATAACAAAAAAGATAAAAGTTTAAAATTAATAACTGAAAAATTAGACATTCAAGATAGTATAAATGAAAACCCTAAAAAGCAGTATTAATAGACACTTTGTATCGGAGAATACAATACTTAAAATGTTAGATGTTATATCGAATTCTTGTGAAAAATTTAATTCACATACAAATTATAAATTAAGATCTAGCGAGCTATACAACCTAGTGTTTGTGTATACAGACATTATTAAACCCAGATATGTAGGCGATCAAAAAATAAAATGCTTAAAAATATTTCCATGTTTAAATGAAATAAATTATATTCACTTTAAAAATATTGAATATTATCCATTGGAATCTTCAAATATAAATAATATTTCTATAATGATACGAGATGATGAAGGAAAGAAAATAAATATTATGTCGAATGAATTCCCCGTTTATTGCACGTTACATTTTCGTAATATAAAAGAAGCTTCATAAGTTGTACTGATATCATTTATATGTAAACCATGGACAAGATTTATTCTGAGTACTATCTTAATCAATCCGGATCAAATTTGGATAATATAGGAGATATATACCATTCTCCTAGAATTGTTCAATATGGTCGTGGAATTGGTTCATTTTTTCGGCCTTGTATACACATCTAAAACCTCTAATGAAAACTGGATTAAATGCTTTAAAAAACCATTCACTCGAAATTGGAAAATCAGTTTTGGAAGAGTTAGGTACTAAACCCATAAAAACTATATTAACTGAACAGGGTAAAAAGACTGTTCGAAATTTAAAAGAAAAAGTGTTAGCAAAATTAGAAATATACAAGATGGGAATGGAAAACGTATCAAAATTCAAACGACTAAAGAAAAAAGATCATATGAAAACTAAACGTTCTAGAAGAAGGAAGTTTACTGATATATTTGGCAACTGTTAATTTATTTATGATGGCAGGATTTATTGAATGTATGAAAAGTGAATTAGATCTTTTTGAGTCACCACCTGTACAAACTAGTATAATTAAAACAGAGGAGGTATCATAGAGTCCAATAGCAACAATTGACAACTCTACTACAATAGAATTTCTTTCACTCGGAAATGGTGAAACATATCGTGATCTAAGTAGTGTTTATTTACGATTAATTGTAGAAATTAATGGAAGTGGAGGAGTCATAAACAATTTACTTCATTCATTATTCCGGAGCTGTAGTGTTCATTTAAATAATAGAAATGTATCGCAATCTGATAATAATTATCACTATAGATCTTATATTGAAACATTATTAAACTATGGAAATGATGCTAAATCTACACATCTTGAATCATGCGGATGGTCATTTAATATAAAAAAAAATTAATTCAATAGTTGAGAATGAAAATCCAGGTTTAGCTAGACGAAAGAAAACATTTAAAAATGGAGAACGAGTTGAATTGATTGGAAAACCTCATATATTTAATCAAGCTAAATATCTTCTTAATAATATGGATCTTAAAGTAACCCTTAATATAGAGAAACCTTCTTTTTATATACTAGAAGATTCAAAATCTGGAGAGTCATCTATTAAAATTCATGAAGCTAACTTATACATTAATCATCTTACCATTAATAGTAATATTTTAATGGCACATCATAATGTTTTACAAAGTAGAAATGCTATTTATCCATATAAAAAAGTGGAAATCAAGACATTCACCATTCACCCCGGCAATCATTCTCTTCTGTTAGATAATGTTATAATTGGACAACTTCCAAATTTCTTAATATTTGGTATGGTAACTAATAAAGCATATACTGGTGATCGTTCGGAAAATCCGTATAACTTTCGCCATTTCAATTTACAAAGATTTAATTTAGTTGTAAATGGAGTACAAGTACCAGCACAGCCGATTGAATGTGATTATAAACATGGACGTATAAGTACAAGGGGATATCAAACTTTATTTAAAGGTACTGGCATACATTACTTTGATAAGGGACATCAAATAACTAAAGAATTATTTGATAACGGATATTTCTTACTTGCATTTGATTTAACACCAGATCATAACAATAACTCACACTGTGGAAACTTAATAAATCAAGGTACAATACGAATTGAAGGTCGTTTCAGTGAAGCACTTTCTGAAGCAATTACGTGTTTAGCATATTGTGAGTTTGATAGTGTTTTGGAAATTGATAAAAATCGTACTGTATTACAATCATTATGAATACAAGTAATATAGAAAATATTTTATATAAAAATTTAGTAACTAAGAAAAATTTTAAAGGAGTTTTTGCATCAAATCAGCTACCTAGAAATCGAATAAAAAAGCCAGCTTTTTATATTGTGAATATGGATTCATCATTTAAACCAGGATCACATTTGATTGTAATATATTTTCCTCAAAATGGGCCGGCTGAATATTTTTGTTCTGCAGGGAGTTCACCTATTAAACCATTTATAAATTTTATTCAAACCAATGCATCCACATTTATTAAAAGCAATTTCCGATTACAAAGTGAAATTTCAATGTTATGCGGTGTTTATTGCTGTATATTTATACATTTAAGAAGTAAAAATATTTCTTTTAATAATTTATAAATTTGTCTTTTTATTTCTATTATTTAAATTTTTTACAAATTCATTGAATATAGTATAATAAAAACATTATTAATAATAAACAATTATTTTGTATATTTTATTCCATAATATAATTTTATTAGCTTATCAATGTCTTTGCATTCCTTGTCATAATAATAACAACCACATGTATCTGGTCCCTCCGTTAAGTCATCTGTGGCCCATGGACAGCTCTTATAATGTACTCCGTGAATAGTTAATATTTTTTCCATATACTGGTAATGCTTACAATAAGGGATAAACTTAATAAACTGTTTGTTATGATCGTCAAATAAAATATTATTAAATCCTTTTAAAAACTTTTTTACTTTTATAACTTCCATAATAGTATTCTTTTCCTATCAAATTGTAATGTAGACGATAAATAACTTTAATTCAAATTTCGATCCATTTATATATAATGGATATCTCTTTAAAATGAGTTAAAAAGATAATTCCATTAGTATAAATATACTCAATTAAAATTTTAAAGAGAGTATATAAAATTTGACTCAAGAAAAAACTAAATAAAATTAAACATGTTTTAACATGTTCAATCATTAAAACTTATAGTTGTTTAAAAATTGATCCCAATGGAGCATTATTGCTCCATGCAAATTTAAATAAAAATGATCCCAATGGAGTCTTGTGGCCCATTCATTCATATAAGCAAATAGTCTTATGGCCCATTCATTCATATAAGCAAATTAAACGAATTAAACGACCATGACTTTGTAAAATAAAAATATACTACAATATCCATTATAGTAAAATTCACCTTGAATTAAATATGTGTCAATGCATTAATGCAGAAGTGCATTTACCTGTTTACAACAAAAAAATTACCCACCAAAAAATATATGTCTAATAACAACATTCATTCATATAGCCATGTTTTAAATTACAATCTTCGTTCCTCAACAAAGTTTTAAATTGAACCCTTTGTTCCTCAACTCTCTTGATGATCATGCAAAATAAATCATCAAGCATAAAACTGAAATTTTAATTGCTTCTATAACATATACAACAACAAAATTATTACGTACATATATCTACGTTTATAAATATTGCCATTAAAAATGCTTACTCCGATATAATTATCCCAACAACAATATGAGTTGCAAATTTACTCTTTACGGCTGCATGCCTTCATAACATACATATAATATATATGTATGTATCAACATTAACAACATATGTTAAAATGTCATCCCACCTGAAATTATACTAACAACTACTCTGTTACAAAATGATACCTATTGAAAACAATAACAACACCTCTATTAAAAAATTATCCGAACTGAAATACACTAACAACTACTCTGTTAAAAAGTGATCCCTATTGAAAACAATAACAACATCTCTGTTAAAAAATGCTCCTCATGGCGCCTTATGGCTCCATGGAGCCCCTTTGAGCCAGAACCGGCGCAAACGTACTACTGTATCATGTTAAAAAATACTAACTATGAAAACAATTTGAACGCTTTCGATAAAATATTATCCAACCATGTTAAAAAATACTCCGTATGAAAATAATTAGAGCGCTTTTGATAAAATATGATCCACAAATCTTAAAAAATACTCCATATGAAAACAATTAGAACGGTTTTGATAAAAAACTGATCTCAACTGAAATACACTAACAAGACCTCTGTTAAAAAATGATCCCTATTGAAAACAATAACAACATCTCTGTTAAAAAATGCTCCTCATGGCGCCTTATGGCTCCATGGAGCCCCTTTGAGCCAGAACCGGCGCAAACATACTACTGAGTATAAAAATATTGAAAGACTTTTGAATAAACTATTAAAAATTTATCTTATAGCATTTTTTATAATCCCGAAAATCCCGGAATTTAACGATGATCCCGGGATCAGTTTTTCGGGACTGATTTCATTCAAATCCCGGGATCCCGATTGACATCCCTAGTTCATATAGATAGGTGTACCAGTTTACGATTTTTCTACGGTAACACAGGTTTGTTTTTGGTTTAAGTTTTGGTCAAAAACAGAGGGAATAGTTTGAAGGAAAAAAATATTTCAGACAGAATTCGAAGAGCTGATTAGCATTAAAATTAAACTTATACATTTTTTTTTTTAAATTGTCTTTAATATGGCACTATGGAGAACAGGAAGACAAGAATACGATAATATTGCAATGTCATCAAGTTCTAGTTCAATTACACAATTTGTACCGAACAGAAAGTGTGCTAAAAACATTTTAAAATCCTAAAATAAAAATAATGCCATAAATTAAAAATATTCATCGAATGTTTTCTAATGGTACCTTCTGTTTAAGGGCCCTATTATGATTAGCGAAGCGAATGGTTTTGGCGAAGCGAACGTCCAAAAAGCTATTACGGTTACATTCGCCAGACTTCATTCGCCAAAAAACGGGAAAAGTTAAGCGAACGTAAAAAACATGCAACACTCAACCGATTTTCATTCGCTTCAAGTGTCAAAATCAAGCGAATCAACAGTTCATGTGACGAGTCGGCGAACGTATCTTTATCTATTGTTTTTCAGTTTTTCTTTTGATTTTTAATTTTTTTTTGTTTTGTGCTTTTGTTTATTAGGCTTTTTCTGATTTTCAATTTATCTTATCCTTTAGTTTTTATAGAAGGATGTCTATAATTTTGAGTTTTTTGTGACCAAACTAATAAACGTAAAAAAACAATTTTTTTCACACTTTTTATTTTGATTTTAAACTTAACACTAATAAAAGAAATGACTGGAACTGCTCCGACTGCTGCTGAGGATGCAGCTTGGTTCTTGTGCCACAGAGGAGGACATACCACCATCACTGTAACTTATTGTAGTCTTCCTCCTCGTCGTCGCTCCAGCTTTCTGCACACCGCATTGGCTTCTGTTTAACACGCTCTTCTTTGATTGCTTTGGGCCCATCGTTTTTTTTTGAACATTTTTATTATTTTTCTAAACAAGTATATTCACATCAGCTGTTTTGAAACTCTAGGGTTACTTTAAATTAAAATAAAAGAAGTATTGCTCCAAATAAAAAAAACTACTTTTTTTAATAAAAAGTATTTATTTTTATGTAAAAATAATTCCAATATTAACATTTAAAAACATATTTTACTGTACATTTTAACTAATTTGAATTGTTCCGAAGTTTATTTGGATACTTTTTAATCTTTTATAGACAAAAAATAACAAAAAACCGAAAAAGTATTATTGTTCTGAATCGAGTTAACGTTTTTTAAACCATAAATAATATTAAATGGTTTTTTAATAATAAAAAAATAGATATTAAGATAAAATAGTATCTGTTCTAAAAAAAAGGCAGTACTAAAAGTACGCAACATGATACTATTTTTTTCAACTCTGAAATGGTAATTCTATCCGTCAATGTTGTAAGTGTTGCTCACTTTTAAAACCATAAAAATTAGTACATTCGCCAGTTCATTCGCCAAATTGCGTTCGCTTCGCCAAGTACATTCGCTTCGCTAATCATAATAGGCCCCTAATATAAGCGTCATTCCTTACATTGACTTTTTACATAAAAGTTTGGCAATTAAAATACAAAATTTGTCAAAAAAGTTTAATTTATTTTTAATTGCCTTTGATTATGCTCCTATAATTTCTAAATTCGATTTAATATTGATACATTTTGCCGTTGAACTCAAAATATATAAAAAGTCGAATGCGTATTCTTCAGAATATTTGTCAAAATACAATGTCGCATATTCATAGATAAGGGCTTCCATCAATTTTCTTAAAAATTGTTCAATAAATTTTATAAAACCTTTAACCACTTTAACTGTTTAATACATGTGTACAAAACTGCTTGTTCTTGGATGATTGGAAATCTTGTTTTATTGTTCCAATATTTAAATCGAGTAATCGTAATGATGTTAATAATTACAGAGCAATTGTTAAGAAAGAACAGTTGCAAAATTATTTGATCACATAATTAAAATTAAATTATTTGATCATATTAAAAGTATTATCAGTGATTGACAACATGGTTTTTTCCAGGGAGAGCAAAATGTTCAAACTTAATATTAATTATTAATCATGTTGTCAATGCTATGGAACATCATGATCAATTAGATGTTATATTATATGGGCCATTCTACACCAAATCGACCAAAAAAAGTAAATTTTGAGATTTTATCTTTTCGATTTCAATGAAATTTGGGAAGCTGATAAAGCTTATTGAGATATAACGAAGCTCTCGATTACCCGGGTACCCGGGCTACCCGGGTTTTTCGAGCTACCCGGGTAATACCCGGGTAGTTCAAATACTCGAAAAACCCGGGTATTAATTGTTCGAGCTACCCGAGTAATTAGTTAGTTCGTTTGTTCGAGCTATTCGAGTAGCTCGTTTGTTCGAGTAGCTCGATTGCTCGTTCGTTGTTGGAGTAGCTCGATCGTTGTTCGAACTTCGAGTAGCTCGTTCGTTCGTTTCTTCGATTGACGATTGCTTATTTGATCGCTTGTTAATTTATCTGTCCGTTCGTTTGCTTGATGTGGGAGTTGGTCGGAAGTGGTTGGAAAAAAGTGGGTGGGTGGGCAAAAGTGGAAAGTGAAAAAAATTTGTATTGCAGAAATCGGTAGCAGACATCGAGGGAAATCGAATGGTACCACTCTCAGTGGTACCTGACCCCCAAAAGGGGGTCCATTCGTTTTCCCTCGATATCTGCTACCGATTTCTGCAATAACATTTTTTTCGGTCTTTTTTTCACATTCCGCCCACTTTTGCCCACCCACCCACTTTTGTCGAGCTACTCGAACAACGAACGAGCAATCGAACTACTCGAACAAACGAGCTACTCGAATAGCTCGAACAAACGAACGAACTAATTACCCGGGTAGCTCGAACATTTAATACCCGGGTTTTTCGAGTATTTGAACTACCCGGGTATTACCCGGGCTACTCGAAAATACTCGTATGAAATCAAGAGCTCTGGTACAAAGACGCTGTTGCTGAAAATCCATTCCATGATCTTGTAAAACTGGTTTTTGGCTATTTAGTCCTGCCATTCAACAATGCAGAAGTGGACAGGATATTCAGCAACATGAATGTAGTTAAAACCAAACAAGGAAACAGACTGAAACTAGAAATGCTAAATGCAATATTGACGGCTCGATCGTCGCTAAAAAGAATTGGCACATGTTGCAATAAATTTTTAATATGTGATGAATTGGTTGAAAAATCAATTAATAATAAATATGATCTCGAAAAGTTAACTTCATCAGATGAAGATGATGATATATTATAATAATTTTAGTTTTTTATTTATTTTAATATTAAGAGTTTTTCTTATTTTAATATTAAGATATATATTTTTTTAATTAATTTATAAACACGTTATTTTTGTTCTAATGAAATGATATATTATAACAATTTTATTTTTTATTTTAATATTTAGAGTTGTTTTCTTATTTTAATATTAAAATTTTTTTGTTTTTAATTATTTTTTAAACACGTTTTTATTCTAATGAAATACCTTTAAATGATTTTATTTTTAATTTTTAATAAAATACATTGAAAACATAAAAGCAAAATTTAGCTTTTTTTTAGCCTTTTTTAAAGCTTGATTTAGCTTTTTCTAGCCTTTTTATTTTTTGTTTTTGCCTTTTTTTCAACACTGGAAACACTGTGTTCAATTTTAGAAGTAACAACTTAATTTCTCTAAAAGCCATCTGAAATACCTCAAAGGTACGCATTGTGGACCGCTATTATTTATAAAGTTTATCAATGATTTTCCATAACAAATAAAATTTGCCAAATGTTTAATTTTTGAAGATGATGTTATAAAAATGTGGGCGGATCACGCCCATTTTTGGACGAAATATTTTTAGGTGAATTATAACAATATGTTTTAAATTTTATAAATATATCTTAAATACTTTTCGAGTTATTAGTTCCTAAAGAGTTACATAAAAATGACTTGTATGGAAGGTGGGCGTGTCCGTTGACCGATTTGGTTCATTTTCAATCTCATTTCCTACTTTTGGCTAAAAAATATTCTGACAAAATTTCATCGAATTCCAACAAGTATTTCTCAAGTTTTCTCGTATACGGACAGCAAGACAGATAGACAGACAGACGGACAGACAGACAGACGGACATAGCTAAACGGACTCGGGTAGTGATGCTGATGAAGAATATATATACTTTTCCATACCGGACACGCCTCCTAATGGGCGTTACAATATATGCACAAAGTTAATATACCCTGTACCTCATAGGTGCAGGGTATAATGACCACTCTAAAATCAAAATTTTGGCAATTTTATTATCTTTTAAATGAGACTTCAGTGTTTTATTTTGCTTAAGTTATGTTCAATTGATTAACACGACTTTTGCGATATTTATACATATTATTCAAATTTAAAGCACCAAATTTCTTAAATCACACCATCTGGGAAGCTGAAATTTTATATCTTTATTTAATGTTGTTTCACCATACTTTCAAATTTCATCATATTCTGAAATAGTACTGCTAAAATTTAAAATTGTTTGTTTTCATATTTCAAAAACACCCTTAATTATTACCCTTTATTTTACTACGATTAAACCAACTTGCTCGGACCCTAACAAGAAAATGTTATGTGATCTAATGACCCTTCAAAAGTTCCTAAAGGAAACTCCGTTATAAGAAGATCGTACACCCGATACCTTATCTAGTTTAGGCCTCGTCAGATACCGATTTTCTGAAATAATTACCCCCTCTATTATGCCCCCTCTATTATGAAGTTAGCTAAAACCCCCCACGAGCAATCCTGCGCACGGGCCTGACGGACATTTATAGTCGGTCGGGCCCGACTATGGAATACCCTACACCTTTGGTGAAGATATTAATGTGGTATATTTAATTGTATACCTTAAATTAAGTTCTTAATTATGGTGTCTGTGAACTTAGCATATCAATTCCTAGAAGATCAACAAAAAAGGTGAGTTCTCTTCGCATGCAGGTGAGTTCTATAGTTCCTCATACTTTTTTTTAATAGTTCTGCCCATTTGAGCCCAAAAAAATACACTTAAAAAATGATCTGCTAACTTCCGGTAGCATATCATTTTCCAGAAAATCAAAAAATTTTGAGAGTTCTCTTCGCATGCAGTCGAGTTCTATAGTTCCTCATACTTTTTTTCAATAGTTCCGCCCATTTTAGCCAAAAAAATACACTGAAAAATATTGTTGATCATTAAACGATACATCAAAAAAATGTACCAAACAGAAAAAAACAACAAAATGTTGAGAGTTCTCTTCACATACAGTCGAGTTCTATAGTTCCTCATACTGTTTTTAAAAAGTTCCGACCATTTTAGCCATAAAAAAATACAGTCAAAATAATTTGAAAAACCGTAAATCAAAAAAAATTTCAAAACTCCAGAAAACCAATAAATTTGAGAGTTCTCTTCGCATGCAGTCGAGTTCTATAGTTCCTTATACTTTTTTTAAAAAGTTCCGACCATTTTAACGATAAAAAATACACTCAAAATAATTTAAAAACCGTAAATCATAAAATTTTTCAAAATGCCAGAAAATCAAAAAATTTTGAGAGTTCTCTTCGCATGCAGTCGAGTTCTATTGTTCCTAATACTTTTTTTAAATAGTTCCGACCGTTTTAGCCATAAAAAATACACTCAAAATAATTTGAAAAACCGTAAATCAAAAACATTTTCCAAACTCCAGAAAATCAAAAAATGTTGAGAGTTCTCTTCGCATGCAGTCGAGTTCTATAGTTCCTCATACTTTTTTTAAAAAGTTCCGACCGTTTTAGCCATTAAGAATACAGTCAAAATAATTTGAAAAACCGTAAATCAAAAAAAATGTTAAAACTCCAGAAAATCAAAAAATGTTGAGAGTTATTTTCGCATGCAGTCGAGTTCTACAGTTCATCATACTTTTTTTAAAAAGTTCCGACCATTTTCGCCATAAAAAATACACTCAAAATAATTTGAAAAACCGTAAATCAAAAATTTTTCAAAATTCCAGAAAATCAAAAAAATTTGAGAGTTCTCTTCGCATGCAGTCGAGTTCTATAGTTTCTCATACTTTTTTTAAATAGTTCCGACCATTTTAGCCATAAAAAATACACTCAAAATAATTTGAAAAACCGTAAATAAAAAAAAATGTCAAATCTAATTATATTGGTAGTTTGTAATTTAAAAACACGCAAAAGAAACAAAAAAAGCACAAAATTAAAAAGGTGAATAATTTATAAAATTTTAGTTTTATTAAGGTACTTCACGCTGCAAAAAAAAGAGTTCTCCCAAACATAATTTTGAAGGCATTAACATGTATGCATGGAATTTTATGTAAACATAATATAAATAAAACATTTGTGAACAGGGTTGTATTGAGAATTGAAGAGTGTTGTAATGAGCTCTGATTTACATAATGATATCACGGAAACATTTTGATGTTGCCCTTAAAATGGTGTATGTTCTAATAGGAACATAATAATTACTACATCCAAACAAAATAAATATTTGAACCGAAACATAATTATGTTAAAACATGATTTGGAACGACCTGAATATAAATATGTTTCCAGAGAAACATGTAGCCGCGGTAGCTCAGTGGTGAGTGCGTTGGACTGCGAGCCGAAAGGTCTTCGGTTCAAGCCTGAACTGGGGCTAACAACATCTTTTCATAGAAACATTGGCAATGGCAAACCTACGAAAGTAAAACATTGCCTATGAAATGCTCTCAACCGCCGTTCAGATTCGGCAATAAACTGTAGGTCCCAGGAGAAATATGTCAATTGTTTTAAAAATAAAATAAAAATAAATAACATATATTTTTTTTTATTAATTTTTATTAAAAATCTTTAAACATGCATGGTGGGAATTTATAATATATGAATTCATATACAAATTCTTAAATGCATAAATAAATAATTGCTTTAAAACTGCAAGTAAAAGTCTTAGTACACAGAAAAAAAAGTTCATACTATTTATGAATTTGTTCATCAATTTTATGAATTTTTCATTAGGACTCAACCAATGACCAAATTCATCCAATTTTTGAATCGTTCATAAAACCGTAATGAAAAAGTTCATAATATTGATGAACGCTTTCATAATATTTTAGAAAAAGCTCTTGATATTTATGAACTTTTAAACTATTTAAAAATAAAAAATAACATTTTTTTTATTTTCTTGTATTACTTTTTATTTTTTATATTACTTTTTTTATATTATTATTTTAATTTATTTATTTTTTAACTATTTACTTTTTTTTTAACTACTCTTAATGTTGCTGCCTATTGCTGATATTTATTCTTTGGAGTTGTAAACATCAAAGGTAACGATTTGCTTTATAAGTACGAAATGACATTCGAAAAAAAATAACTAAGAACTGTATTTGCCATCAGCGACTATCGATGCGTCGCGACGAGTAGTGAAAATAATCACTGCCCGTCATGACGCGTCAGAAAATAAAAATATCTATTTATAGAATGGTCAAAATGGCTGCAGTTGCATACATACGATCATAAACAAATACTCAAATACCTACCTAATTGGTTTTGTATTTTTTATGCTCCTTTTTGTGGACTGGTTTTATTTTCAGTATCGTCTTTATGCTCGGCTGAATTGCACGTACGTGGAGGTTGCGCTGATTTGCCTCAAAAAATTAATATGAGTACCTCAATGTTTATTATATCAATTTCGCCCAAATTTTGCGATTCGTTAGTTCATGAATAGAATGTTTTTTTCCATATATATTATGAACGACATTAACGGCGTTCATTCCATTTATGAACAAAATTTTTTCTGTGTATACTTGAAACGACGACAAATGAGACATAGGTACTAATCGAACGATAACTAATCGAATGAAGACGAGCGTTGCGACCATACTATAATTAGATTTGAATAGCATTTTTCGTAGTTACATAGTTTTAACCCAGTAAACTGTCAAGAAATAGCATATTCAAATGTAATTAAAATTTTATGTTTGTATTGTAACATATTGTAATGAAAAGAGGTAATTTGCCCCACTGTGCAAGCATTCAACAATAATAAATGAGACGCAAGACAATTCAGCGCACTAAGCAATGTGTTAGAAAGAGACGGAAGATCATTCAGCGTACTGAGCAATGTGCGAGAAAGAGATGGAAGATCAGCACATTAAAACACATGAGTGCGAATGAGATGCCAATAGCAATTCACGAAACGAGTAGAAGGTTCTCGAAACAAGTCGAAGCTTGTCGAAACGTGTCGAACTGATGCATGCAGTATATAAGGGAGCCGCATCTGAGGTACAGCACTTCAGTAGTGATTGTAAAGTGGTCGAGGGCATCTCGTGTGATAATTGTCAAGTTAAATTGTGGACATACAGCAGTTGTTAGAATTTGTTATTAGTAAAGTTGTTTATTAAGGTGAATTAATAAAGTTAATTGTTATAATTTAAACCAAACATAAGAGTGTTTTTATTTTGTACACGATCCAGCGATACATCGTTGAACAGTTTTCCGTAGACTGAATTTTCGTAACATTGGTGTCAGAAGTGGGATTGTGATACAAAATGGTTAAATTCGATCAACTTAAAGTCGACCAGCTAAAGAAAGAGCTGTCGATTCGTAATCTAGCAACTGCTGGTACGAAAGTAGAGCTGCAGAAGCGCCTCATGGAAGAAATGAGGCCCAAGGAATTCTTCTCGCGGAGCACGAATTTGAAATTGAAGCTGCAGCATCGTCAGCGAAAAATCTGGACACAGAGGAAAAGAAGATTTCGGTGCGTTACAGCTAAGTGGACTTACACAGCATGTTCTTAGTGGTTCGAAGGTGAAATCGCCGATTTACGATGGAACGACAGCGTTCAACATTTTCAAGCTCCAATTTGAGACAACGGCTGTAAGTAATCGATGAAACAATGAAGATAGCGTAGCAGCGCTTATTGTGACCCTGAAAGGTGGAGCAGCCGAAGTATTGCAGACTGTTCCAGAAAGCGATAGAAATAGTTACACAGCGATTATGGCTGCACTGCAACGGAAATATGGAAGTGATCACATGAAGCAGATCTACAGAATGGAACTAAAGGGCCGAATGCAAAGGAATGGTGAAACATTGCAGGTGTATGCAGCGGACGTCGAGAGGCTTGCGCATTTTTCGTATTCAGGTTCAGAAAGTGATTTTATAGATAAGTGCAAAATCGAAGCATTTGTTAATGGCATACGGGATCCTGAGACAAAACGGGGAACAATGACTAACCCAAAGGTGACATTTATGGAAACGGTCACCACAGCGCTTACGCAGGATATAGTGTCTGCATTGTGCCGACCAGCGACGGAGACACGTGTAATAGATGATGAGAGAGAAAGTTTATGTCAAGGAGTAAGTAGAGCGTCCAAAGCCAGCGTTAAATCCGGACATTATGCTGCCAACAGAAACACCTAATTGAAAGGTAAATGCTACAACTGTGGAAAATATGGGCATATGGCACGCGACTGTCGTGAAAGACGTACATTTGTAAATCTTCAACCACCTAAAGGATACCGACCAGAAAAGAGACCTGAGGATGGCCAAAATAACGCCAGGGAACATCATGGCAATTCGGGCACTGTGTCGGCACGAGTGTGTAAAATGGAATCCAGAGAATGCTCTACGGAAGAAGAAAAGACGAACATAATTCACATTCGTTCGTTAAATGTCATGGCGGATGATCAATGGACTCTAGAGCAAATACGAAATGATCAAAAGAAGGACCCCGACATCGCAAATATTAGGACGTTCAAGAAACAACAAAGAAAGCCATTATGGAAAGAGTTAGCATCTAACAGTCCAAAAAGCAAGGCTTATTGGGCGCAGTGTAAAAGCCTGAAGCTACAAAATGGTTGTTTGTACCGTGTGTGGGAAACCGAAAATGGCAGATCTGCACGAAATTTAATTGTTGTTCCCAAATCAAAAATAAAAGAGATAGTACTGGAATGCCATTGTGGATCCAATGGATGTCACTTGAGCATTAATAAAACGGTTGAAGAAGTCAGAAAACGTTTCTATTGGGTCGGATATCAGAAGTCAGTCGCCTATTGGATTCATAGATGTAAGCAATGTGTATCCGCAAAAAGAAAACCCGTCAGAAGTTGCGGTAAGATAAATCAATACAACGTAGGAGCACATTGCGAACGTACTGCAATGGATGGGCAAAAGCCGGTTCCAAAAAGTGTTTTGCATTAGAGAAAAAGTGAAGACCGAGACGAGTTGCATCAGTCCTTAAGGCAGAGGATACAAATTCCAAGTAGTAAGATAAAGTGCAGATACGACTTGAGAGCAAATTCTGAGGGGTTTAAGGAAGGAGATCTGGTTATGCTTTGTAGCCCGCCACGAGTGAAATTGATAAATCCAAAACTTCAAACACACCGGGAAGGACCGTACAGGATAATTAAAAGGATAAATGACATTGTGTATCGGATTCAGAATACTATAGCCGTCAGACGAAAAATGAAAGTAGTACATTTAGAGAGAGAGGATTAACATCTGTTCGGGACGAACAGATTTAGATGGAAGGCAGTGTTACGAAAAGAGGTAATTTGCCCCACTGTGCAAGCATTCAACAATAATAAATGAGACGCAAGACAATTCAGCGCACTAAGCAATGTGTTAGAAAGAGACGGAAGATCATTCAGCGTACTGAGCAATTTTTACAAAAGTCGTAGTATTAACCAGGCACGTGCGCAGGATTTGCTCGTGGGGGGTTTTAGCTAACTTCATAATAAAGTTACCCCCTTAGATTTAGGTAGATTTCTGTTGGGCCATACTCATGAGGCATAAACTAGGTAAGATATTGGGTATACGATCTTCTTATAACTGAGCTTCCTTCAGGAAGGGTCAAAAGGTCCCGGTTGGGCCATGTTTTATGTCCTTGTTTCACATAACATTGCCTTGTTAGGTCTGAGAATGTCAGTTTAGTCGTAATAAAAACGGTATTCCATTATTGAAAATACGTATAACTTTTTTAACAATTAAACATATATAAGAACTAGTAATAAATTGAAAAAAGCTTTGATATTTAAAATTTATATAATTTGAGATAATATTAAATAAAAACAATCGATTTCATTTGAAATGTGTACTCACATTTCATAAAAGTATTTTCATAATATTGGAAAAAAAAATTGTCTTTTTTTGTGAAAATTTTTTCATTCAACATCAAAATTCTAATTATACAGGGTGGTCCGCTTTGGGGTGCAAATATGTTATCCTAATCTGAGATAGTACTGCTAAAATTTGAATTTGTTTGTTTTAATATCTTAAAAACACCCTTAATTATTAATTTTTTTTTTACCAATAAAAAAAATAGAAATATCCATTAACAAATAAGCTGTTATATACAGGGTGGTCGGCTTTGGGGTGCAAATATTTTAGAGACAGATTTCTTGGTGCATTTCATGAATAAAATTGTTCTAGAGTTAGAGTCTCTTTGGAACACCCAATGATATACAGGGTGTTTTTAAAATTTACTTTAAAAAATTGATACAGCCGTATATTTAATTATAACTTCTACAATTTATAGCCCAGTCCTTTTGAAATATATTCCCTTTTGAAATGTGATATGGATATTTTAAAAATTAATTCAAATTTATTTAAATGCGGATAAATGCTGTAAATGAATTAATATCGTATAACCATAAACTGCTACCAAATTTTTTCAAATGTTCGACCAAAAATTTGATATACACTTGCATTTCAAACGCAAATAAACACATTTAACGAATTGATTAAAAACGAGTTGGGATAGTTAGGTCACCTGGGAAAGTTGGGACGGACTGTTATAGTCGATCGTGCCTGACTATGGAATACCCTACACCTTTGGTATACCTTAATTATGCTGAACCCCATCGCCCTCATAATATTATTCACATATCAGAAATGTACATCCTATTAATATAATAAATCTGTTTGTTCGTTTGTACGTTTTTTTCGCTTCTCCGTCTAAACGGCTGATCCGATTTCCTTGAAATGTTTATCACAGATGTGGTATGGTCTGAAAGGAATGATATTCTATATATGGGCGGGATTGGACAAAGAGACGTGGCACCTCCCATACAACCTAAACTTTCAAAATGATATAACTCGGCAATTTCACCAGCTATGAACATGAAACAAAAAACTAAAAAAATAAAAAATTAAAAGCAAAAACACAAAAGCACAAAACAAAAACAAAAGCAATAACATAAAACTAAAATCCAAACAAAAGTAAAAACAAAAATAAGAAAGATAAAGAGAAGCAAACTCACTACAATAAAATTCACCACACAAAAATTCACCACACTAAAACTCACCACACTAAAATTCACCACATTAAAACTCACTACACTAAAACTCACCACAAAAAATTCACCACAATAAAATTCACCACACTAAACATCACTATACTAAAACTCACCACACTAAAACACACCACACTAAAACTCACCACAAAAAATTCACCACACTTAAATTAATAATAATAATAGTTTGGCACTACAATCCTGTATAGAACTTCGGCCGAGCTCTCTCACCATTTTGAGCTGTGCGTGTTATATTTGTACTCAAAGTGGTGGGACCTACAGTTTATTGCCGAATCCGAACGGCGGGTGAGAGCTTTTCATAAGCAATGGTTGTACTCTCGTAGGTTTGCCATTTACTGACGAGAGGTAGCGCGGTATAGAAAAATGTTTCTATGAAAAGATGTTGTTAGCCCCAGTCCAGGCTTGAACCGGGGAACTTTCGGCTCGCAGTCCAACGCACTAACCACTGAGCTACCGCGGCACTTAAATTCACCCAACTAAAAATTTACCACACTAAAACTTACCACACTAAAACTCACCACACTAAAAATTCACCTCACTAAAACTCACCACAACAAAATTCACCACACTAAAAATTCACCACACTAAAAATTCACCGCACTAAAACTCACCACACTAAAACTCACCACACGATATTAACCACACCTAAACTCACCACACCGAAACAAACCACATTAAAACTCCCCACAATAACACTTCTACTGGGAAAAACTCTACGGGGAAGAATTCTACGGGTCGTTCTACAGTCTCTAATCTGGCTGTGTTTACTAGATATTTGTTTCTTCATTTGAAAACCGCTTTCAAGTGGACAGAATATATACAGACTTTTCTAAAGGGGTTAAGAATGGTGTAGTGCACGCGCAACCAGTAACTGACTTCTGTTAGTTGCCATAGCCTCTCCTACACAATTCCTAGTCTCACCTTCGCGTTGGTGAACCCCGTTAACCCGAGCAACCAGCCAGAATATCGGGTTTCAACCCCGGTGGGAGGTCTGGTCGGGGACAAACCCACCAAAATGGGGGTTGTGCCTTGGGCTTGTGACCCGCCATATAAAAAAGCTGATTCAACGAAAACAGAAAAATTGCCTCGGATATCGACCCGAGAACACGATGACAACCTACGCAAATGTATAAAGGACCATGATTTACGGATATGCACCTGGAATGTCCGAACCCTTTATAGGGAAGGTGCCACTATACAGCTGGTTGATGTCCTCGAAAGATACAAGGCTGACATCACCGCAATCCAGGAAATGCGATGGACAGGACAGGGCTGCTCTAAACAGGCATCCTGTGACATTTACTACAGCTGCCGTGCGGAGAGGCATGAATTTGGTTGTGGATTTGTAGTCGGCAAGAGACCCCGTCACCTTGTTTCTAGGTTCACACCCGTGAACGAATGATTAGCATCAACCCGCATCAAGGCTAAACTTTATCTGTATCAGCCTAATTTGTGCGCACGCTCCGAAGAATGAAAAGGACGATGAAACTAAAGAGACTTTCTATGAGCGCCTCGACGAAGCCTATGAGCGCTGCCCCCGTCACAACATCAAAATTGTGATTGGCGATTTAATGCCAAGGTGGGCCATGAGGGTATCTTTGGTTCAACGGTTGGACAACTCAGCCTCCACGACAACACCTCCGACAATGGAATGAGGCTGATCGACTTCGCCGCAGCACGAAATATGGTAATTAGTGGTACTAGATTCAAGCATCTCAATATTCACAAGGCCACGTGGCGGTCACCCGATCAGAACACGCGCAACCAAATTGATCATGTTGTGATTGACGGAAGGCACGTTTCTAGTGTGATGGATGTACGCTCGATCCGAAATGCCAACATCGACTCGGATCACTTCCTTGTAGCAGCCAAGGTTCGCACACGCTTATGCGCTGCGAAAAACGTACGGAAACCCACGCAAAGAAAGCTAGACGTCAGTAAGCTGCACACACAACTGACCGAACAAGCCTATGCCGCTCGACTCTCACACCTGCTTGCCCAAAGCACTCCCCCTCTCGATGATATATGCGCGCAGTGGACACACGTAACCCGCTCAAAGCGTACGGCTGCCAAAGAGGTGCTTGGATTCCAACGCCCACTACGGAACATGTGGTATGACGAAGAGTGTTGCGCAGCCACTGCAGAAAACGACGCTGCATATAGAACCACCCTGCAGTCGGTAGTTACGTGAGCCGCGAAGGAGCGATACAGAGAGAAGAGACATCTTTTTAGACGCAAAAAGAATTAGAAAGACGCGAGTGTGAAGATATTAAGATACATGGCGAAAGGAACGAGGCTCGAAAATTCTTTCAGAAGATAAGACGCCTGACCGGAGGTTTAAAGACCGGACCCTCTTCCTGTCAGGACGATGACGGGAATCTAGTAACAGATGTCCAGGGTACACTGAGATTATGGAGAGAGCACTTCTCTGATCTTCTAGCAGGCGATGATGACAACTATTCTGCTGATGGAGAAGACAGCTTGACAACCCCAGTTGCTGACGACGGCGTTGACATACCGCCGCCTGAACGTGAAGAGGTCTGCACAGCCATCAACAGGCTGAAAAACAACAAAACCCCAGGATCGGATGGTCTGCCTGCTGAGTTGTTTAAGACCGGAGGAGATGAGCTCATAACGAGCATGCACCAGCTCATCAGCAGAATATGGTCAGAAGAAAGCATGTCTAGCGAATGGAATCTCAGTATACTCTACCCAATCCTTAAGAAGGGGGATCCCACGATACGCGCCAACTAAGTTTCCTCAACATCGCGTAGTTCTAACGAGCGTATTATGTGAATGACTGAAGCCCATCGTCAACAGACTGATTGGATTTTATCAGTGCGGCTTCAGACCTGGCAAGTCCACCATAGAACCGATTTTCACATTACGCCAAATCCTGGAAAAGACCAAAGAGAGGCAGATCGACACCCACCACCTCTTCGTCGACTACAAAGCTGCCTTCGAAAGTCCGATAAAAAGTCGCCTATACGCCACCATGTCTGAGTTTAGTATACCTGCGAAACTTAAAAGGCTTTGGAGTATAACCCTGAGCGACACACGTTGCTCAGTGAGAATTGGGAACAACCTCACCGATACGTTTAATACCGAACGAGGTTTCAGACAAGGCGATTCCCTATCGTGTGACTTCTTCAACCTAATAATGGAGAAGATTGAAAGAGCTGCACAACTCCATCACAATGGCACTATCTTCAACAAGCCTTCCATGCTGCTCGGGTACGCTGATGATATCGACATCATTGGGCAGAGCGTACGAGCAGTCAGTGCAGCATTCTCCAGTTTAGAGAGGGAATCGCGTCGAATGGGTCTTACGGTGAACGAGGACAAGACGAAGTACCTAGTGTCAACAAACAAAGAACCTCGGCGTCTTGGACAACACGTCACTATTGACAACCACAACTTCGAAGTTGTGAAGGACTTCGTATTCCTAGGAACCAGCATCAACAAGCAAAACAATGTCAGCCTGGAGATTAGCCGAAGAATAACTCTTGCCAACAGGTGTTACTTTGGGCTCAGTAGACAATTGAGGAGCAGAGCCCTCTCTCGACGGACAAAAATTACGCTCTATAAGTCTCTCATCATGCCAGTCCTCCTCTATGGCGCTGAGGCATAGGCGCTTGCCAACACCGATGAGCGAGCTTTAGGAGCGTTCGAGAGAAAGATTCTTCGGAAAATCTATGGACCGATATACGTTGAAAACGAGTACAGAATCAGATGGAACGACGAGCTGTATGAGCTCTACGCCGACATTGACATATTCAGACGCATTAAGATCCAGCGCCTACGCTGGCTTGGACATGTCGAGCGTATGGATGAAAGCGCTCCAGCAAAAAAGGTGTTCAATTCTGTACCCAGTGGTGGTCAGGCATCCTGGAGAGGGCGTCCGAATCGGAGCGACCAAGTGCGAGACAACCTGACAACACTTGGAGTGCAAAACTGGCGCCAGCGCGCGCAATGCAGAAGCGACTGGCGAGGGGTAATTGCTGCGGCCGAAACCCATCATGGGTTGTAATGGCCAAATAAGTAAGTTTTCTAAAGCTTTTGATAAAGTGCTTCATTCCGACTAATTGCTAACCTTGCCAAGATGGGATTTTATTCTGATTTTTTTGAAATGGCTTAAATCTTATCTTAGTAATATATGTTGTTTTGTTGAAATTAATAATATTTTATCCCGGCCATATATTGCCTCCTCCAGTGTACCACAAGGTAGTATACTTGGACCACTTTTGTTTAACTTGTTTATTAATGATATTGGAAGCTATTTTATTTTTTCAAATTTTCTTCTATTTAAGCTGACGATTTAAAATTTTTTTGAGTGTTCGCAATAGTTTGCATTCTTCGTGTTTGCAATTGGATGCAAACAATGTATCTAGTTGGTGTCAAGCAAACTTTTTGCCACTCAATTTAAATAAATGTTTTCATGTAACATCTGCAAAGTCTTATAATACTTTTCATTCTTTTTATTTAGTTTCAAATACTGTTTTAAAATCTCTCAATCAAATTTTTGATTTGGGAGTCTTGTTTGAGTTGTTTGGTCATTATTCCAAAAGCGTACTCACTTCTTGCTTTTATTCGACGTAATGGTTCTGTGTTTACTAATCCGTACACACGTAAATTACTTTTTATGTCATTGGTTAGATCGGAACGCATTCAAAAGGTCTTTATAAAATTTGCTTTGCAATACATTCATTTTGAGGATCCAATTCCCTCCCTGTTAATAAATTTAAAATCCCTTCATAATAAAAGAATTGCTATGTCTCTAGTATTTGTACATGATGTTATTTGAGGTAACGTTGATTGTTCTTTTTTATTGGAACTTATTAATTTTAATGCTCCATTGAGATCTTTGCGTAATTTTAATATGTTTTATGTTCTGTGTCATAGAGCAAATTATGCCAATAATGAGCCTATAAATCGGGCCTTAATTGAATTCAATAAAATAGCTAATGTTTATGATATTGATTTTTCTATTAGTAAGGATTTGTTTAAAAATCTATTAGATATAATTATTTCTTAGTTTTAGTTTTAAGGTATTTAACAAAAATTGTATATGCTAGTCTGTAAGGATGTTTGTATCCATAGACTGAATAAAATGAAATGAAAGTATTCTACCGGGAGCAATTCTACCGGAATAAATTCTACAATTCTACGGGAAGAATTCTAACGCGAAGAATTCTTAGGGAAAGCGTTCTATGGGGAAGAATTTTACGGCGAATATTTGTACTGGGAAGAATTCTACGGCGAAATATTCTACTGCGAAGAAATCTACGGGGACGTGCAGTCTGTGAAAGAAGGGTCTGGTACGATAAGTCGAAATTTAAAATATCGAAACTAAAAATACCGATGACAAAAATGTAGAAAATAAAAATGCCGAAACCTAAAAATTTCGAAAACAAAAATGTCGAAAACAAAAATGATGAAAACAAAAATGTTGAAAACTAAAATGTTAAAAAATAAAATGTCGAAAACTAAAAATGTCGAAATTTAAAATGCCGAAATCATTTTTAACCGAAAAAATGTCTAAATAAATGGATAGTAACAAAAATAGCGATTCGTGTGTAAGAAAAATATTTTAGTAAACAACAAATTTAAATAAATACCCAGCAAACACTGAAGCTCATATATGAGCGTATTTCAATCTTTTTCCAGAGCCTGAGCGCTCAAGCCTTCATTCGAAAATGAGTCTAGAAACATATGCGTTTCGAGCAAAATGCGTCATTCAAGTGAGATCATTTGAATAGAATCTTTTTACAATCTCAAATTTGAGCCTAAAAACATCTTCAACTGGAGCCTAAATGCAATCTCAAAAGCATCTCGATAGAGGATCTTGGAAGATCATGATCATGAGCATAAACTGCCTCAAAAAAGTATTTAAAACGATTCAATAATGAACATTAATAACATTTTAAATGGGCCAACAAATATATTAATTTTTTAAATATTTTAAATACAGAACAATGGGATAACTAATATAAATACTAAATATAAAAATAATTAACTTTGAAGAACTCATTGGAGGCGTCTTTCTATGATCCGACATGGCCTCATTTCGAAGCAACCCGAAATGCCGCCGACTCACAGCTCCAACTGCCATTGAACCAGCGAAAATATCGTTTCAGTATATGGCTGTACTGCTAATAAAAGTCATTTTTCTTGAACTTGATTTTTGGTGTGCTGTAAAAGATGAGTGTTGGGGAATATTTTAAGTTCCTTGAGAAATAAGTGATCAATTTTACTCACATTTTGTTATGCTGCGAGGACAAAATGTCCTGCACAAGCAGATTTACGTCTGCTTAATAGATGATACGCGCGCACCGTGTGAACAAATCGAGCCACTTTTGTGGCAATTATTATTTTATATTGAAAAAATTGTGTTCTTTATATAAAAAAACTTCAAACAATTGTACTAAAATATTTGTCAAATAAAATCACAACATTCAAGATATAGATTCAAAATAGATTCAAGGGACATGAGCCTGAGCGTAACTTGAACCTTGGCGTTTGCTGGGTATAATGAAATACGAAGATAAAGATTTAAAAAATAACATATTCGTAACAAAGACACCAAAATTCTGAGTCCAGTCGTAGCGAAAATCCAAATCTTCGCTACGAATCCAAATATTCAGCTACTTTAGGATCCGTGGTGAGTATATTCCATTCCGCATGGATCCTAGGGTAGCTAAAAATTTGTATTTGTACGGAGATTCAGATTTTCGCTACGATGGGACTCAGGTGGGGTGAGATACCATAAGCTGCAAATATTAGTTTAAAACTATAACAACTGTTATAAAAATATGAAATTAATTTATTTTTTAAATCATTTTTAAAATCAAAATACCATCTTGAAATGATGCATATGAACCACCATACAAGAAGTGATCTTTCTAACTTTAAACAATAACAGTATCTCTGGAAATAATGCGTATCGCGAAATCCAAAATTCCATTGTTATCGCAGAAGGTGGTTGCAACCCCTATCGATTTGTTGTGGCTTAAATAAGATTTGAAATTTGAATTTCAACATTTTGATATTTCGACAATTTAATTTTCGACATTTTTTGCTCCTATAAAAAGAAATGTTCTTCATATTTATTTAAATTTTTATTTTTTCGACATTTCTAGCTTTAAAATATTTTTTCGACATTTTTTGTTTCGGTCAAAAATGGTTTCGGCATTTTAAGGCTTTTAAAATTTCGACATTTTTAGGTTTCGACATTTTATTTTTCGACATATCGTACGGATCCCTTGAAAGAATTGTCTCTTAGAAAAGTTGTTTTAGCGGAGAATTATTATTTAGTTACTGCATTTATAATACCAATAAAAACTTCCGCAGCGAAGCACTGGCCCCTGATATAAATAATAAAAATGTTATTTATATTAATAAAATCGCTCTATATCTTTCATATAAAAATTGATATGAAAGAATAAAATAACTAATAAAAAAATTCAGAAAAATAAAAATGGGCGAACCACGCCTATATTTAAAATTTTGTAAGGAAAATATTTCATAGAGAGATTTTCACCCGGGAAAAAAATGGGCGGATCACGCCCATTTTTGGACCAATTTTTTTTAGGTTTATTCTAACAAAACTTTTTAAATTTTATAACTATATCTTGAATTTCTCGAGGTATTAGTTCCTAAAGTGTTATATAAAAGTGATTTGTATGGGAGGAGGGCATGTCTGTTGACCGATTTGGTACAAACATATTGTGACCAAATTTCATCGGATTCTGACCAGTATTTCTCAAGTTTCCTCGTATACGGACAGCAAGACAGACAGACGGACATAGCTAAAGGGACTCGGGTACCCTAGTAGAAATTTGCCCGATGCGCCATCGGGAAATGATCGGGTTTTCATCGGGTAAGCCCTATTAGAGAAAATATGATCATTTCCTTTGCATGCCCTTATCATGCTTACCATACCAAGGTTTACATTATCTAAGTAGTCAATGGTCCCGATCATAGCTACATTATTTGTTCTTCATAACGAAATCATCATCAGGCAATGCTCGAGATTTAATGAAAAAAACTCTATAATTTTTTTTATTAATTTATTCCATATATTCCATATTTATTTATTCCATATATTTTTAATATATTTACATTTAATGATCATTTTACACCATATTTACTAATAATGATTACGCATAACTTCTTATCTTAATTTTAACATTTATTTTTAATTATCCAAATATAAAAATAATATTATAAAATGATTGTAAATAATATTGTATCAGTAGCATCATTATAAAAAATTGTAGAATCCATTTTTATCAATAATGTATCAATAACAATATACGAACAATTTTAACATAACTTATGTCAAAAATGGTGGATTTGTACTTTGTTTCAACTCAAAAAAAAAGAAAAGATATACGCAAGAAAAAATAATACAAAGTAATAAAATAGTAATTTGTAATTTTATTTCCCAGTATTAGCAATATTTATTACAAAAAATAACTAATATACACAGACAAAATGTTGTTCATAAATGGAATGAACGCCGTTAATTGCGAGATTGTTCATAATATATATGAAAAAAATCATTCCATTTATGAACTATTCTTCGTATATACGAATCGCACAATTTGAGCGAAATTGATATAATAAACGTGTTCATAATTGTTATGAATTGCGTTCATTGAGGTATTCATATTAATTTTTTGAGGCAAAACAGCGCAACCTCCACGTCACGTACAATTCAGCCGAGCATAAAGGCGATACTGAAAAATAAAAAAACAGTCCACCAAAAGGAGAATAGAAAATACAACACAAAGTATGTAGGTATTTGAGTATGTGTAAATGATCGTATGCAGTGTTCACATTCCGCTCTGATCGGAGGAGATCTGCTACTTTACTATTTAAATTGATAGATTCTACCACCTACTACAGTAGCAGATTTTTCTGGTACATTTCCGAAAATTGTTAGTACATTTTTATGAAATCTACTACTGTTTAGAATTTTGTATTTATCAGCTTTTACCCTAGACCCTAAATAACCTAATATAACCTAAAGAAATATCTACTTAATATATTTACAGACTGTATACATTTTTGAAGAACCAACACATTTAGCTATGGGGGAGATTATCACAAGGCAACGTGTCTGAGTGCTTCAACATGGCGAAGCCAGCGCAATCCTTGTCGGTGTCGTCTCAAGTCAACTCATTGGTCACCAGAATTGGCAAATTGTCAAATGGTGACACCTCCACTACGGTGGAAGTCCTCCTCGTGGAAGTCCCTGGAAACGGCGATCTACACCCGGTGTAGAAGTCGGCTAAAGTGAGTGGCGAGCATTTCCCTCAGAGTGAGGGTTCGTGCGTTGGGTTTGGGTCCCACCACGGAAAAACCTATGCGCCCAATGAAAACAAAAAAGAAGCCTCGGATAACGACCGATTACAACGATGACGACCGACGCAAACGTTTTAAGGACCATGATTTACGGATATGCACCTGGAATGTCCGGACCCTTTATAGGGAAGGTGCCTCTATCCAGCTGGCAGATGTCCTCAAAAAATATAAGGCTGACATCACCGCTATCCAGGAGATGCGATGGACGGGACAGGGCTGTTCGAAACAAGCGTTCTGTGATATCTACTACAGCTGCCATGCGGAGAGACACGAATTTGGCTGTGGATTTGTGGTCCGCAAGAGACTCCGCCACCTTGTCTCTAGGTTTACGCCCGTGGACGAAAGGCTGGCAACAATCCGCATCAAGGCTAAATATTTCTATATCAGCCTAATTTGTGCAGACGCTCCGACGAACGAGAAAGATGACGAGAAAAAAGAGCGCTTCTACGAGCGCCTAGACAACGCATACGAGCGCTGCCCCCGCCACGATATCAAAATCGTGCTAGGCGAGCAGAGTGGGCAGAGAAGCCATCTATTGTCCCACAATTGGAAAATTTAACCTCCATGCCAACACTTTCGATAACGAAACGAGGCTAATCGACTGCTAGGTGGGCAGAGAAGCCATCTATTGTCCCACAATCGGAAAATTTTACCTCCATGCCAACACTTTCGATAACGAAACGAGGCTAATCGACTTCGCCGCAGCACGAAACATGGTAGTTAGTAGCACTAGATTCGAACATTTCGATATCCACAAGGCCACATGGTTGTCGCCCGATCAAAAAACTCGAAATCAAATTTATCACGTTGTGATTGACGGAAGGCACGCTTCGAGCGTGATGGACGTACGCACTATCCGAGGTGTCAATATGGACTCGGATCATTACCTTGTAGAAGCCAAGGTCTGCACACGCTTAAGCGCTGCGAAGAACGTACGGAACCAAACGCAGAGAAAGCTAGACGTCGGAAAGCTGCAATCACAACAGACAACGCAAACCTTTTCCACTCGACTCTCACACCTGCTTAGACAAAGCACTCCTCCTCTCGATGATATAAGCGCGCAGTGGAATCATATCTCCTGCTCTATGCGTACGGCTGCCGTAGAGGTGCTTGGATTCCAACGCCCCCTGAGGAATCAGTGGTATGACCAAGAGAAAGACGCTGCGTACAAATCCCCCCTGCAGTCAGTAGCTACGCGAGCTGCGAAGGAGCGATACAAAGAGAAGAGGAGGGAAGAGAGACGTCTTTTCAGGCGTAAAAAAAGCGAGGCAGAATGACGTGAGTGTGAGGAGATTGAGATGCATGGGGACAGGAATGAGGCTCGAAAATTTTTCGAGAAAATAAGACGCCTAGCCGGAGGTTCAAAATCCGGAGCCTCTTCTTGTAAAGATGAGAACGGAAATCTAGTGACAGATATCCAGAGCACACTGAAAATATGGAGGGATCACTTCTCTAGACTGCGGACCGGTGATGATAACCGCAATTCTACCGATAGAGAAGTAAACCCGGCAACCCCAGTACTTGATGACGACGTTGAGATTCCACCATCCGACCATGACGAGGTCAGAACAGCCATTGCTCGGCTGAAAAACAACAAAGCCGCAGGTGCTGCTGAATTGTTTAAGACCGGAGGCGAAGAGCTAATAGAGAGCATGCACGAGTTCGTAAGCAGAATATGATCGGATGAAAGCATGCCAAGTGACTGGAACCTCAGTGTACTCTGCCCAATCCTTAAGAAAGGGGATTCCACTATCTGCGCCAACCGTGGGATCAGCTTACTCAATATCGCATACAAGGTTCTATCGAGCGTATTATGTGAAAGACTGAAGCCCATCGTCAACAGACAGATTGGACCTTATCAGTGCGGCTTCAGACCTGGAGAGTCCACCATAGACCAGATATTCACATTGCGCCTAATCCAGGAAAAGACCCTAGAAAAACAGATCGACACCTACCACCTATTAGTCGACTATAAAGCCGCCTTCGACACTCCGATAAGGGAACGATTATACGCCGCAATGTCTGAGTTCGGTAAACCTGCGAAACTTATAAGGCTTTGCAGGATGACCCTGAGCAACACACGTTGCTCAGTGAGAATAGGAAAAGACCTCTCCGAGCCATTTCATACCGAACGAGGTTTCAGACAGGGTTACTCCCGTGCGACTTTTTTAACATATTGATGGAGAAAATAGTTCGAGCTTCCGAACTCCGTCAAAGCGGCACTATCCCAACAAAAGTGTCATGCTGCTCGCATATGCCGACGATATTGATATCATTGGCAGGAGCACACGAGCAGTCAGCGCAGCATTCTCCAGATTGGAGAAAGAGTCGCGTCGAATGGGTCTAGCGGTGAACGAGGACAAGACGAAGTTCCTTGTGTCAACAAGCAAAAAAGAGTCCGTGCGTCTTGGACAAAAAGCTGAGTTTGACACCCACAAGTTCGACATTGTGAAGGACTTCGTCTATCTGGGATCCAGCGTAAACAGCAACAACGACGTCAGCCTGCAGATCAAACAGAGAATAACTCTTGCCAACAGGTGCTACTTTGGGCTCAGTAGGCAATTGAGAAGCAGAGCCCTCTCTCGCCGGACAAAAATAACGCTCTACAAGTCACTCATCATGCCCGTTCTACTTTATGGTGCAGAAACATGGACGCTGGCCTCCACCGATGAGAGAGTACTGGGAGCGTTCTAGAGAAAGATTCTCCGTAAAATCTTTGGCCCTGTCTGCTTTGCTAGCGAGTATCGAATCAGGATGAACCACGAGCTGTATGAGTTATTCGACGACATTGACATAGTCAAGCGCATCAAGATCCAGCGGCTTCGCTGGCTAGGTCATGTCGAACGAATGGATGAAAACACTCCAGCCAAGAAGGTGCTTGAATCGAAACTCGAAGGTGGACAGCGTAGAATAGGGCGTCCAAATCTGCGTTGGAAAGACCAAGTTGAGGACAACCTGGCAACGCTTGGTATTTCTAACTAGCGTCAGCGCGCGCAAAGCAGATCCGACTGGCGCGGCTTCATCTCAGCGGCCAAAACCGATGTAAGGGCCATTTAAGTAAGTAAGTAAGAAACCAGTTCATAACAACCAGAGTTATAGGCCATTATTCGACATAAAAATTAAAATTTGTATACAATTTTCATTTTTTAAAAATCGTAAAAAATCTCTTAAGATAATTTTCACATTTTTTCACTTGTTAAAAGTAAATTTAATTACCTTTTGAAAACTGTTAGATCTTTCAAAATTTAATAAGAAACATGAATAAAATATTTAACAGAGTCATTCCATCACAAATTAGAACCAATAAAGTCATTATTGAGATTTAAATTACTTCGATATTCGTTTAATTTAGGTATGTAAGGGTATTTAGAAATTTATTGATACATTTTTTTAACAACTATCTCCTGAGTTACAAATACATTTTTATTTTTTAAATTTAAAGTGCAACATACTCCAATTAGATCCCGAATTTGTATTTTGGTCCATTTTAGAAATTTCTTAACATTTTACTCTACATTTGGGTAAAAAAACAAATTCTGGTACATTTTGATCATTTCTAGTACCTTTTTAATCATGAGTTGCTACTTTTACACTGCGGGAATATGTGAACCCTGATCGTATGTGTGACTTTTGACAATTCTATAAATAGATATTTTTATTTTACTGATGCGTCATGACGCGCATTGATTATTTTGACAACTCGTCGCGACGCGTCGGTAGTCGATGATAGCATACACAATTCTTATTTTTTATTATTCCAATGTCATTTCGTACCAATAGATCGAATCGTTTCATTTGTTAATTACAACTCCAAAGAAACGTGCGCCGCAGGTACTTAACATCACGCAACAACAAACATCAGCAATAGGCAACAACAGCAAGAGTAGATATAAAATAATATGTAAGTAGTTAAAAAAATAAATAAATTAAAATAATAAAATAAAATAAAAAAGTAATATAATAAAATAAAAAAAATAATACAAGAAAATAGACAAAATAGTTTTTATTTATTTTTAATTAGTTTAAAGTTCATAAATACCATGAATTTTTTCATAAATATTATGAAAGCGTTCATCAATATTATGACCTTTTTTATTACGGTTTTATAAAGGATTATCGGATAAATCGGATGAATTTGGTCTTTGGTTGAGTAATAATGAAAAATTCATAAAATTTATGAACAAATCATAAATAGTATGAACTTTTTTTTCTGTGTACGTTTACATAGACATTGTGAAATGTCTGCATGATTTAAACATGTCTCGCATAATTTAACATTGACACATAATTATATTTTTGAAATTTTTATCTGCCGTTCTAAAATCAGTTTAAAATCCTCATTCGGACCAAAAATTGGTCTAACCGAATTTAATTGCATTTGAGCACATACAACACACAGCTCATAATATTATAAATTTTGTGTACAGCGTTTTTAAAGAGTTTTGACGACTACTGCGCTCAGTTCGTCCCATGTAATGCATATAATTTTTAATGTCGCGCAGCGGATCGTAGGTGACTCAATATCTAAGTCCGTTAAATCAGTACAACGCACCAGTGATGCATTTTGCTAAAATTAAATTGGGTAAAAAATAAAATTAAATTGGGTAAAAGTGGGTAAATTTTTTTTTCAATTGGGTAATTCGGGTAAAACATTTTACGATTTTAAATGTGATATTTCAATAATCATCTTCTTAGGTTAGAAGATCTATTTTCATATCTTGCAGTAGAAGCTGAAAGAGCATGGCGTCAATTTTAAACTGGAGTTTATTTTAATGTACAGTTTTTTGACATTTTATTTAATAGGAAAATGTTCAAAAAAGCCGTAATTAAATTTAAGCTCCAGGTTAATTTTTACTATAGTTACGGGTCCATATCTTTAAACGTCAATTTTTTTTTTTTCTATTTTAAGCTCCGAAAAAATATAGTTGCTGTAACATTTTGATATGGTTATCATATAGTATATATATAACAAAAATTTAGCAAATTTCAGATTTTTTTTATGGTTGTTTAAATCAATAGGAGAATCTAGGGTAAAGTTCGATGTGTTTTGATTTTACTCTAAAAAAGTACATAATAATATTTGTTTAAATTCATTTAAAGGCTTCATTCCATAGACTGGTTCATGATCTAACTTTTTGCATTAACATAATACTATTTTATGACTTTAATTTGATTTTTGAGCCATTTTTCAAAACAAGTCAATTTCGGAAAATAAGAATACAAAAAGTTAAATTCATAAACATCTCAGTATTAATGTTAAAAAAATACAAAACAATTGTCAGAATAAGTCAGAATATTCTGAGTTACAATAGAGACATGTGTAGTTGCTGGTCGTCAATTTCACACAGTTCATATAAAGTTTTTGATATTTAATTTCTTCGGTATTTTATTCATACAAATTGTAACCTTCTGATGAAGTTGAAGAATATTTACCGAAATATTCTTTTTGTTCCTTTTAATGAATCGCTTCTCGGCTTTCTTTGCAATTCAGATCTAATCTCAAATGAAATCAATATTTAGATTTTCATTGGTTTGTTGGCAAGATTGTAATTTATCTTAGCTAAATCAATTAAATAGTTCATTTAACACAATATTTTCACTAAAATTATAACAAACATTGCTTAATTTACGTTTCCCAGTTTACCCCAGAAACTGTTTCCCACTTTACCCCAATATCGTAATTTTATTATAACTTTGCACCATTTAAGCAATGTTAAATTATTTGCAAAAACCGTTTGTATTTCAAAAGATATACAACATCCGATCATTTTAAACATACTTTGCTAATTAAAAACGACAAAAATTCACATTTATTGGTAACAAACAACAGCACAGTAAAAAACATTTATTTCCACTTGTTCTTGAAATGCAACAAAAATGTATAAATTTGCACAGAAAAAAAAAGTTCATACTATTTATGAATTTGTTCATCAATTCTATGAATTTTTCATTATTACTCAACCAATGACCAAATTCATCCAATTTATGAATCGTTCATAGAACCGTAATGAATAAGTTCATAATATTGATGAACGCTTTCATAATATTTATGAAAAAATTCATGATATTTATGAACTTTAAACTATTCAAAAATAAATAAAAATACTTATTTTTTTATTTTTTTGTATTCTTTTTTTTTGTATTTTATTATACTTTATACTTTCTTTATTTTATTTTATTATTTTAATTTATTTATTTAACTACTTACATTTTATTTTATATCTACTCTTGCTGTTGCTGCATATTGCTGCTGTTTGTTGTTGCCTGATGTTATAAGTACCTGCGGCGCACATTTCTTTGGAGTTGTAAACAACAAAGGAAACGATTCGGTTTATTTGTACGAAATGACATAGCAATAATAAAAACTTAGAATTTTATCTGCTATCATCGACTATCGACGCATCGGGACGGGTAGTCAAAATAATCACTGCGTGTCATGCGGCATGACGCGCATTGATTGGTCAGTAAAATAAAAATATCTATTTATACGACCATACACACATACTCAAATACCTACGTTGTGTTGTATTTTCTATTCTCCTTTGGTAGACTGGTTTTTTTATTTTTCAGTATCGCCTTTGTGTTCAGCTGAATTGCACGTGACGTGGATGTTGCGCTGCTTTGCCTAATATGAATACCTCAATGAACGCAATTCATAACAATTATGAACGCGTTTATTATATAAATTTCTCTCAAATTGTGCGATTCGTATATACGAAGAATAGTTCATAAATAGAATGATTTTTTACATATACATTATGAACGGTGTCTCAATTAGACATCTGCACAAATGGTTTTGAAGTTTACTCTACAAATATGCACTACTGCTCAACAGTTTTGAACTCATTGAGCAAATGACAATCGACAGTATTATGGTGAAGTCTCTCTGAGCGACTTCACTTCACTTCAGTATTTGTTTCATTGGTGTCAAGCACTGTCAAAACATCAAGCCATTCAAAACATTCAATGTTTTGAAAAACACAACAAACGACAACACTGTCGCTAAAAATGCAACGAATACAGTAGGCGCAGCCAGTGAGCGCAATGAGTAACGAGTGAGAAAACGAACATTGAAAACAACAACAAATCTAACGATCGTTCGACGGCAGTAATGTTGTTATTGGTATTTATGTGTTAAGAAAAAATACAACTAACATTTTAAAAAAAAAAATTGTTAAAAAAAAATGTTGTACGACAAAAACAACGCTTTGGTCGAAAAGCAATATATCAAAAAATAAAAAATTTAATTAAATAATGAAAAAAATGTTTTTCGATAAATAAAAAACTTAATATTAAATATTATGTGATTTTCTTATACCATTTGTTTTTTTTTTCTATATTTCAATATTAATGAAAATTCCTACTCTATTCCTTACTCTAGTAAGAATGATAAATAAAAAAAAAATAAAAATGCACTTAGTACTCGGTGTCATAAGCAGTTCATTTCAGTATTTGAATGTTTATTGCACATCATCATAGACATCTTCACTTCAGTTTTGTTTTGCTTGTGTTTTGTTTTGACAGTGAGCAAGACATTGTTGTGAGCAAGACATTGTTATGAGCAAGACATTGTTGTGAGCAAGACATTCATTTGATTTTCAAGCATAGAGTTGACGACAGTAAATGTTTTGAAGTGGATTTCAAATGGACTGGTGCAGATGTCTAGTCTCAATTAACGGCGTTCATTCCATTTATGATTTTTTTTTCTGTGTGATAATAACCATGGATGAAAAAATTTGAAGCCAAATTAAAAAGCACTTAAGAATTGTTTTTATAATTCTATGTTCAAAAATCTTTGCCAAAAATGTCCCCAATGTCCCACTTTGCCACAGGTTCCCCTTACATTTGAAATAAATTTTAATATCTATGACAGACTCTTTAATATGATTTTAAATTACACAATATTGTCACTGTTGAAAAAATCCTTTAGGGTTAAGCAAATTGCTGCACGCAACAACAACTTTAGAAAAATTAAGGCCAAATCGCAACGTTGCGTTATGTCGGTCGTCCGTTTACCGACTTTGGCTATGCGTTGCTCAGGCGTTACGATCTCTGTCCACACAAAGCATCAGCACACTTTTTCAAGTCGCAATTAAGCATTGCGTTACGGTTGCGTATCAAACCGTTGTTTCTTATTCGAGATATAAATAAACAATTTTCGCGCACTAAAAATTAATTTTTGTTCAAACAAAAATGTTGTTATTGTTCTTAAATAAATTTTTTAAGGAAACTAAATTCTATGAAATAACGATTATTAGGCAAATGTCAAACGGACGACCTAGTAGAGAGTAGCTCTACTTTTGCGTTACTGATACGTTTACGATATTTGTGAGATTTTACGATAAAACGCATGAGGTCTACTTTCGGTTTGAATCATTGGTTTCTATGGTTCTACTTTTTCTGTCAACGCAAAGCACGACCTAACGCAACGTTGCGATTTGGCATTTATGAGTTGATGCAAGTTATACATTCTTTACTTTTGGTTCATTCTTAAATGAACATATTTCTTATTGTGTTCATTGGAAAAGGAAAACTTTAGCGACTTGAAATGAAGAATCTGCAGAGAAAGATCGCTGATGAAGGGGCTTGGCTGCCTCTGAACGTTTCGATCTGCTCTCAATGTTCGATCGTCCACTCAATGCATTTTACGAATTGTTTGTAGTTTTATTTGTTGGTACAAAACACCCAATTTGTAGCGACTTACCCTTGAGCACGTTAAGACAATATCTTTAAAGTAAAGAAAACATTTAAAATTTCATGAATTTTCATTTCTTCACTCTGAAAATTCATATTGATAGTATTTATTTCATTTAAAAAATAACTTCAAAATAATTTCATTTGAGTTTAATGCCTAAAGTTAAATTGTGCGAAAAGAGTATTGCTGGCATTTTTTAAAGGGTAAAATAAAATAACAGTGGGTATACATTTCAATTGGGTAAAAAAGCGGGTAATTTTAGAAGTGCGGGTAAGTGCGGGTTTGGAGGTTTCCATTGGGTAGAAATCTACCCTATATACCCGCTAAATGCACCACTGCAACGCACTAAGCCAAATCGTGCAATTGTCGTAGATCTGTCAGTAAATCTGAGAGAGACGAAGTTCTGCAGCTTCTTTTATGCTTCAGTTTATGCGACATCGTTGCCGAGTAACTTGTTTGTTGCGGATGATTGAAGCAGCTCGTTGAAGCAAGTGGTGGGACTGCAAATTGTGGGAGATGTTCTAGCCGACCTGCGAGGCAACTATGCAGCAGGAGACAACCACACTGTCGTCAATAAACTGGAAATATTTATTTAAACTTGTTATTAATTAAAAACGAAGAAATACTTACAATTTTCAACAAATCTTAAAAATTTCATGAGTAATTTGGATTTTTGTTTCTTTACATCATCATATGTTCCTCTGTCACTTTCATTAACTTGCAGTGTTGCATACATTCGCACTATTCGCATACTTTTTTCAATTAAAAATTTGAAATACTTTACATTTCGTTAATTGTCAATAAAATTATGTTTTATGACAAATGTATTTACATTAAATTGTGTTTTAAAATGATTAAAGGCAAATATTAATTAAAATTTAAAAATAAAATTTTATAAAATAGTTTACGCGAATCCCAATAAAAATATGGCCATGTCGAATTATGCGTAATTTTATTTGTTTACGAGATGAGAAATTTACAGTGCTGATATGAGTCCCCTTATTATTTTTAAATTGTTGTAAAATTTACCATTTGTATAATTGTAGCTTTCTGATAATTTAATAAATTCTGTATGTATTAAATTATTTTTTAAATTTTACATTTTAAACTCCTAAATGAATGTAAAAATCAATAAAATTAAAAATCGCACAAAATGATAAATTATTAAAAACTACCTAAAATGTCTTTAATAGTAGAATTCAAAGTACTTTCTCAAACTGCAACTCTGTCGCTAACAAACAAAAGAAGAAAAACAGCTGTTTTTGATTAAGTCACAAAAATTGCTCACATTTTAGTGAAAGTTGTGTTTTTATTTATCAAACATTTTTAAGTATAAGTTTGACGATATATATTTTTGAAAATCCAAGTGCGAACTATTTGATCTTTGAGTATTTTATTTGTACCAGAGAATATACATTTTTAATAGAGATTCCTTCCGAGTTTGCTGGCGTCGCAGCCGGATATTGATTTGAAAATGTGACTGTTGACAACATTTCCGTGTCAATTTCCACATAACCAATATTTGAATTTATTTGACAAAAGTGGCAGCGAAACCACCTGTATGGGAACTCTATATCAAATATATATTGTGCAAATCGAACGACGCAGTGAGAAGGCTTTTAAAAGGCACTAAATACTTTCGGTGGGTGCCATTGTCTGCCGAGAAGTAAACCGAAAAAGCCAATTTCAATGTTGGAGTCGCGAGATTTTAATCTGGGTATTGGACCTCTCGGCTCTAAGTCGAGCTCACTAAACACTGAACCACCGACGTTAGTTAAAGGTATTAAATAAATAAAATAATAAATATACAATTATCTAATTAGATATATTTTGTAGAAGTACAACAAAACAATAACATCCCAGCAAACCAAACGATAATTTTACGATATCGAAACGATATCATTTATAAGCTCAAATTGTCGTTTTCGATAATCTATAATGATACGAAAACGATAGGGTTTTCGATAAAAACGAACCTGTCTAAAACGATATCGTTGTTTTTGTCGTTATAGATATCGAGATGATATCATAATTGGATTTATTTTCGATAAACAAATTTTATTTTTTCAGAAAATTTCATTTTTCGACAACAATTATAAAGAAGACGCAATTAAATTTTCGAATACTTTGAGTTTTATATCTAAAATTTATCATTATTTTATCGAATTTAAAAATTATCGTCAAATGGTTTGTAGGGATGTTTTTTTTTAACAACAAGTTTCAACAACAGTATATAATGTCAATAATCCTGCGCGAGTGCACAATATGCTTTCAGGCCTCTTGAAGCAAGCAAACCTGGTCGTATTGGGACATGCGTTAAAGCAGACTTAGAACACTTCGGCTTCTGCCTGCATCACCCAGTTCGTGAGGATAGCTGCTGTTGATTGGCGGCCATAGCTGATTAGAGCGCTACCAATGATTGTGACGGCTGCTGTTGTTGCAGATGGCTGCTGACAGTTCTCGCGATCTAGCAATGTTGTGCGATAGTATTGCAGATTCTATTGCCACAGTCAGCTGCTACTACGTTGCACCAACGCGTTAGTGGTCATGTTAGTATGCGCAAAGACGCCGCCATTGAGTTACAGCTTACACTGACAGCGTGGCGATATTGTGACGCAATTATGATTGCTTTTCACTTTGTCATTTTGTGCTAATTTCATGTTCAAACACTTCACAAATTTGTTGTTTTTAGTCAATGGCAAAGTTTAAAAAAAGGTGAAATGTTTGTAATTTTATTTCGTTTGACATGGTTAATGAAGATTTTAATTTTGGATAGTTTATTCGACGTTGTAATATTAATGTAAATACAACTATATGACACACAATTTATAAATTTATTCTTATTAATATTTTGTAATTTTTATATGTAAATCACTGCACTGCGTCACAAAGACATCGTGCTCATGATTTGTTACCTCGCTTGGGCCTAGTCATAACCCGATCATCTCAAATAATGACATGATCAGTTCATGAGCATGGCCCTACACAAATTTCTACCAGGGTAGTGATGCTGATCAAGAAAATATATACTTTTCCTTACCGATCACGCCTTCTAAGGGGCGTTACAATATCTGCACAAAGTTAATATACCCTGTACCTAATAGGTGTAGGGTATAAAAACTGGGTAAAACGATTTTATTATTTTTTAGCGAACTTTAAGAAAATACAGGATTTTCTCATGTGTGCAGCCAAAAGTTGAGTTTTGTCGTCTGGATCAGAAGTAATGTATATTTATTTCATTTTTAATTTTTATCAATACAAAATTATATTAGAAAACCTTTATAACGTAAAAATAAACGAACAGAAATTTGTTGGAATATCTGACGCTTTTTTTGAGGAATTTGTTTTTGTTTCATTTTATCTTACAAGAGCTGCGTTTTTTTCATAATTTAAATTTGAACTGGAACAAATTTTGTACGCAAAACAAAAACAATTTGAGCTCGATAAATCTATCTAGCTCAAATTTGTTTTTGTTTTGCGTATAAAATTTGTTCCGGCTCAAATTTAAATTATGAAAAAAACGCAGCTATTATATACTTTTTTAAAAAGGTATAATAATTTTTACAAAAAATATTTACAAACAAATAATTACTACTTACATACTTATTTGCCATTACAACCCATGATGGGTTTCGGCCGCAGCAATCACCCCTCGCCAGTCGCTTCAGCATTGCGCGCGCTGGCGCCAGTTTTGCACTCCAAGTGTTGTCAGGTTGTCTCGCACTTGGTCGCTCCACCGGAGATTCGCCGTCTCCAGGATTCCTGACCACCACTGGGTACAGAATTGAACACATTTTTTGCTGCAGCGCTTTCATCCTTTAATTGCTAACAATTTTCGTATTTTTTGGACAATTGTTTGGTTATTCTTATCTTTTAAAGGAAAGCTTATTGCGTGTTTAGAGAATTTATCTATAAAAATTATAAAGTTTTGTTTATTGTTTACGTAAGTATCTACATGGATGATTTCATTAGTTGTAGAAGGTGTTTCTGTTAAATAAAATTTATTCTTTAAAGGGTTTCGATCGTATTTTGCGCAAGTTCAAATATCGCAATTATTAATTATCTCATGAATTTTTATTTTTAATTTTGGGTGATAAATTTTGTGTATGATGCCCTCATAAGTTGCAATAATACCTGAATATCCAGTTTCATGTTTATGGAATAAAGAAATTTGTTTAGCTAAAGTTTTCTCATCTTCTATATCTTTAGCAAATAAACTACATTTAACTTGATAACTTGAGAAATACTAATCAGAATGCGATGAAATTTCGTCTCAATATAGCCAAAAGTAGGAACTGAGTTTGAAAATGAGCCAAATCGGTCAACGGACACGCCCACCTCCCATACAAGTCACTTTTATATAACTCTTTAGGAACTAATAACTCGAAAAGTATTCAAGATATAGTTAAAAAATTTAAAAAGTATTGTTATAATTCACCTAAAAATATGTGGTCCAAAAATGGGCGTGATCCGCCCACATTTTTTTTTCATTATTTCCCGGGTTTTCATAGTGGAAATTTGATCCGTTAATTATTAAAATCAAATCTATGTAATATTAGCCTTACAAAATTTTAAATATAGGCGTGGTCCGCCCAATTATATTTTTATATTTTTTTGTTAGTTTTTTATACTTTTATATCAATTTTTTAATTTATGGGGATTTAAAACGTAAATTTCTGATATGTGAATAATATTCTGAGGGTGGGGAGGTTCAGCATAATTAAAAACTTTAAAATTAAGGTATGCAATTAAATATCCCACATTAATATCCCCACCAAAGGTGTAGGGTATTCCATAGTCGGGCCCGACCGACTATAAAAATCCGCCCCATGTGACCTAACTTTCCCAACTCGTTATTGTTTGAAAAAATATGAATTAGTCTTTTCTGTAAGATATTATATTCGTGATCATTTACTTCAGAATAAAGGCCTATTTTGCCTTTTGTTATATGTCTTCGGACAATATTAACTACATTATTAGTAACAAGGTCTTGTTGATCAATAAATATTCTTTTATTTTTAAAAATATTTATGTACTCTATTTCCTTATTTTGTTTTAAAATTATTTGTGTTTTGAATCGGTTTACAACCGTATTTAGAATGGAAAAATAATCATTTAAATTATCCTCCTGGGAATGAATTGTTTGAACTGCTAAAGAATTTTCAGATTCATTATCTTCATAATCTCTAGTGTTTATATTTTGAACATTTTCGTTAAATAAGTTATTTAATGGAATTCCCAAATTTTCGGAATCCATAACATTTATTTCATTAGTATTGTCGTTAATTCTGCTTAAAAAGTCAGCAATTTTATTTTGTTTTCCTTTTAAGGTAATCAATTTTTATATTATATTCGCCAAGTGAAATTAACCATCGTTGTAATCGAGGATTAATATCTTTTCCGGAATTTTTAGCATATAACCATTTTAGAGGTTCATGGTCAGTAAGTATTTCAAATTGTTGTCCATAAAGATAGGGGCGATAATATTTAGTTGCCCATACTATTGCAAGGAGTTCCTTTTCAATAGTGGAATAATTTTGTTCATGAACATTTAATGTTCTTGACGCAAAACAAATTGGATGTCCGTCCTGGCATAAAACTGCACCAAGCGCAGCATTACTAGCATCAGTATATAATTGAAATTTTTTATTAAAATTTGGATATCTAAGAATAGGCGGATTAGTTAGAATATCCTTGAGTTTTTCAAATGCTGAAATATAGTTTGGATCATTAGTATTAATTTTAACGTTTTTCTTAAGATAATTTGTCATTGGACCTGCTATTTTAGAGTAATTTTTGATAAATTTTCTATAGAATCCTGTTATTCCCAAAAATGATTTAATCTGTTTTTGAGTGGTAGGTAATTTTAATAATTGAATGCTCTGAATTTTCTTTGGATTAGGTTTTACTCCTTCTGAAGTAAGAATGTGACCCAAAAATTCAGTCTCTTTTCTTAAGAAATTACATTTATCAATCTGTATTTTAAGCCCAGCACATTCTAATTTTTCAAATACTTTTTTTAAATTAATTACATGTTCCTGCAAAGAAGTGCTGAATATTAGAATGTCATCTAAATAGACTACGCAAACTTTATTAATCAGGTCTTTCAAAACAAAATTCATCAGTCTTTGAAAGGTTGATGGAGCATTCTTCAATCCGAAAGGCATACGGACGAATTCGTAATGACCAAATGGGGTTGAAAAAGCTGTTTTCTTACGGTCTTCTTCTTTGACAACAATTTGATGAAAACCTTTAGCAAGGTCAATTGTGCTAAAATACTGAACTTTGCCCAATTTGTCCAAAATTCCATTAATTTTCGGATTTGGGAATTTGTCGTTCATTGTGATCTCATTCAACTTCCGATAATCAATAACCACTCGCCATTTTTGTTGCAATGTATTATCAAGTTTTTTTTTTTAAATCCATAGTGGGCTATTATATGGAGAATTACTGTGCGTAATAATTCCCTGATTTAACATTTCTGCAATCTGCTTCTCAATTTCCTTTTCATGAACTTGAGGATAACGGTAAATTTTGGAATATACTGGATTGTCATTTGATGTGATTATTTCATGTTGAATCTCCTTAGTGGCTGTAAGTTTATCGCTTTCTTTATAAAATAAATTACTGTATTGATTTATGATCTTATTTATTGCTTGTTTCTCTTCGAAGTTCAGATGGTCTAGATTTATTCTGCTTAAGTCACAAAAATCTATTGTACAAATTTCATTTAAACTGTATGGATATCTATTATTTTGAAATAAAATTTTTTGTTGATTGACGATCAGATACCCATTCTCTAGGTCAACCTTAGCATTAAGGGGAACCAGAAAATTTGTGCCAATAATGGCGTCGTATCTCTGACTTGAAAATTCAACTACCTTCCAAGAGAAGGTTCCCGAGATTTGAAATTCTCTGGGTATTGATGTTGTTATTTCAGTTGTTATTTTATTTAAACCATTAATTGTTTAGAACCAAAGCGGTTTTGGTAAAGTATTTGCTTTTAAGTTGTTAAGAACAAATGGTTTAATGATACTAGTATCTGAACCCGTATCAATCAGGCATTTAATAATTTGACTGTCAAAAGTAAGTATAACTATGGGTAATTTTGTATTGGAGGCGCTATTAATTTAATTAATTTACGTCTTCTTGGATGTTACCTATTTCCATTGCTTCATCATTATGTTGCAAATGTCTGTATTGATTAGAATTATTACTATTAAATCGGTGTTGTCTTGTATTATTAGGGCCCTATTATGATTAGCGAAGCGAATGCTTTTGGCGAAGCGAACGCTTTGGCGAAGCGAACGCAATTTGGCGAATGAACTGGCGAATGTACTAATTTTTATGGTTTTAAAAGTAAGCAACACTTTCAATATTGACAGATCAAATGACGGATTTCCGTGTTGCAAAAAATAGTATCATGTTGCGTGCTCTTAGTACTGCCTTTTTTTTTAGAACAGATACTATTTTATCTTAATATCTATTTTCGTTTATTAAAAAACCATTTAATATAATTTATGGTTTAAAAAACGTTAACTCGATTCAGAACAATAACACTTTTTCGGTTTTTTGTTATTTTTTGTCTATAAAAGATCAAAAATTATCCAAATAAACTTCGGAACAATTCAAGTTAGTTATAATTTACAGTTAAATATGTTTTTAAATGTTAATATTGAAATTATTATTACATACAAATAAATACTTTTTTTTTAAAAAGTAGTTTTTTTATTTGGAGCAATACTTCTTTTATTTTAATTTAAAGAAACCCTAGAGTTTCAAAACAGCTGCTGTGAATTGTCTTGTTTAAAAAAATAATAAAAATGTTCCAAAAAAACGATGGGCCCAAAGAAGAGCGCGTTAAACAAAAGCCAATACGGTGTGCAGAATGCTGGAGCGACGACGAGGAGTAAGACTAAAATAAGTGATAGTGATGGTGGTCTGTCCTCCGAAGCATTCATCTGTGGCACAAATAACTTCGCGCGATGAACCAAGCTCCATTCTCAGCAGCAGTCGGAGCAGTTCCAGACATTTCTTTTATTAGTGTTAAGTTTAAAATAAAAATTATAAGTGTGAAAAAATTGTTTTTTTTACGTTTATTAGTTAGGTCACAAAAACTCAAAATTATAGACATCCTTTTAGAAAAACTAAAGGATAAGATAAATTGAAAATCAGAAAAAGCCCAATAAACAAAAGCACAAAAGAAAAAAAAAATAAAAATCAAAAGAAAAACTGAAAAACAATAGATAAAGATACGTTCGCCGATTCGTCACATGAACTGTTGATTCGCTTGATTTTGACACTTGAAGCGAATGAAAATCGGTTGAGTGTTGCATGTTTTTTTACGTTCGCTTAACTTTTCCCGTTTTTAGGCGAATGAAGTCTGGCGAATGAAGTCTGGCGAATGTAACCGTAATAGCTTTTTGGACGTTCGCTTCGCCAAAACCATTCGCTTCGCTAATCATAATAGGGCCCTTAGTATCACTATTTTGTTGGTATTGATTATAGTTGCTGTTATTATGTCTGTATTGTTCAGAGTTGTTGTTACCGTTATTTTGTAGATTTTGATTATAATTTCTGTTATTATGTTCGTATTGTCCAGAGTTATTATTACTGTTATTATGTTGATTTTGATTATAGTTTCTGTTATTATATCTGTATTGTCCAGAGTTGTTGTTACCGTTATTTTGTTGATTTTGATTATAATTTCTGTTATTACATCGGTATTGTCCAGAGTTGTTGTTATCATTATTTTGTGGATTTGGATTATAATTTTTGTTATTATGTTCGTATTGTCCAGAGTTATTGTTTCTGTTATTTTGTTGATTTTGATTATAGTTTCTGTTATTTTGTTTATTTTGATTATAGCTGTTATTATATCTGTATTGTCCATCGTTGTTGTTACCGTTATTTTGTTGATTTTGATTATAATTTTTCTTATTATCTCTGTTTTGTCCGAAGTTATTACCATTATTTTGTTTATTATTGTTAGCTAATTTTTTATGTCTAATATCTATAGTTCTATTGTCATCTAATAACCTTAATTGGGTATATTTTCTAATTATATCGCTAAGCGATCCTTCCTGGTTTATGTGGGCTCGAATTTGCCCGTCGATTTTCTCTAACATTATATCTACTAAGTCCCTATCGACTATTTCTGGACTATAAATATGTGGCTTTTTATCGTCGTACAAATAAATTTCATTTATATCTATTTTACAATTTTGTACTATATGAAATAATTCTCTTAAACTACTTACTTTAATATTTCTACAAAAATTATATATTTCAGCATATGTCCTGTTTGGTTGGAGATGTTGTTTGAGCTTGGCCTTTACATCCCACGTTGCGTTTTCCCCCAGCTCTTGTACGTAGTTTGCCGCTTCTCCCATAATTTTTTCGTTTATAATTATTTCCATAGCGTATTTGTGGAGAGTTGGGTTCCCTCTACATAAGTTTGCAGTAAAACAACTGATCGAACGAATGCAAAAAAATTTTGACCCTTGTAGAAAGGTTTTAAGCTTCTAAATTGGTTTAAAACAACTTTTGAACTTAAAGCCAGTAATTTATTTGTTGCGTTTGCTGCTGGTGGTCCCGAACTAGTTGTTCTGCTGCTTGCTGTTGATGTTGTAGCAACAGTTGTCCTGTTGTTGAATCTTTTGTTGCTGCTGTAGTAGAAGTTGCTCTTGTTTTTGCACAACAGCTTCGAGCTGAATTGCTCTTTTATTCAATTCTTCTGTCATTTCGACCTCTTGAAAATTTCTGTTATGATCAAAATTGGTTTGTCTTTTTGACATAAAAAATGTTTTTATTGAAATTTTATGTTAGTTTGTATATATTGATTTGAGAGTTATTTTTTCACTTATTAATTTAGTTTTTACTTATTTATTAAATTAATGTTCACTTTATTTAATTTTATTAAATTTTATTAAATTTTATTGAATTTTATTAAATTTTATTGTACGTATTTCGTTTTTTAAATAATTCTTCGGAATTATTTCCACTCCGTTTTTTAAATAATTCTTCGGAATTATTTCCACTCCGACTGCGCCAGTTAAATGTTTTTGAATATATTTATTGAATGAACCTTATGGTTCAATGTTGATCTTAAGACTGACTTACTTGCTAATTACAGACTTACAATCTAGTTTATAAATATAATAATAAATGTTCACATCATCATTTTTCATTTCCATCATTTCCAATTTACAGTGTATTTTGACACCTGCATCGCAGTTTGTGGGAAACCCTTATCAACTGCGATGAGACACCATTATACACCGTTGCGTGGGAAACTATTTTGGCTGAGACGTAACTCGTATGTTCAAATACCTCATATAAAACATACATCTACTGGTGAATTTACTGTAGACGTGCTTATGTAAACTTTTTTGGTCAAATATATATGCTCAAATAAATGAAAATCATGTTTTCCCGCGAAACGACTTGTGTTTAAATAAAATCGAAATTCGGTACACATACCCATTTGAAAATATGGGTATCAAATAAATGGAAATTCTTCAGCGATTCAAATTTTGTAATTATTTTCAGGATTCGTATACCCTGGTGACCTATATACCACTTTGAATTGTAACCACACATATGTTTAGTGTATTTATAGTCGGCTTAGACCGACTATAATTTTGATTATCCATGGGCATGATAAGTCCATTGTGACCTGTGAACCGACCACATATGTTCAAATACCTCATATAAAATATACATCTACTGGTGAATTTTACTGTATACGTGCTAAGGTAAACTTTTTTGGTCAAATATATATTGACTTCATGCTCAAATACATGAAAATAATGTTTTCACGCGAAACAACTTGTGGTTAAAAAATCGAAATTCGGTATACCTACCCATTTGTAAATATGGGTATAAAATGAATTAAAATTTTTCAGTGATTAAAATTTTGTAGTTATTTTCAGGATTCTTATACCCTGGTTGGGGACTATGGGGCGATTATCACAAGGCAACGTGTCTGAGTGCTTCAACATGGCGAAGCCAGCGCAATCCTTGTCGGTTTCGTCTCAAGTCAACTCACTGGTCACCAGAATTAGCAAATTGTCAAATGGTGTCACCTCCACTTCGGTGGAAGTCCTTCTCGTGGAAGTCCCTGGAAACGGCGCTCTACACCACCCGGTGTAGAAGTCGGCTAAAGTGAGTGGCGAGCATCTCCCTCAGAGTGAGGGTTCGTGCGTTGGGTTTGGGTCCCACCAGGTGCCTCTATCCAGCTGGCAGATGTCCTCGAAAAATAGAAGGCTGACATCACCGCTATTTAGGAGATGCGATGGACGGGATAGGGCTGTTCGAAACAAGCGTCCTGTGATATCTACTACAGCTGCCATGCGGAGAGACATGAATTTGGATGTGGATTTGTGGTCGGCAAGAGACTCCGCCACCTTGTCTCTAGGTTCACGCCCGTGGACGAAAGGCAGGCAACAATCCGCATCAAGGCTAAATATTTCCATATCAGCCTAATTTGTGCACACGCTCCGACGAACGAGAAAGATGACGAGACAAAAGAGCGCTTCTACGAGCGCCTAGACAACGCATACGAGCGCTGCCCCGCCACGATATCAAAATCGTGCTAGGCGATTTTAACGCCAAAGTGGGAAGAGAAGCCATTTATTGTCCCACAATCGGAAAATTTAGCCTCCATGCCAACACTTCTGATAACGGAACGAGGCTAATCGACTTCACCGCAGTACGAAACATGGTAGCTGTACCTTAGATTTGAACATTTCCATATCCACAAGGCCACATGGTTGTCGCCCGATCAAAAAAACTCGAAACCAAATTTATCACGTTGTGATTGACGGAAGGCACGCTTCGAGCGTGATACGCACTATCCGAGGTGCCAATATGGACTGGATAATTTGTCATTGGACCTGCTATTTTAGAGTAATTTTTGATAAATTTTCTATAGAATCCTGTTACTCCCAAAAATGATTTAATCTGTTTTTGAGTGGTAGGTAATTTTAATAATTGAATGCTCTGAATTTTCTTTGGATTAGGTTTTACTCCTTCTGAAGTAAGAATGTGACCCAAAAATTCAGTCTCTTTTCTTAAGAAATTACATTTATCAATCTGTATTTTAAGCCCAGCACATTCTAATTTTTCAAATACTTTTTTTAAATTAATTACATGTTCCTGCAAAGAAGTGCTGAATATTAGAATGTCATCTAAATAGACTACGCAAACTTTATTAATCAGGTCTTTCAAAACAAAATTCATCAGTCTTTGAAAGGTTGATGGAGCATTCTTCAATCCGAAAGGCATACGGACGAATTCGTAATGACCAAATGGGGTTGAAAAAGCTGTTTTCTTACGGTCTTCTTCTTTGACAACAATTTGATGAAAACCTTTAGCAAGGTCAATTGTGCTAAAATACTGAACTTTGCCCAATTTGTCCAAAATTCCATTAATTTTCGGAATTGGGAATTTGTCGTTCATTGTGATCTCATTCAACTTTCGATAATCAATAACCACTCGCCATTTTTGTTGCAATGTATTATCAAGTTTTTTTTTTAAATCCATAGTGGGCTATTATATGGAGAATTACTGTGCGTAATAATTCCCTGATTTAACATTTCTGCAATCTGCTTCTCAATTTCCTTTTCATGAACTTGAGGATAACGGTAAATTTTGGAATATACTGGATTGTCATTTGATGTGATTATTTCATGTTGAATCTCCTTAGTGGCTGTAAGTTTATCGCTTTCTTTATAAAATAAATTACTGTATTGATTTATGATCTTATTTATTGCTTGTTTCTCTTCGAAGTTCAGATGGTCTAGATTTATTCTGCTTAAGTCACAAAAATCTATTGTACAAATTTCATTTAAACTGTATGGATATCTATTATTTTGAAATAAAATTTTTTGTTGATTGACGATCAGATACCCATTCTCTAGGTCAACCTTAGCATTAAGGGGAACCAGAAAATTTGTGCCAATAATGGCGTCGTATCTCTGACTTGAAAATTCAACTACCTTCCAAGAGAAGGTTCCCGAGATTTGAAATTCTCTGGGTATTGATGTTGTTATTTCAGTTGTTATTTTATTTAAACCATTAATTGTTTAGAACCAAAGCGGTTTTGGTAAAGTATTTGCTTTTAAGTTGTTAAGAACAAATGGTTTAATGATACTAGTATCTGAACCCGTATCAATCAAGCATTTAATAATTTGACTGTCAAAAGTAAGTATAACTATGGGTAATTTTGTATTGGAGGCGCTATTAATTTAATTAATTTACGTATTCTTGGATGTTACCTATTTCCATTGCTTCATCATTATGTTGCAAATGTCTGTATTGATTAGAATTATTACTATTAAATCGGTGTTGTCTTGTATTATTAGGGCCCTATTATGATTAGCGAAGCGAATGCTTTTGGCGAAGCGAACGCTTTGGCAAAGCGAACGCAATTTGGCGAATGAACTGGCGAATGTACTAATTTTTATGGTTTTAAAAGTAAGCAACACTTTCAATATTGACAGATCAAATGACGGATTTCCGTGTTGCAAAAAATAGTATCATGTTGCGTGCTCTTAGTACTGCCTTTTTTTTTAGAACAGATACTATTTTATCTTAATATCTATTTTCGTTTATTAAAAAACCATTTAATATAATTTATGGTTTAAAAAACGTTAACTCGATTCAGAACAATAACACTTTTTCGGTTTTTTGTTATTTTTTGTCTATAAAATATCAAAAATTATCCAAATAAACTTCGGAACAATTCAAGTTAGTTATAATTTACAGTTAAATATGTTTTTAAATGTTAATATTGAAATTATTATTACATACAAATAAATACTTTTTTTTAAAAAAGTAGTTTTTTTATTTGGAGCAATACTTCTTTTATTTTAATTTAAAGAAACCCTAGAGTTTCAAAACAGCTGCTGTGAATTGTCTTGTTTAAAAAAATAATAAAAATGTTCCAAAAAAACGATGGGCCCAAAGAAGAGCGCGTTAAACAAAAGCCAATACGGTGTGCAGAATGCTGGAGCGACGACGAGGAGTAAGACTAAAATAAGTGATAGTGATGGTGGTCTGTCCTCCGAAGCATTCATCTGTGGCACAAATAACTTCGCGCGATGAACCAAGCTCCATTCTCAGCAGCAGTCGGAGCAGTTCCAGACATTTCTTTTATTAGTGTTAAGTTTAAAATCAAAATAAAAAGTGTGAAAAAAATTGTTTTTTTTACGTTTATTAGTTAGGTCACAAAAACTCAAAATTATAGACATCCTTTTAGAAAAACTAAAGGATAAGATAAATTGAAAATCAGAAAAAGCCCAATAAACAAAAGCACAAAAGAAAAAAAAAAAGAAAAATCAAAAGAAAAACTGAAAAACAATAGATAAAGATACGTTCGCCGATTCGTCACATGAACTGTTGATTCGCTTGATTTTGACACTTGAAGCGAATGAAAATCGGTTGAGTGTTGCATGTTTTTTTACGTTCGCTTAACTTTTCCCGTTTTTTGGCGAATGAAGTCTGGCGAATGTAACCGTAATAGCTTTTTGGACGTTCGCTTCGCCAAAACCATTCGCTTCGCTAATCATAATAGGGCTCTTAGTATCACTATTTTGTTGGTATTGATTATAGTTGCTGTTATTATGTCTGTATTGTTCAGAGTTGTTGTTACCGTTATTTTGTAGATTTTGATTATAATTTCTGTTATTATGTTCGTATTGTCCAGAGTTATTATTACTGTTATTATGTTGATTTTGATTATAGTTTCTGTTATTATATCTGTATTGTCCAGAGTTGTTGTTACCGTTATTTTGTTGATTTTGATTACAATTTCTGTTATTACATCGGTATTGTCCAGAGTTGTTGTTATCATTATTTTGTTGATTTGGATTATAATTTTTGTTATTATGTTCGTATTGTCCAGAGTTATTGTATCTGTTATTTTGTTGATTTTGATTATAGTTTCTGTTATTTTGTTTATTTTGATTATAGTTTCTGTTATTATATCTGTATTGTCCATCGTTGTTGTTACCGTTATTTTGTTGATTTTGATTATAATTTTTCTTATTATCTCTGTTTTGTCCGAAGTTATTACCATTATTTTGTTTATTATTGTTACCTAATTTTTTATGTCTAATATCTATAGTTCTATTGTCATCTAATAACCTTAATTGGGTATATTTTCTAATTATATCGCTAAGCGATCCTTCCTGGTTTATGTGGGCTCGAATTTGCCCGTCGATTTTCTCTAACATTATATCTACTAAGTCCCTATCGACTATTTCTGGACTATAAATATGAGGCTTTTTATCGTCGTACAAATAAATTTCATTTATATCTATTTTACAATTTTGTACTATATGAAATAATTATCTTAAACTACTTACTTTAATATTTCTACAAAAATTATATATTTCAGCATATGTCCTGTTTGGTTGAAGATGTTGTTTGAGCTTGGCCTTTACATCCTCCCACGTTGCGTTTTCCCCCAGCTCTTGTACGTAGTTTGCCTCTTCTCCCATAATTTTTTCGTTTATAATTATTTCCATAGCGTATTTGTGGAGAGTTGGGTTCCCTCTACATAAGTTTGCAGTGAACTCAACTGATCGAACGAATGCAAAAAAATTTTGACCCTTGTAGAAAGGTTTTAAGCTTCTAAATTGGTTTAAAACATCTTTTGAACTTAAAGCCAGTAATTCATTTTGTTGCGTTTGCTGCTGGTGGTCCCGAACTAGTTGTTCTGCTGCTTGCTGTTGATGTTGTAGCAACAGTTGTCCTGTTGTTGAATTTTTTGTTGCTGCTGTAGTAGAAGTTGCTCTTGTTTTTGCACAACAGCTTCGAGCTGAATTGCTCTTTTATTCAATTCTTCTGTCATTTCGACCTCTTGAAAATTTCTGTTATGATCAAAATTGGTTTGTCTTTTTGACATAAAAAATGTTTTTATTGAAATTTTATGTTAGTTTGAATATATTGATTTGAGAGTTATTTTTTCACTTATTAATTTAGTTTTTACTTATTTATTAAATTAATGTTCACTTTATTTAATTTTATTAAATTTTATTAAATTTTATTGAATTTTATTAAATTTTATTGTACGTATTTCGTTTTTTAAATAATTCTTCGGAATTATTTCCACTCCGTTTTTTAAATAATTCTTCGGAATTATTTCCACTCCGACTGCGCCAGTTAAATGTTTTTGAATATATTTATTGAATGAACCTTATGGTTCAATGTTGATCTTAAGACTGACTTACTTGCTAATTACAGACTTACAATCTAGTTTATAAATATAATAATAAATGTTCACATCATCATTTTTCATTTCCATCATTTCCAATTTACAGTGTATTTTGACACCTGCATCGCAGTTTGTGGGAAACCCTTATCAACTGCGATGAGACACCATTATACACCGTAGCGTGGGAAACTATTTTGGCTGAGACGTAACTCGTATGTTCAAATACCTCATATAAAACATACATCTACTGGTGAATTTACTGTAGACGTGCTTATGTAAACTTTTTTGGTCAAATATATATGCTCAAATAAATGAAAATCATGTTTTCCCGCGAAACGACTTGTGTTTAAATAAAATCGAAATTCGGTACACATACCCATTTGAAAATATGGGTATCAAATAAATGGAAATTCTTCAGCGATTCAAATTTTGTAATTATTTTCAGGATTCGTATACCCTGGTGACCTATATACCACTTTGAATTGTAACCACACATATGTTTAGTGTATTTATAGTCGGCTTAGACCGACTATAATTTTGATAATCCATGGGCATGATAAGTCCATTGTGACCTGTGAACCGACCACATATGTTCAAATACCTCATATAAAATATACATCTACTGGTGAATTTTACTGTATACGTGCTAAGGTAAACTTTTTTGGTCAAATATATATTGACTTCATGCTCAAATACATGAAAATAATGTTTTCACGCGAAACAACTTGTGGTTAAAAAATCGAAATTCGGTATACCTACCCATTTGTAAATATGGGTATAAAATGAATTAAAATTTTTCAGTGATTAAAATTTTGTAGTTATTTTCAGGATTCTTATACCCTGGTTGGGGACTATGGGGCGATTATCACAAGGCAACGTGTCTGAGTGCTTCAACATGGCGAAGCCAGCGCAATCCTTGTCGGTGTCGTCTCAAGTCAACTCACTGGTCACCAGAATTAGCAAATTGTCAAATGGTGTCACCTCCACTTCGGTGGAAGTCCTTCTCGTGGAAGTCCCTGGAAACGGCGCTCTACACCACCCGGTGTAGAAGTCGGCTAAAGTGAGTGGCGAGCATCTTCCTCAGAGTGAGGGTTCGTGCGTTGGGTTTGGGTCCCACCAGGTGCCTCTATCCAGCTGGCAGATGTCCTCGAAAAATAGAAGGCTGACATCACCGCTATTTAGGAGATGCGATGGACGGGATAGGGCTGTTCGAAACAAGCGTCCTGTGATATCTACTACAGCTGCCATGCGGAGAGACATGAATTTGGATGTGGATTTGTGGTCGGCAAGAGACTCCGCCACCTTGTCTCTAGGTTCACGCCCGTGGACGAAAGGCAGGCAACAATCCGCATCAAGGCTAAATATTTCCATATCAGCCTAATTTGTGCACACGCTCCGACGAACGAGAAAGATAACGAGACAAAAGAGCGCTTCTACGAGCGCCTAGACAACGCATACGAGCGCTGCCCCGCCACGATATCAAAATCGTGCTAGGCGATTTTAACGCCAAAGTGGGAAGAGAAGCCATTTATTGTCCCACAATCGGAAAATTTAGCCTCCATGCCAACACTTCTGATAACGGAACGAGGCTAATCGACTTCGCCGCAGTACGAAACATGGTAGCTGTACCTTAGATTTGAACATTTCGATATCCACAAGGCCACATGGTTGTCGCCCGATCAAAAAAACTCGAAACCAAATTTATCACGTTGTGATTGACGGAAGGCACGCTTCGAGCGTGATACGCACTATCCGAGGTGCCAATATGGACTCGGATCATTACCTTGTAGCAGCCATGGTCCGCACACGCTTAAGCGCTGCGAAGAACGTACGGAACCAAACGCAGAGAAAGATAGACGTCGGAAAGCTGCAATCACAACAGGCAACTCAAGCCTTTTCCACTCGACTCTCACACCTGCTTAGACAAAGCACTCCTCCTCTCGATGATATAAGCGCGAAGTGGAACCATATCTCCTGCTCTATGCGTACGGTTGCCGAAAAGGTGCTTGGATTCCAACGCCCCCTGAGAAATCAGTGGTGTACAAATCCACCCTGCAGTCAGTAGCTACGCGAGCTGCGAAGGAGCGATACAAAGAGAAGAGAAGGAAAGAGAGACGTCTTTTCAGGCGTAAAAAAGCGAGGCAGAAAGACTTGAGTGTGAGGAGATTGGCTCGAAACAGGAATGAGGCTCGAAAATTCTTCGAGAAAATAAGACGCCTAGCCGGAGGTTCAAAATCCGGAGCCTCTTCCTGTAAAGATGAGAACGGGAATCTAGTGACAGATATCCAGAGCACACTGAAGATATAGAGAGATCACTTTTCTAAAATGCTGACCGGTGATGATGATTCTCCACCGATAGAGAAGTAAACCCGGCAACCCCAGTACTTGATGACGAAGTTGAGATTCCGCCATCCGACCATGACGAGGTCAGAACAGCCATCGCTCGGCTGAAAAACAACAAAGCCTCAGGTGCTGATGGCCTGCCTGCTGAATTGTTTAAGACCGGAGGCGAAGAGCTAATAGAGAGCATGCACGAGTTCGTAAGCAGAATATGATCGGATGAAAGCATGCCAAGTGACTGGAACCTCAGTGTACTCTGCCCAATCCTTAAGAAAGGGGATCCGACTATCTGCGCCAACTACCGTGGGATCAGCCTACTCAATATCGCATACAAGGTTCTATCGAGCGTATTATGTGAAAGACTGAAGCCCATCGTCAACAGACTGATTGGACCTTATCAGTGCGTCTGACCTGGAAAGTCCACCATAGACCAGATTTTCACATTGCGCCTAATCCAGGAAAAGACCCTAGAAAAACAGATCGACACCTACCACCTATTAGTCGACTATAAAGCCGCCTTCGACACATCGATAAGGGAACGATTATACGCCGCAATGTCTGAGTTCAGTATACCTGCGAAACTTATAAGTCTTTGCAGGATGACCCTGTGCAAAACACGTTGCTCAGTGAGAATAGGAAAAGACCTCTCCGATCCATTTTATACCAAACGAGGTTTCAGACAGGGTGACGCCCTATCGTGCGACTTTTTTAACTTATTGATGGAGAAAATAGTTCGAGTTGCCGAACTCCGTCAAAGCGGCACTATCCTCAACAAAAGTGTCATGTTGCTCGCATATGCCGACGATATTGATATCATTGGCAGGATCACACGAGCAGTCAGCGCAGCATTCTCCAGATTGGAGAAAGAGTTGCGTCGAATGGGTCTAGCGGTGAACGAGGACAAGACGAAGTTCCTTGTGTCAACAAGCAAAAAAGAGTCCGTGCGTCTTGGACAAAAAGCTGATTTTGACACCCACAAGTTCGACATTGTGAAGGACTTCGTCTATCTGGGATCCAGTGTAAACAGCAACAACGACGTCAGCCTGGAGATAAAATGGAGAATAACTTGCCAACAGGTGCTACTTTGGGCTCAGTAGGCAATTGAGAAGCAGAGCCCTCTCTCGCTGTACAAAAATAACGCTCTACAAGTCACTTATCATGCCCGTCCTACTTTATGGTGCAGAAACATGGACGTTGGCCTCTACCGATGAGAGAGTACTGGGAGCGTTCGAGAGAAAGATTCTCCGTAAAATTTTTGGCACTGGCGCGGCTTCATCTCAGCGGCCAAAACCGACCCACGGGTGTAAGGGCCATTTAAGTAAGTATACCCTGGTGACCTAAATACCACTTTGAATGGTAACCACACATATGTGTAGGGTATTCATGTACCATAATAACACCTACCATAAAATGTCCCTACTTTAAAATTTCCATGTGATCTAACTTTCCCAACTGGCTTAGATTATTTTTTGATTATTTGAAAATAAACCAATAAGAAAGGTTTGGCCTTTGGGAAATTTTAAAGTAAAGAAATTCTTTCAGTTGGTGTGATAAAGTTAGTAAGAATTATGAAAATACATTGTAGAAAATAGGAGATAATGTGTGGTTACCATTAAAAGTGGTGAATAGTGTAGTGTTTCATTGGCCCTTCGCTGATTTAGAGTCATATATCTGCGTCTTGGAACACGACAATCTTAATGATTCAATGGACGGTCGAAAATACGCGGCCACCATTGATGCACAGCTGCACTAAAAACGAGATATTCTGGAATGGTGGACACAAAGTAGTTTTACTGAATTGAGTGCGGAAAGACTTTTCTCAGGAGTAAAATTTATAAAAAAAAACCACTCAGAAGTCGGCTTGATTCAAACATGATAAATTCCACATTTTTAAAAGTAAATAATTGTTCTTCTTTTATAACTTTTCTCTTTAAAATTAATAATAAAAAAAATTATTAGCTGTTTATTGTTCAAAAAATTTAAAAAATGTACGCTCCTATACCGGTAAAAACCAGTAATACCTTACCTTTTTCAATCAAATACCGTTACCGAAAACAATACGGTTACCGAAACTACCCCAATACCGTTATCCGTTACCGTACCGTTATTCGTATTGGTTACAACCACTGATTTTTAGAATAAAAATCGTACTGATATTTCTGTACGGAGTTTTTTGTCCCATCCGGAATTTTTCTGTGATTTATTATAAAAAAAACTATAAAATTTAGGAACAAAGTGTAAATATACAAAGAAAGCACATGATTAAATAATTAACAATAATAAATAAAAACGAGTTGGGAAAGTTAGGTCACATGGGTAAGTTAGGTCACATGGGGCGGATTTTTATAGTCGGTCGGGCCCGACTATGGAATACCCTACACCTTTGGTGGGGATATTAATGTGGGATATTTAATTGCATACCTTAATTTTAAAGTTTTTAATTATGCTGAACCTCCCCACCATCAGAATATTATTCACATATCAGAAATTTACGTTTTAAATCCCCATAAATTAAAAAATTGATATAAAAGTATAAAAAACTAACAAAAAAATATAAAAATATAATTGGGCGGACCACGCCTATATTTAAAATTTTGTAAGGCTAATATTACATAGATTTGATTTTAATAATTAACGGATCAAATTTCCACTATGAAAACCCGGGAAATAATGAAAAAAAAATGTGGGCGGATCACGCCCATTTTTGGACCACATATTTTTAGGTGAATTATAACAATACTTTTTAAATTTTATAACTATATCTTGAATACTTTTCGAGTTATTAGTTCCTAAAGAGTTATATAAAAGTGACTTGTATGGGAGGTGGGCGTGTCCGTTGACCGATTTGGCTCATTTTCAAACTCAGTTCCTACTTTTGGCTTAAATATATTGAGACGATATTTCATCGCATTCTGATTAGTATTTCTCAAGTTATTCTGTATTCGGACAGCAAGACAGCAAGACGGACAGACAGACGGACATGGCTAAACGGACTCGGGTAGTGATGCTGATCAAGAATATATATACTTTTCCATACCGGACACGCCTCCTAAGGGGCGTTACAATATATGCACAAAGTTAATATACCCTGTACCTCATAGGTGTAGGGTATAAAAATTTAAAAAATATAATTGGACGGACCACGCTTATATTTAAAATTTTGTAAGGCTTATATTTCATAGATTTGATTTTAGTAATTTACGGATAAAATTTCCACTATGAAAACCCGGGAAATAATGAAACAAAATTGTGGGCGGATCACGCCCATTTTTGGACCATATATTTTTAGGTGAATTATAACAAAACGATTTAAATTTTATAACTATATCTTGAATAATTTTCGAGTTATTAGTTCCTAAAGAGTTAAAAAGTGACTTGTATGGGAGGTGGGCGTGTCCGTTGACCGATTTGGCTCATTTTCAAAATCAGTTCCTACTTTTGGCTAGAATATATTGAGACGAAATGTCATTGCATTCTGATCAGTCTTTCTCAAGTTATCGTGTATACGGTCAGAAAGACAACAAGACAGACAGACAGACGGACAGACAGCACATTTCAGTTCCTTTATTGATTTGCTATATTAATCCAAGTAAAGTAAGTAAAAATGACGAAACACTTTTTGACGAAATTTAATAAATTTAGGTTTGTATGAAATTTGTGAAGAAATTTGTCGATATAACGATTATTCTTCTAACTATAGAAACAATCTTCTTGAATATTTCTTGAGAGAATAAATATTTTTTTAACAATATGTGGTTACAAAAGACAAAATGTACTACATTTTTTTAAAGATATAAAGTAAAAAATTATGTGTTTTTTTTGTCTATTTATGTATATTAGGGATGTCAATCCCGATGTCAGTCCCGAAAAACTCATCCCAGGATCATCGTTAAATCCCGGGATTTTCGAGATTACAAAAAAGCTATTAGATCAATTTTTAATAGTTTATTCAAAAGTCTTTCAATGTTTTTATACACATTTGGTGAAAAAGTAAATCTAACATTTAATGGACTATAATCTTAAAACACTGACGTCAATTATAATGAATTACATGCTTTTTGACTTTTAACGAATTCACAATTGTTAAAAATTACGTGACTTTCGACTAATATTTATTCATATCATGTATGTATTTATTCATATCATTTCCACATTATTTTATTGTGTTGATTCGAACTGCGTTTTTAGTTTTTTCCCTATACGTAATGTTTTTTGGAGAAAAATGCAATTTATTATTTTTGCATTTTTCACTGCATTTAAAAAAAAAAATTATAAAAAGACTGACTGATAAAAAGACTTGAATAAAAATTAAAATAGTCATTGTCCATGAACAAGTCAACTTGAATGTCGTTTAAGATTGTAATAACCGGTTAAAGTTTAAAAATTAAAAAAAAGGAATTTATTTAATAAAAAATGTTTTAATATTATTTTAAAATATTAAAATTACTATAGATTCTACTCATTTCGACAATTGTATTACTTTTCGGTGCCTTTCTGATTTTTGTGATAAATAATTTTTTTATTTAATTTCAATTGTATAAAAATAATTCACTCTTTATATAAAAAAATATTAATTTCTAAATATATGAAAACGATTAATAAGTACTAGAGTTTGTGAACATACTATTTCTAATGTTCCGTAATAATGCGAACTGTGTTGGTACTTTTTGTACTATTACATTAAAATATCCAATAATTTCAATCGATATTTGAATCCAATCCAATAAACATAATAAGAATATGTACATTGAAGAAAGAACCAAAAGCAAAAATGCACGTTCCTAAATTTTTTTTTTTTTTTTTTTTTTTGGGAATATCTACTAAGATCCACAGCACTCAGACAGACTATATCCATTGTACTGTGAAATCTATTCCCTACAATTTTGTGGTTAATATCACCACGAGCGCCCATGCCCAAGCCGGGATTCGAACCCGAGACCTTCAGAATGCAAGTCCAGCGCGCTACCTCTGGACTGCTGAGGCCGGTCCTAAATTTAGTTAATTTTTAAAATTGTTATTAATTAAAAATCACATTTAACTTTAAAAAGATGTGTCCACTATAAACTATTTTTTTTTTTAATTATAATTTTTTTATGAAATATTGTTTTCCACAAAAAAAACCAATATCCCAATAAAAATTTGATTGTTCATTCAAAATTCAAATTTTCTTATATTTGTACTAAAAATAATTGTTCAATAAAAAGTATTAAAAAATGTTTGATGATCAACTGGGGTTTATATATCGCGTATTTTGTATTTTGGATACCATGTATATTTGGATAATAATAATAATAGTTTGGCACTACAGTCCTTTAGAACTTAGGCCGAGCTCTCTCACCATTCTGAGCTGAGCGTGTTATATTTGTACTGAAAGTGGTGGGACCTACAGTTTATTGACGAATCCGAACGGCGGGTGAGTGAGAGCTTTTCATAGGCAATGTGTAACTCTCGTAGGTTTGACCATTTACTGCCGAGAGGTAGCACGGTATAGAAAAATGTTTCCATGAAAATATATCGAAACCTAAAAATGTCGAAATTTTAAAAGCCTTAAAATGCCGAAACCATTTTTGGCCGAAACAAAAAATGTCGAAAAAACATTTTAAAGCTAGAAATGTCGAAAAAAAAATTCAAAATAAATATACTCACATTTTTTTATAGGAGCAAAAAATGTTGAAAATTAAAATGTCGAAATATCAAAATGTTGAAATACAAATTTCAAATCTTATTTGAGCCACACCAAATCGATAGGGGTTTGCAACTCACCTTTTGCGATATCAATGAAATTTTGGGTTTCGCTATATGCATTATTTCCAGAGATACGTTATTGTTTAAAGTTAGAAAGATCACTTTTTGTATGGTGGTTCATATACATCATATATTGATACTAGTAACTCTGTTAATGTGGCTAATGATCATTATCCCTGCACTTCAGATTTTAAGTACTTAATTCAAAATGTTTGTTGATTTATATTATAAATGTTCGTGCCAAATTTCAAGATGGTATTCTGATGGCATAATATTACGCTTTCAAATTAAATTAATATTTTTAAAATAGTTTTTATAGTTTTCAATTAATATTTACAGCTTATGGTATGTTCTCACCCCACCTGAGTCCCATCGTAGCGGAAATATGAGTCTCAAATAGAAATTTTTAGCTACTCTAGGATCCATGCGAAATGGAATATATATACCCTGAATTTCATTACGCACGGATCCTAAAGCAGCTGAACATTTTGAATTCGTAGCGAAGATTTGGATTTCGATATTCGTATTTTATTATATTTATTTATATTTGTTGGTTACAAAAATATTTTCTTACACAAGAATCGCTATTTTTGTTACTATGCATTTTTACTATGCGACTTTTTTTTTAAATTCGGACATTTTTAGTTTTCGACATTTTATTGTTCACTACTTTAGTTCACAATATATATATATATACATATATATATATGTATATATATATATATATATATATATATATATATATATATATATATATATATATATATATATATATACATTTATATATATATATATATATATATATATATATATATATATATATATATATATATATATATATATATATATATGCAGAGATCATCGATTTCGAAATTTTCTACTGGGTAAACTCGTTTCACTAAGCGCATATTTTTCAAATTCGTACTTGAGTTGTGATTGCTTGTTTTTGTGTAAGTGCTTTTGTTTAATTGCGTGCCGCGAACTTGTTTGGTAAATATTCACATTTGACTAACAACAAGATTTATTTATTAATCACAGTTCGTAAGCCAAAGAAGTGCCATTTGTATATAGCGCGCTACCTGTCGTGGGGCTATAATGGGACTGCACTTTGAATTTCTTTTAACATTCGCTGTTGTAGCGTGTTTGGTGGATGCCATACATCAACAGCAACAAACCCCGCTCCCACAAACATTTAGTTCAGGACTGGGATTTTATGGGACGCATAAAGAGGAGTACACAACACTTCACGAACAGTTGCAACCGCAGCTGGAAAAATCTGATGCGTTATTACGCAAGAGTAAAAGCTACAACGACTACAATGAAATCAATAACAATCAGTTTCATTTTAAAATAATCAACGAATGGAAATACTTGGATTTTGAGTATCCAACATATGCGCGAAGGCAACAGGCGATTGCGGCTAAGTAAGCATAACTAGTAGAATGTAATAAATTTGTTATATTTGTAAAATGCCTTTATAACAACACTATATTGACAAATAATTTGAACTCGAACGAAACTTATTATTTCTACACATTATAATACCCTACAGTAAGAGTGAAAGGATATGGTAGAAGGGGAACATTTACCACCTTTTTAAAAGCGCTGTAGAAAATTATCTAAAACTTTTTCGTTCAAACTTTTCTTTTGTTCGATGCTTACATTCATTAATATTTTAGTACTTACAAAACAGTTAATTTGCAGTTTTATATAGCTTTTTCCACATTTTCCAATTTGTAAAACAGTGTAATTGGTGCAGTGAATATTGTAAAAATGTCGATTACATATCAGCCATTCCACGTCAACCGGGCACTTTTGAGATTTACTATTGTTGATTTAGTTGAAATATTGCAATCATGTTTTATGTCCAAAATCATTTTACACATATTTCTTGTTTTATATCCCTTAATAAATTAAAGATTTCGTTGAAATTCAACCTTTTGCATTTGGTTAAATAACTGTAGCACGTGATCCATAAGTCCAATATTGAACAATTTGATCCCATTTGAAAGGTAAGAAATTGATATTTCTAATAGTTTACTCGTTTTTAAAACATATAATGCAAACATAATAAGAAAAAATGGTCCGAAAATTTTAAATCCGATTTTGATGGTCAGCACATAACTTTTTTTAAATTGTTTTCACACCATTACAAAACCACATCAATAATGCACCAACACCGAACCATTTAGAAAAATTTACTATTTTAAAACTTTCCTTTCTGACGTTTGAACGGCGCACATTGGGCTGAGTGTATTTAAAAGGCGTGCATCAATGTTTTTTGTATGTAACTTTTGAACTGAAAAAGATTTAGAAAAAAAAAAAAATAGTTTTGAAAACTAGACACTTCAGGGAATATATATGTATTTTTGTTTTAAACTTGTTCCATAAGTACCCTACATGTAATTGCAAGGCAGAGTTGACTGATTTATTGATTTTGTAGTTATCGATCTTAGTGTGTTTTGCATTCGTTTTTTTCGAAATATTTCATAATTGCTACTTTTGTCGCCGAATGTCGAACTTAAAAATTAAAATTTTCAGTAACTTTTAAAAGTGAGTAAGAAAAACACGATGTTAGCTATAATATGTGAAAATTTCAATGTAATAACTTAACAAAAAGTAATTTAAGTTCAATTTTTAAAAACGTATTAAAAAAAAATATTAAAAATTAGAAAAAAAATCAAAAAAGGGCCCTTTTGGACTGATATCCTGTTGAAAATAATACATATAAAACAATTCATTGAATGGTTTTCTATTCACTAGGAAGTCTATTTTATGATAGCACAAAAAAAATTCAAATGGATGAAATTATTGTTTTGGCCCAAATGCGCGCCTTCGATCCACTGTGCGGCGTCTATATATTAAAATTGCTTATAACAAGGTTGTTTACTCAAAATACAATGAAAAAATACCATTTATAATTTTTTTTAACGTAAACATATTCAATATAAAACATCTATTTTGGTTGAAATATATAAAAAATATTGGAATACAAATTTCGTCTATATTGTGTATTGTAAAGCTGTTTATATACAATTTTAATATATTGACGACCTACAAACGTCATAAAAACATTTTTTAGTGTTGGTACATTATTAATGCAGTTTGTGCAGGTTTAAAAATAAAATAAAAAAATTATGTGCTATATTGTGTATTGTAAAGCTGTTTATATACAATTTTAATATATTGTTACGAAAATTCAGTCTACGGAAAACTGTTCTACGAGTTCGTATCGCTGAATTGTGTACAAAATAAAAACACACTTATATTTGGTTTTAACTAGTATTATTTCAACTAGTATTAATTAACTTTATTAATTCACTTTAATAAACAACATTACTAATATAAAATTCAAACAACTGCTCCATGTCCACAATTTAGCTTAACAATGTTCACTCACGAGACACACTAGTTCACTATCAAATCACAACTGAAGTGCTGTACCTCTGATGCAGCTCCCTTATATACGCATGCATCAGTTCGACACGTTTCGACAAGCTTCGACTTGTTTCGAGAACCTTCTACTCGTTTCGTGAATGACGCATGCTATTGGTATCTCATGCGCACTCATGTGTTTTAATGCGCTGATCTTCCATCTCTTTCTCACACACTGCCTCAGCGCGCTGAATGATCTTCCGTCTCTTTCTAACACATGCTTAGTGCGCTGTATTGTCTTAATATTGATTGCTTGCACTATGGGACAAATTACATCTTTTCGTAACACTGCCCTCCACCTAAACCTATTCGTCCCGAACAGATGTTAATCCTCTCTCTCTGTTTTGCGTCAACCTTTCTAAATGAACGACTTTCATTTTTCGTCTGACGCCAGTAGAATTCTGAATCCTGTACACTAGGGATGCCCAACTCGCCTGCCCGCGGCTGACTGCACGGACAATCGAGTGCAGAAGTGAGCGGGGATTGCAACGCTGAAATGAGCAGGGCTTTTAGTGTTGCATTTTTAGAAATTCCGGGAAATTTAAATGTCTTTTTAAGAGTTTGATTATTTTAGATTGGTTTAACGGTTTAACTTAACTAAAGTTAACTAAATTAGTTTTCGAGATTTTATTGTTCACTACTTTAGTTCACAATATATATATTTATATCTATATTCATATATATGTATATACACATATATATACATATATATATATATATATATATATATATATATATATATATATATATATATATTTATATATATATATATATATATATATATATATATATATATATATATATATATATATATATATTTATATATATATATATATGTATATATATAGTAAAAAAAACACATATGTATTTATATTAAATAGGTTTTTCTTTCTTTTTAATACAATACTTTTTTCGGTGTATAACTAAAACTGGTTAGGGAAGTAAGTTCGGATGTCTCGGATCGACTGCAATGCAGAGATCATCGATTTCGAAATTTTCTACTGGGTAAAACTCGTTTCACTAAGCGCATATTTTTCAAATTCGTACTTGAGTTGTGATTGCTTGTTTTTGTGTATGTGCTTTTGTTTAATTGCGTGCCGCGAACTTGTTTGGTAAATATTCACATTTGACTAACAACAAGATTTATTTATTAATCACAGTTCGTAAGCCAATGAAGTGCCATTTGTATATAGCGCGCTACCTGTCGTGGGGCTATAATGGGACTGCACTTTGAATTTCTTTTAACATTCGCTGTTGTAGCGTGTTTGGTGGATGCCATACATCAACAGCAACAAACCCTGCTCCCACAAACATTTAGTTCAGGACTGGGATTTTATGGGACGCATAAAGAGGAGTACACAACACTTCACGAACAGTTGCAACCGCAGCTGGAAAAATCTGATGCGTTATTACGCAAGAGTAAAAGCTACAACGACTACAATGAAATCAATAACAATCAGTTTCATTTTAAAATAATCAACGAATGGAAATACTTGGATTTTGAGTATCCAACATATGCGCGAAGGCAACAGGCGATTGCGGCTAAGTAAGCATAACTAGTAGAATGTAATAAATTTGTTATATTTGTAAAATGCCTTTATAACAACACTATATTGACAAATAATTTGAACTCGAACGAAACTTATTATTTCTACACATTATAATACCCTACAGTAAGAGTGAAAGGATATGGTAGAAGGGGAACATTTACCACCTTTTTAAAAGCGCTGTAGAAAATTATCTAAAACTTTTTCGTTCAAACTTTTCTTTTGTTCGATGCTTACATTCATTAATATTTTAGTACTTACAAAACAGTTAATTTGCAGTTTTATATAGCTTTTTCCACATTTTCCAATTTGTAAAACAGTGTAATTGGTGCAGTGAATATTGTAAAAATGTCGATTACATATCAGCCATTCCACGTCAACCGGGCACTTTTGAGATTTACTATTGTTGATTTAGTTGAAATATTGCAATCATGTTTTATGTCCAAAATCATTTTACACATATTTCTTGTTTTATATCCCTTAATAAATTAAAGATTTCGTTGAAATTCAACCTTTTGCATTTGGTTAAATAACTGTAGCACGTGATCCATAAGTCCAATATTGAACAATTTGATCCCATTTTAAAGGTAAGAAATTGATATTTCTAATAGTTTACTCGTTTTTAAAACATATAATGCAAACATAATAAGAAAAAATGGTCCGAAAATTTTAAATCCGATTTTGATGGTCAGCACATAACTTTTTTTAAATTGTTTTCACACCATTACAAAACCACATCAATAATGCACCAACACCGAACCATTTAGAAAAATTTACTATTTTAAAACTTTCCTTTCTGACGTTTGAACGGCGCACATTGGGCTGAGTGTATTTAAAAGGCGTGCATCAATGTTTTTTGTATGTAACTTTTGAACTGAAAAAGATTTAGAAAAAAAAAAAAATAGTTTTGAAAACTAGACACTTCAGGGAATATATATGTATTTTTGTTTTAAACTTGTTCCATAAGTACCCTACATGTAATTGCAAGGCAGAGTTGACTGATTTATTGATTTTGTAGTTATCGATCTTAGTGTGTTTTGCATTCGTTTTTTTCGAAATATTTCATAATTGCTACTTTTGTCGCCGAATGTCGAACTTAAAAATTAAAATTTTCAGTAACTTTTAAAAGTGAGTAAGAAAAACACGATGTTAGCTATAATATGTGAAAATTTCAATGTAATAACTTAACAAAAAGTAATTTAAGTTCAATTTTTAAAAACGTATTAAAAAAAAATATTAAAAATTAGAAAAAAAATCAAAAAAGGGCCCTTTTGGACTGATATCCTGTTGAAAATAATACATATAAAACAATTCATTGAATGGTTTTCTATTCACTAGGAAGTCTATTTTATGATAGCACAAAAAAAATTCAAATGGATGAAATTATTGTTTTGGCCCAAATGCGCGCCTTCGATCCACTGTGCGGCGTCTATATATTAAAATTGCTTATAACAAGGTTGTTTACTCAAAATACAATGAAAAAATACCATTTATAATTTTTTTTAACGTAAACATATTCAATATAAAACATCTATTTTGGTTGAAATATATAAAAAATATTGGAATACAAATTTCGTCTATATTGTGTATTGTAAAGCTGTTTATATACAATTTTAATATATTGACGACCTACAAACGTCATAAAAACATTTTTTAGTGTTGGTACATTATTAATGCAGTTTGTGAAGGTTTAAAAATAAAATAAAAAAATTATGTGCTATATTGTGTATTGTAAAGCTGTTTATATACAATTTTAATATATTGTTACGAAAATTCAGTCTACGGAAAACTGTTCTACGAGTTCGTATCGCTGAATTGTGTACAAAATAAAAACACACTTATATTTGGTTTTAACTAGTATTATTTCAACTAGTATTAATTAACTTTATTAATTCACTTTAATAAACAACATTACTAATATAAAATTCAAACAACTGCTGCATGTCCACAATTTAGCTTAACAATGTTCACTCACGAGACACACTAGTTCACTATCAAATCACAACTGAAGTGCTGTACCTCTGATGCAGCTCCCTTATATACGCATGCATCAGTTCGACACGTTTCGACAAGCTTCGACTTGTTTCGAGAACCTTCTACTCGTTTCGTGAATGACGCATGCTATTGGTATCTCATGCGCACTCATGTGTTTTAATGCGCTGATCTTCCATCTCTTTCTCACACACTGCCTCAGTGCGCTGAATGATCTTCCGTCTCTTTCTAACACATGCTTAGTGCGCTGTATTGTCTTAATGTTGATTGCTTGCACTATGGGACAAATTACATCTTTTCGTAACACTGCCCTCCACTCGCCGAATGTCGAACTTAAAAATAAAAATTTTCAGTAACTTTTAAAAGTGAGTAAGAAATACACGATGTTAGCTAAATTATGTGAAAATTTCAATGTAATAACTTAACAAAAAGTAATTTAAGTTCAATTTTTAAAAACGTATTAAAAAAAAATATTAAAAATTAGAAAATAAATCAAAAAAGGGCCCTTTTGGACTGATATGCTGTTGAAAAAAATACATATAAAACAATTCATTGAATGGTTTTCTATTCACTAGGAAGTCTATTATTTGATTGCACAAAAAAAAAATTCAGATGTATGAAATTATTGTTTTGGCCCAAATGCGCGCCTTCGATCCACTGTGCGGCGTCTATATATTAAAATTGCTTATTACAAGGTTGTTTACTCAAAATACAATGAAAAAATACCATTGATAATTGTTTTTAACGTAAACATATTCAATATAAAACATCTCTTTTGGTTGAAATATATAAAAAATATTGGAATACAAATTTCGTCTATATTGTGTATTGTAAAGCTGTTTATATACAATTTTAATATATTGACGACCTACAAACGTCATAAAAACATTTTTAAATGTTGATACATTATTAATGCAGTTTTGTGAAGGTTTAAAAATAAAATAAAAAGATTATGTGCTGATCACCAAAATCGCCCAGCAAGACACTACTGACCGAAACTTCAACACAAATGCAAAATGTTTGCGACTCACTTATCCATGTAAGAAAAAGCTGTGTAAACGTGCGTAAGACAGGGATGTAAAGTCACACGTATACACAAGATTTGATCATTTTTTTCCCGTCATGTGACCGAAATTTTGATCGAAACTTTGATCATTGCTACCCCTAAAATGATCAATAAAATGACCGACTTAGTTCTTGCTGGGCGGTTTTTATAACTTTCAGACCATCATTTCCTATTATGTTTGTATTAGAGGTTTTAAAAACGAGTAAACCATTAGAAAGAACAATATATTCTCTTTCAAATCAGTCCAAAAGTTCAATATTGAACTTATGGTTCACGTGCTATAGTAGTTTTATTAAATACAAAATGTTGAATATTGATGAAATTTTTCAATTTATTAAGGGGTAGAAATGCCAGCAAAAAACAATATTTTGATAAAAAAAATACGTGTCAAATATTTTTTTTGGCACAGAAGTTGACTGATTAATTGATATTATAGTTATCGATCTTAGTATGTTTTGCATTAGCCACGATTAGCCACACAAGCAAGTTTCATCCTATTTACATACTAGTTTTTTCGAAATATTTCATAAATTGCTACTTTTGTCGCCGAATGTCGAACTTAAAAATTAAAATTTTCAGTATCTTTTTAAAGTGAGTATAAAATACATGATGTTAGCTATAATATGTGAAAATTTCAATGTAATAACTTAACAAAAAGTAATTTAAATTCAATTATTAATAAAAGTATTCAAAAAAATATTAAAATTTACAAAAAAATCAAAAAAGGGCCCTTTTGGACTGATATCCTGTTGAAAATAATACATATAAAACAATTCATTCAATGGTTTTCTATTCACTAGGAAGTCTATTTAATGAATGCACAAAAAAAAATCAAATTGATGAAGTTATTGTTTTCGCCCAAATGCGCGCCTTCGATCCACTGTGCGGCGTCTAATTGCTTATAACAAGGTTGTTTACTCAAAATACAATGAAAAAATACCATTTATAATTGGTTTTAACGTAGTAATATATTCAATATAAAACATCTATTTTGGTTGTAATATATAAAAAATATTGGAATACAAATTTCGTCTATATTGTGTATTGTAAAGCTGTTTATATACAATTTTAATATATTGTTACGAAAATTCTGTCTACGGAAAACTGTTCTACGAGTTCGTATCGCTGAATTGTGTACAAAATAAAAACACACTTATATTTGGTTTTAACTAGTATTATTTCAACTAGTATTAATTAACTTTATTAATTCACTTTAATAAAGAACTTTACTAATATCAAATTCAAACAACTGCTGCATGTCCACAATTTAGCTTAACAATGCTCACTCACGAGACACACTAGTTCACTATTAAATCACAACTGAAGTGCTGTACCTCTGATGTAGCTCCCTTATATACGCATGTATCAGTTCGACACGTTTCGACAAGCTTCGTCTTGTTTCGAGAACCTTCTACTCGTTTCGTGAATGACGCATGCTATTGGTATCTCATGCGCACTCATGTGTTTTAATGCGCTGATCTTCCATCTCTTTCTCACACACTGCCTCAGTGCGCTGAATGATCTTCCGTCTCTTTCTAACACATGCTTAGTGCGCTGAATTGTCTTGCGTCTCATTAATTAATGTTGATTGCTTGCACTATGGGACAAATTACATCTTTTCGTAACACTGCCCTCCACCTAAATCTATTCGTCCCGAACAGATGTTAATCCTCTCTCTCTGTTTTGCGTCAACCTTTCTAAATGAACGACTTTCCTTTTTTAGTCTGACGCCAGTAGTATTCTGAATCCTGTACACTAGGGATGCCCAACTCGCCTGCCCGCGGCTGACTGCACGGGCAATCGAGTGCAGAAGTGAGCGGGGATTGCAACGCTGAAATGAGCGGGGCTTTTAGTGTTGCATTTTTAGATATTTCGGGAAATTTAAATGTCTTTTTAAGAGTTTGATTATTTTAGATTGGTTTAACGGTTTAACTTAACTAAACTTAGCTAAATTCTAAAATAATTATTCATTTCACATTTCTGCCCTATTTTACTTAAGAAATGATGCAACACTGAAAGAAGAGAGTGCGATGATAGTACGGTGTAACAAAGGAAATCAAAACCTTACATAAATATAATTCGTTGTTTTGTAAAGAAATTTACATAGAATTATCCAAAAATACTGTATTTCATGAAAAACATGTTATTTTTGTTAAAACCAATCTTATATGTTTTTATTCTGTTTATAAAATTGGACAAATTAACAAAAAATGTTATTGCAAAAGAGTCAAGTGAGTTATTAACATTTGTTTTCTAATTAATAAGATTTTTTATAATATACATTAATCGTTTACCTACAAAGTATACAATATTAAATGAAAATATAAATATTTAAATCATTAACTAAATAATATGTTCTGTAGCGTGTGACCTGAAATGAAAAAAGAAGACGAAATATTAAACAAACATTATAAAAAAAATAAATTCACAATAATAGATAAATTATTGAAAATAAAGAAAATTATAATCAATGCTCTGAAAAGATAAAAAAAAAATGAAAAATAAAAATAAAAAAAAATAGGAACACTTGAAAACATAAATAAAATAAATTACAATTATACTCTGATACTTACCCTAAATCCAAAAAAAAACTGCACCTGAAAAGAAAAAAAGAAAAAAATTAAAAATTAAAATTTTCAGTAACTTTTAAAAGTGAGTAAGAAAAACACGATGTTAGCTATAATATGTGAAAATTTCAATGTAATAACTTAACAAAAAGTAATTTAAGTTCAATTTTTAAAAACGTATTAAAAAAAATATTAAAAATTAGAAAAAAAATCAAAAAAGGGCCCTTTTGGACTGATATCCTGTTGAAAATAATACATATAAAACAATTCATTGAATGGTTTTCTATTCACTAGGAAGTCTATTTTATGATAGCACAAAAAAAATTCAAATGGATGAAATTATTGTTTTGGCCCAAATGCGCGCCTTCGATCCACTGTGCGGCGTCTATATATTAAAATTGCTTATTACAAGGTTGTTTACTCAAAATACAATGAAAAAATACCATTGATAATTGTTTTTAACGTAAACATATTCAATATAAAACATCTATTTTGGTTGAAATATATAAAAAATATTGGAATACAAATTTCGTCTATATTGTGTATTGTAAAGCTGTTTATATAAAATTTTAATATATTGACGACCTACAAACGTCATAAAAACATTTTTAAATGTTGATACATTATTAATGCAGTTTTGTGAAGGTTTAAAAATAAAATAAAAAAATTATGTTCTGATCACCAAAATCGCCCAGCAAGAGACTACCTACCGAAACTTCAACACAAATGCAAAATGTTTGCGACTCACTTATCCATGTAAGAAAAAGCTGTGTAAACGTGCGTAAGACAGGGATGTAAAGTCACACGTATACACAAGATTTGATCATTTTTTTCCCGTCATGTGACCGAAATTTTGATCGAAACTTTGATCATTGCTACCCCTAAAATGATCAATAAAATGACCGACTTAGTTCTTGCTGGGCGGTTTTTATAACTTTCAGACCATCATTTCCTATTATGTTTGTATTAGAGGTTTTAAAAACGAGTAAACCATTAGAAAGAACAATATATTCTCTTTCAAATCAGTCCAAAAGTTCAATATTGAACTTATGGTTCACGTGCTATAGTAGTTTTATTAAATACAAAATGTTGAATATTGATGAAATTTTTCAATTTATTAAGGGGTAGAAATGCCAGCAAAAAACAATATTTTGATAAAAAAAATACGTGTCAAATATTTTTTTTGGCACAGAAGTTGACTGATTAATTGATATTATAGTTATCGATCTTAGTATGTTTTGCATTAGCCACGATTAGCCACACAAGCAAGTTTCATCCTATTTACATACTAGTTTTTTCGAAATATTTCATAAATTGCTACTTTTGTCGCCGAATGTCGAACTTAAAAATTAAAATTTTCAGTATCTTTTTAAAGTGAGTATGAAATACATGATGTTAGCTATAATATGTGAAAATTTCAATGTAATAACTTAACAAAAAGTAATTTAAATTCAATTATTAATAAAAGTATTCAAAAAAATATTAAAATTTACAAAAAAATCAAAAAAGGGCCCTTTTGGACTGATATCCTGTTGAAAATAATACATATAAAACAATTCATTCAATGGTTTTCTATTCACTAGGAAGTCTATTTAATGAATGCACAAAAAAAAATCAAATTGATGAAGTTATTGTTTTGGCCCAAATGCGCGCCTTCGATCCACTGTGCGGCGTCTAATTGCTTATAACAAGGTTGTTTACTCAAAATACAATGAAAAAATACCATTTATAATTGGTTTTAACGTAGTAATATATTCAATATAAAACATCTATTTTGGTTGTAATATATAAAAAATATTGGAATACAAATTTCGTCTATATTGTGTATTGTAAAGCTGTTTATATACAATTTTAATATATTGTTACGAAAATTCTGTCTACGGAAAACTGTTCTACGAGTTCGTATCGCTGAATTGTGTACAAAATAAAAACACACTTATATTTGGTTTTAACTAGTATTATTTCAACTAGTATTAATTAACTTTATTAATTCACTTTAATAAAGAACTTTACTAATATCAAATTCAAACAACTGCTGCATGTCCACAATTTAGCTTAACAATGCTCACTCACGAGACACACTAGTTCACTATTAAATCACAACTGAAGTGCTGTACCTCTGATGTAGCTCCCTTATATACGCATGTATCAGTTCGACACGTTTCGACAAGCTTCGTCTTGTTTCGAGAACCTTCTACTCGTTTCGTGAATGACGCATGCTATTGGTATCTCATGCGCACTCATGTGTTTTAATGCGCTGATCTTCCATCTCTTTCTCACACACTGCCTCAGTGCGCTGAATGATCTTCCGTCTCTTTCTAACACATGCTTAGTGCGCTGAATTGTCTTGCGTCTCATTAATTAATGTTGATTGCTTGCACTATGGGACAAATTACATCTTTTCGTAACACTGCCCTCCACCTAAATCTATTCGTCCCGAACAGATGTTAATCCTCTCTCTCTGTTTTGCGTCAACCTTTCTAAATGAACGACTTTCCTTTTTTAGTCTGACGCCAGTAGTATTCTGAATCCTGTACACTAGGGATGCCCAACTCGCCTGCCCGCGGCTGACTGCACGGGCAATCGAGTGCAGAAGTGAGCGGGGATTGCAACGCTGAAATGAGCGGGGCTTTTAGTGTTGCATTTTTAGATATTTCGGGAAATTTAAATGTCTTTTTAAGAGTTTGATTATTTTAGATTGGTTTAACGGTTTAACTTAACTAAACTTAGCTAAATTCTAAAATAATTATTCATTTCACATTTCTGCCCTATTTTACTTAAGAAATGATGCAACACTGAAAGAAGAGAGTGCGATGATAGTACGGTGTAACAAAGGAAATCAAAACCTTACATAAATATAATTCGTTGTTTTGTAAAGAAATTTACATAGAATTATCCAAAAATACTGTATTTCATGAAAAACATGTTATTTTTGTTAAAACCAATCTTATATGTTTTTATTCTGTTTATAAAATTGGACAAATTAACAAAAAATGTTATTGCAAAAGAGTCAAGTGAGTTATTAATATTTGTTTTCTAATTAATAAGATTTTTTATAATATACATTAATCGTTTACATACAAAGTATACAATATTAAATGAAAATATAAATATTTAAATCATTAACTAAATAATATGTTCTGTAGCGTGTGACCTGAAATGAAAAAAGAAGACGAAATATTAAACAAACATTATAAAAAAAATAAATTCACAATAATAGATAAATTATTGAAAATAAAGAAAATTATAATCAATGCTCTGAAAAGATAAAAAAAAAATGAAAAATAAAAATAAAAAAAAATAGGAACACTTGAAAACATAAATAAAATAAATTACAATTATACTCTGATACTTACCCTAAATCCAAAAAAAAACTGCACCTGAAAAGAAAAAAAGAAAAAACTTAAAAATTAAAATTTTCAGTAACTTTTAAAAGTGAGTAAGAAAAACACGATGTTAGCTATAATATGTGAAAATTTCAATGTAATAACTTAACAAAAAGTAATTTAAGTTCAATTTTTAAAAACGTATTAAAAAAAATATTAAAAATTAGAAAAAAAATCAAAAAAGGGCCCTTTTGGACTGATATCCTGTTGAAAATAATACATATAAAACAATTCATTGAATGGTTTTCTATTCACTAGGAAGTCTATTTTATGATAGCACAAAAAAAATTCAAATGGATGAAATTATTGTTTTGGCCCAAATGCGCGCCTTCGATCCACTGTGCGGCGTCTATATATTAAAATTGCTTATTACAAGGTTGTTTACTCAAAATACAATGAAAAAATACCATTGATAATTGTTTTTAACGTAAACATATTCAATATAAAACATCTATTTTGGTTGAAATATATAAAAAATATTGGAATACAAATTTCGTCTATATTGTGTATTGTAAAGCTGTTTATATAAAATTTTAATATATTGACGACCTACAAACGTCATAAAAACATTTTTAAATGTTGATACATTATTAATGCAGTTTTGTGAAGGTTTAAAAATAAAATAAAAAAATTATGTTCTGATCACCAAAATCGCCCAGCAAGAGACTACCTACCGAAACTTCAACACAAATGCAAAATGTTTGCGACTCACTTATCCATGTAAGAAAAAGCTGTGTAAACGTGCGTAAGACAGGGATGTAAAGTCACACGTATACACAAGATTTGATCATTTTTTTCCCGTCATGTGACCGAAATTTTGATCGAAACTTTGATCATTGCTACCCCTAAAATGATCAATAAAATGACCGACTTAGTTCTTGCTGGGCGGTTTTTATAACTTTCAGACCATCATTTCCTATTATGTTTGTATTAGAGGTTTTAAAAACGAGTAAACCATTAGAAAGAACAATATATTCTCTTTCAAATCAGTCCAAAAGTTCAATATTGAACTTATGGTTCACGTGCTATAGTAGTTTTATTAAATACAAAATGTTGAATATTGATGAAATTTTTCAATTTATTAAGGGGTAGAAATGCCAGCAAAAAACAATATTTTGATAAAAAAAATACGTGTCAAATATTTTTTTTGGCACAGAAGTTGACTGATTAATTGATATTATAGTTATCGATCTTAGTATGTTTTGCATTAGCCACGATTAGCCACACAAGCAAGTTTCATCCTATTTACATACTAGTTTTTTCGAAATATTTCATAAATTGCTACTTTTGTCGCCGAATGTCGAACTTAAAAATTAAAATTTTCAGTATCTTTTTAAAGTGAGTATGAAATACATGATGTTAGCTATAATATGTGAAAATTTCAATGTAATAACTTAACAAAAAGTAATTTAAATTCAATTATTAATAAAAGTATTCAAAAAAATATTAAAATTTACAAAAAAATCAAAAAAGGGCCCTTTTGGACTGATATCCTGTTGAAAATAATACATATAAAACAATTCATTCAATGGTTTTCTATTCACTAGGAAGTCTATTTAATGAATGCACAAAAAAAAATCAAATTGATGAAGTTATTGTTTTGGCCCAAATGCGCGCCTTCGATCCACTGTGCGGCGTCTAATTGCTTATAACAAGGTTGTTTACTCAAAATACAATGAAAAAATACCATTTATAATTGGTTTTAACGTAGTAATATATTCAATATAAAACATCTATTTTGGTTGTAATATATAAAAAATATTGGAATACAAATTTCGTCTATATTGTGTATTGTAAAGCTGTTTATATACAATTTTAATATATTGTTACGAAAATTCTGTCTACGGAAAACTGTTCTACGAGTTCGTATCGCTGAATTGTGTACAAAATAAAAACACACTTATATTTGGTTTTAACTAGTATTATTTCAACTAGTATTAATTAACTTTATTAATTCACTTTAATAAAGAACTTTACTAATATCAAATTCAAACAACTGCTGCATGTCCACAATTTAGCTTAACAATGCTCACTCACGAGACACACTAGTTCACTATTAAATCACAACTGAAGTGCTGTACCTCTGATGTAGCTCCCTTATATACGCATGTATCAGTTCGACACGTTTCGACAAGCTTCGTCTTGTTTCGAGAACCTTCTACTCGTTTCGTGAATGACGCATGCTATTGGTATCTCATGCGCACTCATGTGTTTTAATGCGCTGATCTTCCATCTCTTTCTCACACACTGCCTCAGTGCGCTGAATGATCTTCCGTCTCTTTCTAACACATGCTTAGTGCGCTGAATTGTCTTGCGTCTCATTAATTAATGTTGATTGCTTGCACTATGGGACAAATTACATCTTTTCGTAACACTGCCCTCCACCTAAATCTATTCGTCCCGAACAGATGTTAATCCTCTCTCTCTGTTTTGCGTCAACCTTTCTAAATGAACGACTTTCCTTGTTTAGTCTGACGCCAGTAGTATTCTGAATCCTGTACACTAGGGATGCCCAACTCGCCTGCCCGCGGCTGACTGCACGGGCAATCGAGTGCAGAAGTGAGCGGGGATTGCAACGCTGAAATGAGCGGGGCTTTTAGTGTTGCATTTTTAGATATTTCGGGAAATTTAAATGTCTTTTTAAGAGTTTGATTATTTTAGATTGGTTTAACGGTTTAACTTAACTAAACTTAGCTAAATTCTAAAATAATTATTCATTTCACATTTCTGCCCTATTTTACTTAAGAAATGATGCAACACTGAAAGAAGAGAGTGCGATGATAGTACGGTGTAACAAAGGAAATCAAAACCTTACATAAATATAATTCGTTGTTTTGTAAAGAAATTTACATAGAATTATCCAAAAATACTGTATTTCATGAAAAACATGTTATTTTTGTTAAAACCAATCTTATATGTTTTTATTCTGTTTATAAAATTGGACAAATTAACAAAAAATGTTATTTCAAAAGAGTCAAGTGAGTTATTAATATTTGTTTTCTAATTAATAAGATTTTTTATAATATACATTAATCGTTTACATACAAAGTATACAATATTAAATGAAAATATAAATATTTAAATCATTAACTAAATAATATGTTCTGTAGCGTGTGACCTGAAATGAAAAAAGAAGACGAAATATTAAACAAACATTATAAAAAAAATAAATTCACAATAATAGATAAATTATTGAAAATAAAGAAAATTATAATCAATGCTCTGAAAAGATAAAAAAAAATGAAAAATAAAAATAAAAAAAAATAGGAACACTTGAAAACATAAATAAAATAAATTACAATTATACTCTGATACTTACCCTAAATCCAAAAAAAAACTGCACCTGAAAAGAAAAAAAAAAAAACTTAAAAATTAAAATTTTCAGTAACTTTTAAAAGTGAGTAAGAAAAACACGATGTTAGCTATAATATGTGAAAATTTCAATGTAATAACTTAACAAAAAGTAATTTAAGTTCAATTTTTAAAAACGTATTAAAAAAAATATTAAAAATTAGAAAAAAAATCAAAAAAGGGCCCTTTTGGACTGATATCCTGTTGAAAATAATACATATAAAACAATTCATTGAATGGTTTTCTATTCACTAGGAAGTCTATTTTATGATAGCACAAAAAAAATTCAAATGGATGAAATTATTGTTTTGGCCCAAATGCGCGCCTTCGATCCACTGTGCGGCGTCTATATATTAAAATTGCTTATTACAAGGTTGTTTACTCAAAATACAATGAAAAAATACCATTGATAATTGTTTTTAACGTAAACATATTCAATATAAAACATCTATTTTGGTTGAAATATATAAAAAATATTGGAATACAAATTTCGTCTATATTGTGTATTGTAAAGCTGTTTATATAAAATTTTAATATATTGACGACCTACAAACGTCATAAAAACATTTTTAAATGTTGATACATTATTAATGCAGTTAAGGTTTAAAAATAAAATAAAAAAATTATGTTCTGATCACCAAAATCGCCCAGCAAGAGACTACCTACCGAAACTTCAACACAAATGCAAAATGTTTGCGACTCACTTATCCATGTAAGAAAAAGCTGTGTAAACGTGCGTAAGACAGGGATGTAAAGTCACACGTATACACAAGATTTGATCATTTTTTTCCCGTCATGTGACCGAAATTTTGATCGAAACTTTGATCATTGCTACCCCTAAAATGATCAATAAAATGACCGACTTAGTTCTTGCTGGGCGGTTTTTATAACTTTCAGACCATCATTTCCTATTATGTTTGTATAAGAGGTTTTAAAAACGAGTAAACCATTAGAAAGAACAATATATTCTCTTTCAAATCAGTCCAAAAGTTCAATATTGAACTTATGGTTCACGTGCTATAGTAGTTTTATTAAATACAAAATGTTGAATATTGATGAAATTTTTCAATTTATTAAGGGGTAGAAATGCCAGCAAAAAACAATATTTTGATAAAAAAAATACGTGTCAAATATTTTTTTTGGCACAGAAGTTGACTGATTAATTGATATTGTAGTTATCGATCTTAGTATGTTTTGCATTAGCCACGATTAGCCACACAAGCAAGTTTCATCCTATTTACATACTAGTTTTTTCGAAATATTTCATAAATTGCTACTTTTGTCGCCGAATGTCGAACTTAAAAATTAAAATTTTCAGTATCTTTTTAAAGTGAGTATGAAATACATGATGTTAGCTATAATATGTGAAAATTTCAATGTAATAACTTAACAAAAAGTAATTTAAATTCAATTATTAATAAAAGTATTCAAAAAAATATTAAAATTTACAAAAAAATCAAAAAAGGGCCCTTTTGGACTGATATCCTGTTGAAAATAATACATATAAAACAATTCATTCAATGGTTTTCTATTCACTAGGAAGTCTATTTAATGAATGCACAAAAAAAAAATCAAATTGATGAAGTTATTGTTTTGGCCCAAATGCGCGCCTTCGATCCACTGTGCGGCGTCTATATATTAAAATTGCTTATAACAAGGTTGTTTACTCAAAATACAATGAAAAAATACCATTGATTAACGTAAACATATTCAATATAAAACATCTATTTTGGTTGAAATATATAAAAAATAGTGGAATACAAATTTCGTCTATATTGTGTATTGTAAAGCTGTTTATATACAATTTTAATATATTGACGACCTACAAACGTCATAAAAACATTTTTTAGTGTTGGTACATTATTAATGCAGTTTGTGAAGGTTTAAAAATAAAATAAAAAAATTATGTGCTATATTGTGTATTGTAAAGCTGTTTATATACAATTTTAATATATTGTTACGAAAATTCAGTCTACGGAAAACTGTTCTACGAGTTCGTATCGCTGAATTGTGTACAAAATAAAAACACACTTATATTTGGTTTTAACTAGTATTATTTCAACTAGTATTAATTAACTTTATTAATTCACTTTAATAAACAACATTACTAATATAAAATTCAAACAACTGCTGCATGTCCACAATTTAGCTTAACAATGTTCACTCACGAGACACACTAGTTCACTATCAAATCACAACTGAAGTGCTGTACCTCTGATGCGGCTCCCTTATATACGCATGCATCAGTTCGACACGTTTCGACAAGCTTCGACTTGTTTCGAGAACCTTCTACTCGTTTCGTGAATGACGCATGCTATGTTTTAATGCGCTGACCTGCCCGCGGCTGACTGCACGGGCAATCGAGTGCAGTAGTGAGCGGGGATTGCAACGCTGAAATGAGCGGGGCTTTTAGTGTTGCATTTTTAGAAATTCCGGGAAATTTAAATGTCTTTTTAAGAGTTTGATTATTTTAGATTGGTTTAACGGTTTAACTTAACTAAACTTATCTAAATTCTAAAATAATTATTCATTTCACATTTCTGCCCTATTTTACTTAAGAAATGATGCAACACTGAAAGAAGAGATTGCGATGAGAGTACGGTGTAACAAAGGAAATCAAAACCTTACATAAATATAATTCGTTGTTTTGTAAAGAAATGTACATAGAATTATCCAAAAATACTGTATTTCATGAAAAACATGTTATTTTTGTTAAAACCAATCTTATATGTTTTTATTCTGTTTATAAAATTGGACAAATTAACAAAAAATGTTATTGCAAAAGAGTCAAGTGAGTTATTAATATTTGTTTTCTAATTAATAAGATTTTTTATAATATACATTAATCGTTTACATACAAAGTATACAATATTAAATGAAAATATAAATATTTAAATCATTAACTAAATGATATGTTCTGTGGCGTGTGACCTGAAATGAAAAAAGAAGACGAAATATTAAACAAACATTATAAAAAAAAAAAATTCACAATAATAGATAAATTATTGAAAATAAAGAAAATTATAATCAATGCTCTGAAAAGATAAAAAAAAATGAAAAATAAAAATAAAAAAAAATAGGAACACTTGAAAACATAAATAAAATAAATTAAAATTATACTCTGATACTTACCCTAAATCCAAAAAAAAACTGCACCTGAAAAGAAAAAAAGAAAAATAGTAGTGAAAAAAAATACTTACCTGCAAACCCTGATCCAAAAACACCAAATCTGAAAAAGAAAAATTACAATTAATTGCGCTTAAAATTTAAATCATGAAAACGAAAGCCATCTTTAGGTGCAAAGAAATGTGCAAACAGAACGATGCAAAATATATGTTGCTAGAGGGGCATGAAATTAGCTCAGCCAAAGAAAGAAAAGCGAGATGCAACATGTACAAAAAGCTTTTGTAGATACTCACCATGTCAATTTTGTTAGTGTTTCCCTTGCCCGTTTCTTCGTCGAATATGCAGCAGTGAAATGCATAAAATGACTTTGCGGAAATTTTTATAGCGATCAGATGTCAAAACTAAAAAAATTAAAATTATTTTTTTTTTAAATAAAATTCAGTAAATGAAAAAAAATATCAGCAAATTTAAAGTGAATTTTTTTCACAAGGACTCAGGATTAGTTTCAAAGGAAGGACTAGGAGGCAGTTATATTGGGAAAATGAAAAATTAAGGTCAATTACCGGAAGACGCGCAGTCGATACCACCGAGAGTCACGGGAGTCGCTGGCGGCAGCAGCAGAAAACCACATCTAAGTGCCAAATTTTGAAAAAATATATATATCCCGACATCTACCCGCCTTCGTGCGGAGCGAGAACACAAAAAACTCCATCGGGAACGACTGCGCTCCAAATTCGTGCGGATGCCAGCAAATTTCCAACAAAAAATGTCTACCATGAAAACGTCCTAAGAAACCCTGCAAAGTAAAAGTTAAATAAAACAAAAACGAATTAATAAATAAAATAAATGCAGATTTTTAAAAAGATTTATAAAGGAATAGAAAGTTATGAATAAATAAATAAAACAACCTACCTATAAAAAAAACCTACCGTAGAAAAAAGAACTGAAAATAAAAATTTAATAAAATGTTAAAATTTTTATAAAAAAAAAATACCATACTTACCCATTATAAAAACACCTGAAACGAAAAGAAATTTGTTAAATACCTAAAAAGAAAATTATTCAAATGTCTGCAAAGAAAATAAAAAAAACCTGAAAAGAGAATTAAAATGTTAAATGTAAATTAAAATTTTTGTTAAAATCTGAAAAGAAACCTGAAAAGAAAAAAGAATTTAAAATTTGTTGTTAAAAATCTGAAAAGAAAAAAAGAAACCTGAAAAGAAAAAGAATTTAAAATTTTTGTTAAAAATCTGAAAAAAAAGATACCTGAACAGAAAAAGAATTTAAAATTTTTGTTAAAAATCTGAAAAGAAAAAAAAAGAAACCTGAATAGAAAAAAAAAATTTATATTTGTATTAAAATTTTGAAGATAATTAAAATAAGTTAAAAGTAGAAAAGGAAGTTGTTTGTTAAAATCTGAAAACAAATAAAATTTAAGATAATAATAGAAAAGAAAAACCTGAAAAGAAATAAATTTATAAGTGGATAAAAAAATATAAAAAAAACAGTAGTAAAGTAAATGTTAATAAATAGTTGTAAAAAGATTAAGAAATAAAAATAATTAAAATTTAAATATATATTACCTTGACCATGTCTATCCCATCATATCCGCGGTAGAGACCTTTGTCCACGACCCCATCCCCTCCAGAGAGCTCTTTTGAGGTAGGGAATTCGAATGTCCAGAGGTGAAAAGAATCCTCAACAAACAAATAGAACCTGGCCAAAAATATATATGAGAAAATATATGTATTTTCATTAATTTTGAAATTATAAAATCTTACAATTTCAAAATACTCACCTTAAGTTCACTTAAGTACGTTTTGCGTGGCACTAATCGTTGCAGTCGGTTGTTGTTGAAGTCCCTTCTTAGTCTTTATTTGTTTCGTTTGATGTAGTACACTGTGAATAAATAAATAAAATTGATTAATATTAAAAAAGTAAAGATATAAAAAAATAAATTTAAATACTTAAGAATTCTTTTGTCGAGCAACAATAAAATCAACACATACGTAAATAATTAAAATTTTACATTTGTTAAAAATAAATACTATATATAAAATATTAAAATTTTTATAAATTACACAGAATGATATGATGTTTTTTTTGTGTGTATGAATTGGTCGGACGATACAGCAATACTCACCATTATTTTGCTTGTTTTTTTTTTGTTAGTGATTTAATTTAGTTTTTGTTACATTTAGTAATTGCATAATCCATTTTTTTTGCAGTTTATTTTGTAATTCAAACCACTTTAATTATCGTTTATTTGCATTTTTCTTTGTTTCACTTGCGATTTAGGTATATATTTGATTTTTTTTTTGTGTCAACATTTTTTTTTATACACACTTTTTTTTTTGAAGTGCACTGTGGTGGTTGTTTTATTTTGGTGTAATTTACACTTTATTTCATACACCAAATTTATATTTTGTTTATTGTTTTCTTTTGTAATTATTGTTTATATTATATTCACTTCACTTTTGGTTCACTTTATTTATCGTTTATATCACAATTCACTTTTTTTTTACGCACTTTGTTATTATTGTGCAGCCGGCTGCCATTATTATTTTTTTTGTTTTTGTTAGTGATGTAGGCGGGTGGTTATATATAATAAAAAAGGTATCCGGATACCTACCACTATTCGTACCTTTTAAAGGGCACACACACTGCCACTACGGAAATAGTCCGTGAATATTCCAACTATTTTTCGTAAGCAAATTTAATATTTTTTTATGTTTAGAAAATAAAATATGAGGTGCTAATTGCAAAATTAGGGGCGAAATGACGATGACCAAGATGGCGAAATTTCGCAACGACAATTTTAGTGTTTATTGAGAATATTTTTTTTTTATGTTTTAGTATTTTTTTTGTGTGATTATATGTATATATGTAAAATGTTTTAGGTATATATGTATAATTATATATGTCTAGTTTTCGGCGGAAGCTGAAAATTAGACTATTGTTCGCCCCTCGCCTTGTCATGGCGGTTGAGAACCTCCCTGAGACCGCACGCTAGCCGGTGCAAGCCATGACAGGGACGATAACCTAGAAGTTTGCAACAGTTCTACTGTGCGCAGTCGACTTCAACTCTACGCATTGAACACCAATAGAAACTAGAAATTGTCGACCAATTCTTAATTTTACTTTATTTAGTTATTTTTGATTAAAACACTCTTAAAGAATGAGTGTATAACAAAAAAAAACCACATAAACATTATTTTTAAAAGATTAGTTGCAATTTTCAAAAGATCTCAAAATTTCCTTTTATTCTATCTAAAATAAATTTAAATGCCTTAAAATAAGTTTCAGATAAAAAAAAACATTTAGTCAAAATTCTATTTTACATTAAATATTTTATATTAATTGTGATATATTTACCAATTTATACTTGGGTGACTGGAGAACAAAGAAGCGCGGACCAGCTCGCATGAAGTCGCTCGATCGACTGATAGCATTCGCAGGTCACACGCACTTATATTCGCTGCACTCGCTCTAACTCTAAAAATCCTCTCACCATTTCCGCTACACCGATCTTCCCCTCGTCTAGCGCCTTGCGTGCTGACGTCGTGACGTCGGCACAATGCCCGTACGGGCTGAGTTGGCCTTCCCTACTGTACACAATGTCATTAATCTTTTTAATTATCCCGTACGGTCCTTCATGGTGTGTTTAACCATTTCACTCGTGGCGGGCTACAAAGCATGACCAGATCTCCTTCCTTAAATCCTTCAGAGCTTGCTCTCAAGTCGTATCGGGACTTCATCTTATCACTTGAAATTTGTATACTCTGCCATAAAGACTGAAGCAACTCGTCTTGGTCTTCACATCTCTTCTTGCCCAAAACACTTTTTGAAATCGGATTTTTTACATCCATGGCAGTACGTTCGCAATGTCCGCCTATGTTGTATTGATTCGTCTTACCGCAACTCCTGACGGCTGTTCTTTTTGCGGATACACATTGCTTACATCTGTGAATCCAATAGGCGGCAATAGAAATGCTTCCTGACTTCTTCAATCGTTTTATTAATGCTCAAGTGACATCCATTGGTTCCACAATGGCATTTCAGTACTATGGCTTCTATTTTTGACTTGGGAACAACAATTAAATTTCGTGCAGATCTGCCATTTTCAGTTTCCCACACACGGTACAAACAACCATTTTGTAGCTTTAGGCTTTGCCACTGCGCCCAATAAGCCCTGCTTATTGGACTGTTAGATGATAAATCTTTCCATAATGGCTTTCTTTGTTGTTCCTTAAACGTCCTAATTTTTGCGATGTCGGGGTCCTTCTTTTGATCATTTCGTAATTGCTCTAGAGTCCGTTGATCATCTGCCATGACATTTAACGAACGAATGTGAATTATGTTCGTCTTTTCTTCTTCCGTCGAGCATTCTCTGGATTCCATTTTACACACTCGTGCCGACACGGTGCCCGAATTTCCTCCATGTCCCCTGGTGTTATTTTGGGTATCTTCAGAAATCTTTTCTGGTCTGTATCCCTTAGATGGTTGCACAATTACACATTTACGTTTTTCACGATAGTCGCGAGCCATATGCCCATATTTTCCGCAATTATAGCATTTACCTTTCAATTGTGTGTTTCCGTTGGCAACATAATGTTCGGATTTAACGCTGGCTTTGGAAACTCTACTTACTCCTTGACATAAATTTTCTCTCTTCTCATATTGTACACGTGTCTCCGTCGCTGGTCGGCACAATGTAGACGCTATCTCCTGTGTAAGCGCTGTGGTGACCGTTTCCATAAATGTCACTCTTGGCTTAGTCATTGTTGCCCGTTTTGTCTCAGGATCCCGTATGCCATTTATCTTGCACATTTCCAAGAAATCACAGGCTGAATCGGAATACGCCAAATGTACAAGTCTCTCAACATCCGCAGCATATTCCTGCAACGATTCGCAATTATTTTGCCTTCGGAACTTCAGCTATATTCTGTAAATAGGTGCCATGTGGTCACTGCCGTATTTTCGTTGCAATGCACCCATGACCGCTGAATAACTGTTTATGTCACTTTTTGGAACTGTCAGCAAAACTTCAGCTGCTCCTCCTTTCAGTGCCACAATAAGCGCTGCTACCATGTCTTCATTGTTCCATCGATTACTTACAGCCGTTGTCTCAAATTGGAGCATGAAAATGTTGAACGCTGTGGTTCCATCGTAAATCGGCGAATTCAGATTCGAACCACTAACAACATGTTGTGTAGGTCCACTTAGCTGTAACGCACCGAAATCTTCTTGCATTTTCTGGAACTTTTTGTCGATGCCATTTTCCAATTTTTAAAATTTGCCTTCCATGTCATTAACATGTGCCTCAAGTTCGTTTACTTTGCCATGGAGTGTATTAGAAACTTCCAGAAGATGCTTAGAATGTTCCTGCATCTGTTGCTCAATTTTTACTTGATGTTGGTTTGAATTCTCTAGAAGTTTCGGTTCCATTCTGGTCGAATTTTCTTGGAGCTGTTGTGAATTTTCTAGAAGTTTCTGTTGCATTTTGCTGGAATTTTCTTGTAGTTCTGCTTTAAGTTGATTTGAATTTTCTTGAAGTTTCTGTTCCATTTTGCTGGAATTTTCTTGAAGTTCTGTTTTAAGTTTTTCTTCAATCCGGTTCGAATTTTCTAGAAGCTGTTGTTGTATAGCTCCGAGCAACTGGCTCATATCAAAACTTTGGGACTGTACTTTTTGCTCAGTATCCAGATTTTTCGACGATGGTGCTGCAACTTCTACTTCAAATTCGTGCTCTGCGAGATTAATGCCTTGGAACTGACATTCCTCCATTAAGCGCTTTTGCAGCTCTACTGTCGTACCAACAGTTGGAAGATCACGATTCGCCTGCTCCTTCTTTAGCTGGTCGACTTTAAGTTGATCAAATTTAACCATTTTGTATCACAATCCCACTTCTGACACCAATGTTACGAAAATTCAGTCTACGGAAAACTGTTCTACGAGTTCGTATCGCTGGATTGAGTACAAAATAAGAACACACTTATATTTGGTTTTAACTAGTATTATTTAAACTGGTATTAATTAAATTTATTAATTCACTTTAATAAACAACTTTACTAATATCAAATTCTAACAATTGCTGCATGTCCACAATTTAGCTTAACAATGTTCACTCACGAGACGCACTAGTTCACTATCAAATCACAACTGAAGTGCTGTACCTCTGATGCGGCTCCCTTATATACGCATGCATCAGTTCGACACGTTTCGACAAGCTTCGACTTGTTTCGAGAACCTTCTACTCGTTTCGTGAATGACGCATGCTATTGGTATCTCATTCGCACTCATGTGTTTTAATGCGCTGATCTTCCATCTCTTTCTCACACACTGCCTCAGTGCGCTGAATGATCTTCCGTCTCTTTCTAACACATGCTTAGTGCGCTGAATTGTCTTGCGTCTCATTAATTAATGTTGATTGCTTGCACTATGGGACAAATTACATCTTTTCGTAACAATATTGACGACCTACAAATGTCATAAAAACATTTTTTAGTGTTGGTACATTATTAATGCAGTTTTGTGGAGGTTTAAAAATAAAAAAAAAATTATGTGCTGATCACCAAAATCGGTTTTATAACTTTCGGAATATCATTTCTTATTATGTTTGTATTAGATGTTTTAAAAACGAGTAAACCATTAGAAAGAACAATATATTCTCTTTCAAATGTGACCAAAAGTTCAATATTGAACTTTTGGTTCACGTGCTATAATAGTTTTATTAAATACAAAATGTTGAATATTGATGAAATTTTTCAATTTATTAAGGGTACGTGTCAAATATTTTTTTGGCACAGAAGATGTCTGTAAAATTTCAATAAGGTCTAATCTCATAAAGTAATTTTTTGTCGAAAAGCACCCGGTTTATTTAGAGAATTCCCAACATTTTTAATTTCTCGTGGCTTTATTTTTTACGCCGCCATATTAAGAAAATGCAAAAACAACATTAATAAAATTACTATATGCGAAATAAATATATATTGATTCTTTATCAGTGCAAGGCCTTCCATTAATTATTAGAGTAACCTAATTTTCATTTGTAAAGTAAAATAATAATTTAAATTTTTAGAGAATTTATACCCGAGAACAATCTTCCGCTTGGTATTGATGTGTACGGACACCGTCTATTTATAACTACGCCACGTTGGAAGGATGGCGTGCCCGCCAGCTTGGGTTACCTGCCATACCCGCCTATTGAACGCAGTCCCGCATTACGTCCTTATCCAAATTGGGCGGCACACGGCGATCCCTATAATCCGGACTGCTCCAAGTTAATTTCGGTGTATCGTAGTTCGATTGATCAGTGCGGTCGTCTGTGGCTAATTGATGCTGGTGTTGTCAATGCCACTGTCAGTCTGAATCAAGTGTGTCCACCGAAAATTGTGGCCTATGATTTGACCAACGACCAGCTAATTGTTAGCTACGAGCTGCCCACCGACCAGATAAAGCAGGACTCATTGCACTCAAATATATTGGTTGACGTACGAAACGGTCAGTGCAATGATGCACATGTCTATGTGACTGATGTGTGGCGGTTCGGGATAGTCGTCTATAGTGTTTCCAAAAATCGCAGTTGGCGTGTGACCAACTATCAGTTCTCACCAAATCCATTAGCATCGGATTTTAATGTGTATGGGCTGAATTTCCAGTGGTTGGATGGTGTATTCGGAATGAGTTTGTCGTTAGAGAACCGACAAACTAAAGCTGAACGTGTGCTTTATTTCCATCCTATGGCTAGTTTTAAGGTGAGAACATTTAAAATAATAATAAGTCTTTTTTGGATGAATGAATGAGAAAATCAATGACAAAGTGAAAATTTGTATTTCTGTAAATTTCAACTTTATGTACATTTTAAAAAAGGTGGAAATCTAGGTGTTCGAAGATGTGATATACACAGAAAAAACTTTGTTCATAAATGGAATGAACGCCGTTAATGTAGACACCGTTCATAATATATATGGAAAAAATCATTCTATTTATGAACTATTCTTCGTATATACAAATCGCATATATACAACAAATTGATATAATAAACGCGTTCATAATTGTTATGAATTGCGTTTACTGAGGTATTCATATTCGTTTTTTGAGGCAAAGCAGCGCAGCCTCTACGTATGTGCAATCATTCGCTTGTAGCAGAATGACTGAAAAATAAAAAATCAGTCAAAAAAAAGGAGCACAGAAAATACAAGACAAAGTAGGTGGGTAGGTATTTGAGTATTTGTGTATGATCGCATGTGTGCAAATGCAGCCATTTTGACCATTCTATAAATAGATATTTTTATTTTACTGACGCGACATGCGTCATGACGGGCAGTGATTATTTTCACTACTCGTCGCGACGCGTCGATAGTCGATGATGGCAGATACAGTTCTTATTTTTTATTTATTCGTATGTCATTTCGTACTTATAAAGCTAATCGTTTCCTTTGTTGTTTACAACTCCAAAGAAACGTGCGCCGCGCAGGTACTTAACATCGTTCAAAAACAAACAGCAGCAACAGCAAGAGTATATATAAAATAAAATGGAAGTATTTAAAAAAATAAATAAATTAATATAATAAAATAAAATAATACAAGAAATTAAAAAAAAAAAATTCCATATTTTTTGATCATCTGCCCCACGAATTATTGACATCGATGAACCAAACACCCTGTGTATTCTCTTTTTAATCCCGTTATCTGTTTTTTGTGCACATACAAAAAATTGTCGTTAATTGAGACATTGTTAATAATATATATATGGAAAAAAATCATTATATTAATGACCTAAAACTGATATAAAAAATGTGTTCATATTTGTTATGAATTGCGTTCATTGACGTATTCATCGCATCTACTTATGTGCTATTCATTCGCTGTATAAGCGTGACTGAAAAATAATAACAAACGAACGAACATGTGAAGTTAAATAAAAGCTTGTAAAAACCAGTCCACAAAAAGAGCATCGAAAATACAAAGTTAGTTAGTAGGTATTTTAGCATTTGTTAATGATCGTATGTGTGCAACTGCAACCATTTTGACCATTCTATAAATAAATATTATTATTTTACTGACGCGTTATATGTCATGACCGGCAGAGACGCGTTATTAGTCGATGATGACAGATACAGTTCTTGGTTTTTTATTTTTATCCCAATAAGCATTGTAATCTTTCTGTAAGCTTTTTGTAAGGTGAAATATGCAATGTTTGTTATACCCTACACTAAGAGTGAAATGGTATATTCAGTTTGGTACGCCGTTTGTAACACCCAGAAGGAAGCATCTCCGGTATGGAAAAGTATATATATTCTTGATCAGCATGACGTCCTGAGTCGATTAACGTCCGTCTTTCTGTCTGTTGAAATCACTACGACTTAAACAATTGAAGAGTTAGATAAATGAAACTTATAATTTAGATTACTTATATGTGCGATTACGCTGAATGTGCTAAAAAATTGGCGAGATCAGTCCATTATGACCTGTGATCACACCATTTATATTTAAATACCTCATATCAATTTTACTGTATCAAATGATTCGTATTAATCAGATCTAGTGCGAGCTATACTTAGTTTTTACAATTTTAGAACAAATAACGCAAGAAAAAGCTAAAAACCAAATTACAACAACCATATGAAAAAGAGAACTGCAGTTGATTGCGCTCACTGTGTTTAGTGCAGTGCATCACACTCTCGCATAAAGTATTGCACACAAAAGAATAACAACAATTCTGTAGCATGGTTTTTTGTTGGTGTTGTTGGTTTTAGACAGCAAACAGAGAGTTGCAAAAAGAACCAGTTGGAAAGGTTAGATCACATGGGAAATTTTAAAGTAGGTGTTATTATGATAGTTAGGATTATCAAAATTATAGTCGGTCTAAGCCGACTATAAATACCCTACACATATGTGTAGTTACCATTAAAAGTGGTATATAGGTCACCAGCATAAACGAATCCTGAAAATAACTACAAACTTTCAATCGCTGAAGTATTTCCATTCATTTGATACCCATATTTACAAATGGGTAGGTGTACCGAATTTCGATTTTTTTTTGTTGAACCACAAGTCGTTTCGTGGGAAAACATTATTACCATGTATTTGAGCATGATATCAATATATATTTGACCAAAAAAAGTTTACCTAAGCACGTATACATAAAAATTGATCTTTATATGTACATTTTATATGAGGTATTTGAACATAAGTGGACGGATCATAGGTCACAATGGACCGATCTCGCCAATATCGCACATACAGCGTAGGTATATTAGTAATCTATGTTATAAGTTTCATTTATCTAGCTCTTCAATTTTAAAAGTAGTAGGGATTTCAACAGACAGACGGACAGACAGACGGACAGACAGACGGACTGACTGACGGACAGACGGACATCGCTAAATCGACTCAGGAGGTCATGCTGATCAAGAATATATATACTTTTCCATACCGGAGATGCTTCCTTCTGGGTGTTAGTGTAGGGTATAAAAACTGAAAACTCCGCGAAAAAGTGTTTCAATTATTGCGATTAGAAAATATAAATTAAAAAAATTATTAAGTGAAATGAAATAAACAACATATATCGACAATTATAAATATAACCAACTACATTACAAAAATTTTAACTTAAATTAATAAAAATTTTAAAAAACAAATAGAATGCAATGTATGTGATCTCTTTGACGACTCATATTTTTTAAACAATAGATGGAGTTTTTGTGGAGAACCGAAAAAATTGAAATATATAATAAAATGTTCATATCAACTATGTTTTTCCTTTATATTTAGAAACAAATTTTCAGCTAGCTGGATGGTTTTTTCTAGTGTGTAAGATTGAATAGTAAGCTATCATATTGTAAGCTTAATATAAAAGTTTTATAATGATTCTGTAAGCTTATTACAAATCGTTATGTGATAATTTTTAACACACCAAGTAGCCAATTGTTGGCGAATTAAAATTATATTTTGGAAATCTGATTCATCGGACGAATCAGAAGTTCCTCAGGATGGTGTGTGCATCAACATCCAAGATCATTCGGAGAAATATTATTATATTCAACCCTATCAAATATTGCACACTGAATCTCCCCGAATTTTCGTGGTAATTAATAAAATAACAATTTCTTCGCTTTGCGTTTTATTTGATTGTTTACGTTTCAAAGACATTATTAAATTACTCAGTGCAGCAAAAGCCCACTTTTTTGTTGTTGCCAGAGATTTGACAATTTTTTTATAGTCCTTGAGTAACCTGATGACATTCCACCTAAGAAACTTATGACCTATCACGTCACGTTTACGAGATATATGACCATAAAGTGACCGCAATATTACCGTGGTTTATTGAGAAAACTGTAGTAGTTATGGATTTTTTGCTGAGAACCAAATGTAGACACTATCCAAGGCTTCATATGTGTAGGACATTTTAAATTTCTATCTCGTTCTTTTAATACCAATATTAATTATTCTCAAAGGATCAATCTACATAATCGACTAATTTGAAATTTTTGACATGTAAAATTAAAAAAAAAAGCGGCACCTAGCTGTTTTAAATTTATAATATTGTTTGTATTGAACTTTTTATTTTAATAAATGGCTAACATAATATTTTAACTAAAATTAAAAAATTAAAACATTGCTTAAATTATGTTTTCCACTTTACCCCAGAAAATGTATCGCAAATTGAATATAACTTAGCACCGTAAATTATTTGCAAAACATTTGTATTTCAAAAGATATAGGAATTGCGATCATTTTAACATTTTGCAAACGATAAAAAATCACACTTTTTTCACTCATCTCGAAAAGCAATAGAAAGGTATTAAATTGATTATAACCATGGATAAAGTAATTGTTGCCATATTAAGAAGCACTTGACATTTGCTTTTATGTTCAAAATTTGCAACAAGTCCAAAAATTGTACATCTACATTACCCCATGTCCCATATTTCCCCAGGTTCCCCCGCTTTTTTCCATTTATGAAAATATTCTTCTGGCTTGGGTACATTTTTCATTGATAAAAGGGTTTTCATATTCATCGCAAGATTTTTCAACACACCTGCTTTGAAAAATATCTGAAAAATGCAAAGTAACCTATTTTTGTATAGTGAACATCCAAATGTTCCTCTGATCGAAATGAAAAAAAAAAATTTTTCACAGGTATATATAAAAATATATATATTTTTTTGTATCATATAAAGTAATTTATTGCAGTAACATTTTTATACCCTTCACTAAGAGTGAAAGGGTATATTCAGTTTGGTACGCCGTTTGTAACACCCTGAAGAAAGCATCTCCGATATGGAATAGTATATATATTCTTGATCAGCATGACCTCCTGACTCGATTTAGCGATGTCCGTCTGTCCGTCCGTCCGTCCGTCTGTCTGTCTGTCTGTCTGTCTGTTCTCTGTCTGTCTGTTGAAATCACGATTACGAAAAAAGTAGAAGAGCTAGAGCAATGAAACTTTAGATTTAGATTACTTGTATATCTAAGCTGTCTGAACAAGAAAATTGGCATGATCGATTTATTGTGACCAGAGAACCGAACACTTATGTTCAAATACCTCATATAAAATTTACATCTGCAGATCAATTTTACTGTATACGTGCTTAGGTAAACTTTTTTGGTCAAATATATATTACATCACGCTGAAATACATGTAAATAATATTTTTCTGCGAAACGAGTTGTGGTTCCCAAAAAAAAAACTCGAAATTCGGTACACCTACCCATTTGTAAACCCAAATGAATGGAAATTCTTCAGCGATGGAAAGTTTGTAGTTATTTTCAGGATTCGTATGCCCTGGTGACCTATATACCAATTTGAATGGTAACCACACATATGTGTAGGGTGTTTATAGTCGGCATAGACCGACTATAATTTTGATAATCTTAACTATCATAATAACACCTACTTTAAAATTTCCCACGTGATCTAACCTTCCCAACTGGTTTTGATTCTTTTCAAGTCAATGTTTACCTAGGATTATCGCAGTTTAAATGTGTTATGAGGTAAACATATTATATTCAGATGCAAACATATTATATGTTTACACATGGCACATTTCCAAATATATATTATGTTCTCCAAACATATACGTTGTTTGCCGCTAAATATGTTTGGGAGAGTCAATTTTCTCCCTGCCTGTAGAAAAACACATTCTACTTATAGATGTGTGACATTCCCAGTCCAAATATGACACTTGAAATTTGTATACTCTGCCTTAAAGACTGATGCAACTCGTCTCGGTCTTTTCTTTTCTTCTCAACCAAAACACTTTTTGGAATCGGCTTTTGCCCATCCTTAGTAGTACGATCGCAACGTGCTTCTACGTTGTGTTGATTCTTCTTACCGCAACTCCTGACAGGTTTTCTTTTTGCGGATACACATTGCTTACATCTGTGAAGCCAATAGGCGGCTGACTTCTGATATCCGACCCAATAGAAATGTTTTCTGATTTCTTCAATCGTTTTATTAATGCTCAAGTGACATCCATTGGATCCACAATGCCATTTCAGTACTATCGCTTTAATTTTTGACTTTCGTGCAGATCTGCCATTTTTAGTTTCCCACACACGGTACAAACAACCATTTTGTAGCTTCAGGCTTTGCCACTGCGCCCAGTAAGCACTGGTTATTGGACATTTAGATGCTAACTCTTTCCATAATGGCTTTCTTTGTTGTTCCTTCTTTCTTTTGATCATTTCGTATTTGCTCTACAAGTCATATATCATCTGCCATGACATTTAACGAACGAATGTGAATTATGTTCGTCTTTTATTCTTCCGTCGAGCATTCTCTGGATTCTATTTTACAAACTCGTGCTGACACAGTGCCCGAATTGCCATGATGTTCCCTGGCGTTATTTTGGCCATCCTCAGGTCTCTTTTCTGGTCGGTATCCCTTAGGTGGTTGCACAATTACACATTCACGTTTTTCACGACAGTCGCGTGCCATATGCCCATATTTTTCACAGTTGTAGCATTTACCTTTCAGTTGGGTGTTTCCGTTGGCAGCATAATGTCCGGATTTAACGCTGGCTTTGGACGCTGGCTATGGACGCTCTACTTACTCCTTGACATACATTTTCTCTCTCCTCATCTAGTACACGTTTCTCCATCGCTAGTGGGCACAACGCTATCTCCTGCGTAAGCGCTGTGGTGACCGTTTCCATAAATGTCACCTTTGGCATAGTCATTACTGCACTTTTTGTCTCAGGATCACGTATGCCATCAACGAAGGCATCGATCTTGTATTTTTCTATGAAATCACTCGTTGAATCTGTATACGACAAATGCGCAAGTCTCTCGACGTCCGCTGCATATGCCTGCAATGTTTCACCACTTCGTTGCATTCGGCCCTTTAGTTCCACCCTGTAGATTTGTTTCATGTGATCACTGCCGTATTTGCGTTGCAGTGCAGACATAACCGCTGTGTAACTGTTTCTATAACTTTCTAGAACAGTCTGCAATACTTCGGCTGCACCTCCTTTCAAGGCCACAATAAGCGCTGTTACGCTGTCTTCATTGTTCCATCTATAACTTACAACCGTAGTCTCAAATTGTAGCCTAAAAATTTTGAACGCTGTGGTTCCATCGTACGTTGGCGATTTAAGCTTCGTACCACTAACAACATGCGGTGTTGGTCCTGTTATCTGCAAAACATGCAAACCTCTTTATTCCCTACACTAAGAGTGAAAGGGTATATTCAGTTTGGTACGCCGTTTGTAACACCCAGAAGGAAGCATCTCTGGTGTGGAAAAGTATATATATTCTTGATCAGCATGACCTCCTGAGGCGATGTCCGTCTGTCCGTCTGTCTGTCTGTCTGTTGAAATCCCTACTACTTGAAGAGTAAATTGAAGAGCTAGATAAATGAAACTCATAATTTAGATTACCTATATACCTACGCTGTATGTGCGAAAAAATTGGCGATATCGGTCAATTGTGACCTGTGATCCGACCACTTATCTTCAAATACCTCATATAAAATGTACATATAAAGATCAATTTTTATGTATACGTGCTTAGTAAACTTTTTTGTTCAAATATTTATTGATATCATGCTCAAATACATGATAATAATGTTTTCCGGCGAAAAGACTTGTGGTTCACAAAAAAAAATCGAAATTCGGTACACCTACCCATTTGTAAATATGGGTATCAAATGAATGGAAATTCTTCAGCGATTGAATGTTTGTAGTTATTTTCAGGATTCGTATACCCTGGTGACCTATATACCAATTTGAATGGTAACCACACATATGTGTAGGGTATTTATAGTCGGCTTAGACCGACTATAATTTTGATAATCCTAACTATCATAATTACACCTACTTTAAAATTTCCCATGTGATCTAACCTTCCCAACTGGTTTTATTTCCTGGAGCTCTTTGTCGATGTCTTGATATTTTTCATCAACGTTATTTATATGCGCTTCAAGCTCATTTACTTTACCATGGAATGTAGTAGAAACTTCCAGAAGCTGTTTCGAATGTTCGTGCATCTGTTCCTCCATTTTAGCTTGAAGCTGATTTGAATTTTCTTGAAGTTCGTGTTTCATGTCTAATTTGAGTTGATTGGAATTTTTTTAAAGCTTCTTTCTGTTCCATTTTGTTGGAATTTTCTAGGAGCTGCTTGGAATTTTCTTGAAGCTTCTGTTCCATTTTGCAGGCATTTCTTGAAGTTCTGCTTTAAGCTGATTTGCATTTTCTAGAAGCTGTTGTTGTATGGCTCCAAGCAACTGGCTCATATCAAAACTTTGGGACGGTACTTTTTGCTCAGTATCCAGATTTTTCGTCGATGGTGCTGCAGCTTCTACTTCAATCTCATGCTTCGCGAGATCAATGCCTTGTACATCCAATTCCTCCATTAGACGCTTCTGTAGCTCTACTTTCGTACCAGTAGTTGGAAGATCACGACTCGCCAGCTCCTTCTTTAGCTGGTTGACTTTAAGTTGTTTCAGTTTAACCATTTTGTATCACAATCCCACTTCTGACACCAATGTTACGAAAATTCAGTCTACGGAAAACTGTTCTACATGTTTCTTATGTTTGGTTTAAATGATAAAAATTAATTTTATTAATTCACTTAAATAAACAACTTTACTAACAACAAATTCTAACAACTGCTGCATGTCCACAATTTAACTTGACAATGTTCACTCACGAGACGCACTAGTTCACTATCAAATCACAACTGAAGTACTGTACCACAGATGCGTCGGCCTTATATACTGCAAGCATCAGTTCCACACGTTTCGACAAGCTTCGACTTGTTTCTAGAACCACCTACTCTTTTCGTGAATAACGCATGCTATTGGCATCTCATTCGCACTCATGTGTTTTAATGTGCTGATCTTCCATCTCTTTCTCGCACATTGCTCAATGCGCTGTATGATCTTCCTTCTCTATCTAACACATTGCTTAGGGCGCTGATTTGTCTTGCGTCTCATTTATTATTGCTGAATGCTTGCACTATGGGGCAAATTACATCTTGTCGTAACAATATGTAAGTATGCTGAAACGATCCATAAAGTCAATTTTTTCATAATTTTCACAATTCATATGTGTCACGAAAAATAGTTCCAAATCTGCCATTCATTAAAATAAAATGTTCAATATATATTACTACAACAGCCGCGTCCAAACAACATTATAAATTTAAATTTAATAATAAGTAGCTGTAGTGTCGCATTTTTTTATTTTTTCATGTCAAATCATCAAAAATTTCAGTTCAGTTGCTCAGAACCATTCGTTGACGACGCATGTGTATTACATATTTTTTTAACCCATTAAAGCCTACCGACTCAAATATACACCAGGAGATTACGTTATGCAATTTTCTCTACCATGTTTCCCCAGTATGCGGACATCAGATGATAAGGATGTTGCACCTAGCATCACTACATTACAACAGTATGAAATTGAATATCTCTGCGTGCATTTCCCTTATATTTAAATCAAATATTTAATAAATAAATTTTTAAAAATATTCCGAATATTTTCAGTAAGTTAAAGTTTAAAACAATTTTTCGAAATTTTGACAGCAAAAACAATGCGAACTAATATTAAAATGTTTTTTAAGAGAGCTTAGAGAATTTTGATAAATTTCTCTCCCAGACTTTTTTTGGTAACACAAATTTCTTTTTGATATTTGGAAAAAAAATAATATTTGGACACAGATTTTTTTCCAATTATCCGTATGGCAGGGTTCATATTTTAGTTTGTGATAAAGTTTGCATCTGCTAAATATCGAAATCGTGCGATAACTTGCAATATAAAATACCAAAAATGGCCTTTTTTGCAAGTTTTACTCGATTTTTTGCAAAATCTCGACGTATAGGGAAAATTCTGAGTACGCAGCAAGAATCAGAAGACCGAAATCTACCAGAAATGATAAGTTTCATTTTTGTGGACGCCAACAACCCTCAATTTGTAGAATAGAGTAATTTTATGCAAATATTTTAGATAAATAAAATAAATGAAATATACAAAAGTTTGAGCAACTTCAGTACAATGCCACAGTAGCCTGACGTTTGCTATTCCAGCTTACAGCTCAACCTTGCTTCGTAAATACGTATCACGTATATGAACTTCTATCATCGATATCACCAGCGAAATCTGCATCACAATATCCTATCATATTTGAATTTTCGTTAATTGCATATACGATCTTTACATCCAAACATCCCTTTAAATAACTAAATATTCGTTTTACAGCTGTCCAGTGCAAGCAGTCAAAATTATTGTTAAATTTGCTAACATAACATATCGCGATATCTGGTCGAGTTCCTAGCACCAAGTACAAAAGACAGCTTCTTGATAAGAAGCATTTTACAAAATGTTATTTTCTTTCTGCTTCGATCATTTTTGATTCATATCGACGGGTGTAGATATCGGGTTACCTTCAGACATATTAAACCTTTTTAAAATTTGATGTATATATGGTTTTTAATCAATATAAATTTCACATTTCTTTCGATTTCGTCCAATTTGAAAAGCAATACAACTTTTTGCCTCACCTAAGTTTTTCTACAAATCTACCGCATATTTCGTGCTTTATTTAGGTTTTCAAATCGTCATTGTTCGTGAATATCATAAGGTCATTTACGTAGACAACTAAAAAACATTTTGCCATGCGACACAATTTGAAAAGCAATACAACTTTTTGCCTCACCTAAGTTTTTCTACAAATCTACCGCATATTTCGTGCTTTATTTAGGTTTTCAAATCTTCATTGTTCGTGAATATCATAAGGTCATTTACGTAGACAACTAAAAAACATTTTGCCATGCGACACATTATGATAAATACAAGGGTAAAGTTTGGACTGAATAAGATTTATTTGTTTTAAAGCTTGGCCTAATATCATATTCCATTCTCGACTAGCTTGTTTGAGACCATAAATTGCTTTGTTTACCTTACCAACTTTTCAGTTTTTCGTTAGTTACACCAGGGTGAACCATAGAAATTGTCTCAGTCAAATCACCCTGTAGGAAGACAGCGTCAATTTGTTCAATGTCAAGGTTATGCTGCGCTGCAGTCGACATCAAATATCTTAAGGGAGAGTATTATTAATCCCGGATTGCATGGTGGCCATGCAAACCGGGTATTGCGGACGATCTAATTTAAACATGTTGTTGCATAATCTCGCTGTTGCAACTATTTCTTTATGCAGCTCAATAAAACTTTTGTTTAGATTAAATTTTAAGTTTATCATTTTTTCGTTATTTGATCGATGGACAAAAAATATGCCGTCAAATTCGGCAAATAAAGAACATTAAAAATCGTTATGGATTTTGCAACACCATTGCTATCGCAAATGTCAATACTAATATTTCCAACACCTTGAACAAATAATTTTTCCATGTTAGCAACATAAATTTCTTTTACATCGGAACCATGTAACTCGTCAAATAAATCTTTTCTCATACTCATATGCATACTTCACCTGAATCAATGAACCAATCTTCCTGATTGATAGTTTCCGCAGCAAACAATGTACACAAACCAATTTGTTGTGACGAATTTATTTTAACATCTGACAGTTTACCTATTTCATCTCAATTTATTTTGATTCCCATAATCATCGGTGCGTATTCATCTGACAGACCTGCCAAGAGCAGTGTACCAATCCATTCATCACTTACAGACATGACGATTCTTTAAGTGTATGTGCAGTAGACACAATGTTACTCACATAATGTACTACATTTTCATAAGATTCTAAACGAGTTGTTATTAGTTGACGTAATAATCCGTCTCTACGCGACAAACCTGAAACGCTGCCATCAATTTGCCCAAAACTTCTTTTGATGTAACTGCATCTTCAATGTGAACATAATTGATATTGTCAATCAGGGATATAATCTTCGTTTTCGCCTTGATGTCTAACTTTATATTCATTCATTCATTCATTGTGGGAAAAGATCCTTCCACAGTATCCCATAAGTCCTCATGTTGTTAATAATTTTTCACCATGAGGAACTGCTCAATTATAGGAACAGCTTATTACATACAAATCTATTACAAAAAATTATGTTTACTGGGCCCATAACCTGTTGAGATGTCTTCAATAAAAAACGATTTGTACGTTATAAAAAGATTAGAACAGCAGAGACTAAGTTAAAAAGTAACAGGGATGATAAATTATATACAGTGAGTGGATGCCACTTAATTATAATAATGATTCACTTAATTATAACAATGACACATATAATAATAATAATAGTTTGGCGCTACAGTCATGTATAGAACTTCGGCCGAGCTCTCTCACCATTTGGGCTGTGCGTGTTATATTTGTACTCAAATTGGTGGAACCTACAGTTTATTGCCGAATCCGAACGGCGGGTAAAAGCTTTTCACAGGCAATGCTTTACTCTCGTAGGTTTGCCATTTACTGCCGAGAGGTAGCGTCGCACGGTGAACAAAAAGGCACTTTTTTTTAACCAAATTATATAACTTCAATACAAATCAGTAGATTTCGTTGATTTTTTTTTTACTTAATAAAAAAAATATCAAGGAAGTTTTACAAAATGTCATCTTTTGATTCACAAAAATTATGTAAAAATATTTAAACTTGGACATTTTTGACATGTGATTTTTTAAAATCTGGAGCCGATATCGGTATTATTTATTTTTTATTTTTGACCACATTCATAGTGATCTGAAATAAGTTAGTGGTAATGAAGGATATCGTTTCAAGTTCTTGGAATAAATTAAAAAAAAAGGCGCATATGTATGAAATGAGAAAATAAAATGGTAATTTTTGCCATGTAATTTCTCCTAATCCGGAAAATATCAGAATAATATTTTTTATATTTTTTACCACATTAATTATGATTATAAAAAAATTTCTGCGAACGAAGGATATCATTTGCAGTCCTTGGAATACATTTACAAAAAAATTAGAAAACAACTGGTATTTTTTGCCATGTAATTTCTTCTAATCCGGGAAAGATATCGGGATGATATTTTTTCTAATTTTTATCACATTGATTGTGATTAGAAAAATGTAAGTGCGCATGAAGGATATCGCTTGCAGTCCTTGGAATCAATTTCCAAAAATGGCACAAATGTATGAAAAATTGTAATTTTTGTCATGTAATTTATCGTAATCCGGGAACAATATCGGGATGATATATTTTTCATTATTCATCACATTGATTGTGATTAGAAAAAGTTAGTGTGAACAGAGGATATCGCTTTCAGACCTTGCAACGAATTTACAAAAAAAGTCACAAAACTATGAAATTAGAATAAACCTGCTGGGAAGGTTAGATCACATGGGAAATTTGAAAGTAGGTGTTATTATGATAGTTAGGATTATCAAAATTTTAGTCTTTCTAAGCCGACTATAATCATTCTACATATATGTGTGGTAACCATTCAAAGTGGTATATAGGTCACCAGGGTATACAAATCCTGAAAATAACTACAAACTTTCAATCGCTGATGAATTTCCATTCATTTGATACCCATGTTTACAAATGGGTAAGTGTACCGAATTTCGTTTTTTTTTTATTTCCATGTATTTGAGCATGAAGTCAATATATATTTGACCAGTTGACCAGTTGACAAGTTTACCTAAGCACGTATACAGTAAAACTGAACTGTAGATGTAAATTTTATATGAGTTATTTGAATATAAATGGTCAGACCACAGGTCACAATAGATCGATCATGCCAATTTTCTTGTTCAGGAGCAAACCGGAAGCTACTTTTATTTCAGAAGGTGTATTTTTTAAAAGCCTAAATACAATTTTAAGGACTTGAGAGGATATGCAAGGATATTCATTTTTTAGTAATTTTGTATTTATTTTGTATATATGCACAATATTCAAGATGGCAAATATAGGCGGCTAAATGTAAAGGGTTTTTTAACAGGGACGCTACAAAAGTAGAGCGACAGGGACAGCAAATGACGCCATATTTCTTGCCGCTTTTTTTGACATTTCTCTTCAGTTGCCGTTTCATGATGGAAAGATATACGAATTCGAAATTCGGTAGTAAATTTTAATAATTTCGACTCGTTGTTGGCTCGTATATCTTTCCATTATAAAATGGCAAACCTTACTGAAAAGAAATGTCAAAAGAACGGCAAGAAATATGGCGTCGTTTGCTGTCCCTGTCGCTCTACTTTTGTAGCGTCCCTGTTAAAAAACATTTTACATTTAGCCGCATATATTCGCCATCTTGAATATTGTGCATATATACAAAATAAATACAAAATCACTCTAAAACTTTTGTAGTGCTCTTATTGAAAAACCCTTTATATATTTGTAAATCTCGAAAATTAAATCTGAGTTTACCATTAGAAAATTAAAAATTAACGCAAACTATAATGTCATAAAAAAAAACGCTAATTCTTACATCTTTTTTTTACAAATTAACCAACGCTCTGGGGATACCCCCTATTCATGCAATGCACAGTGTTGATCGTAAGAAAGTATTATAGGTTTAAGGGAGGGGGAAAGAAAGAGTAGTATCGGTGAATGTTTGCTTTAATTTTCCCAATATTAAAATTGTCGGGAAAAACAGATGCAGGAAGATAATTCCAGAAACGTATCGTGCGACTGAGGAATGAATTCTCTTTGTAATGCGAGGTTCTGTTGAGAATCGAGTGAACTACGAAGGGGTGGCTTGGTTTGATGTCCTAGTAGAACGAGAGAACACACGACCCGGTGGAATCAGGCCATGTATTTCCCTCGAACACTTACCATTACCATTACTTACCTATAAAACAGGCTTACACACCCTACGGTCCTTCGATGTTCAAGAGAATCAATAGAGGATGAAATATTATATTGCATGTTATGTGCGAATTGTAAGCCGAATATAGGTAGTGTAGACAATGCGCAAGTCAGCGGGAGTGAGTATGTCTTACATCGCTTTAGAATCCGAGGCACTTAGCCGATTCTTTCGACACATCAAATATGTGATCATTCCAACGGAGGTCACATTGAATTGATATGCCCAGAACGTCAAGAGCAGCTGACTGCGCAATATCGACAGAGTCCATATTGAGGGGAGAGAGGTGTGAAACCATTATTTTGTGAGATAACAGACAACATTGGGTCTTCCTGCATTAAAATCAACTCTATTTCAAAGACGCCACTCGGAGATTCTTTTCAGGACATTATTGAGTGTGTCATTCATTGAGCGCCGTTTACTCTCAATCTTCAAAGAGTTTGGACGCTTGTTGAACGAATATGAATGACACATGTTACTGTGATCTGCAAAGGAATGGATTGGGTTTTGGGTCGATGACAGAAGGTCATTGATAAAAAACAGAAATAGGGACGGGGATAGGACGGAACCCTGCGGGACTTCAAAATTGATGGAATGTTGTTCTGAGAAAACTCCATCCGTCGCAACTCGTATTAAACGACTCTGAAAAAACTCGATATCCATCGAGTAAAAGTTTCACCGACACCATATGCAATTAGTTTTGATACGAGAACTTCGTGCCACACTCGATCAACTGGCTGGACATGGAAAAACTCCTGTTGTGTATGAGATGTTGGAAAGGTTACGCAACGAATTTTCGAATTTCGATTTTTTTTGGGAACCACAACTCGTCTCGCAGGAAAACATTATTTTCATGTATTTCAGCATGATGTCAATATATATTTGACCAAAAAGTTTACCTAAGCACGTATACAGTAAAATTGATCTGTAGATTCAAATTTTATATGAGGTATTTGAACATAAGTGGTCGGTTCTCAGGTCACAATAGATCGATCATGCCAATTTTCTTGTTCAGACAGCTTAGATATATAAGTAATCTAAATCTTAAGTTTCATCTACTTTTCTTTCTTCTACTTTTTCCGTAATCGTGATTTCAACAGACGGACAGACGGACATCGCTTAATCGACACAGGAGGTCATGCTGATCAAGAATATATATACTTTTCCATACCGGAGATGCTTTCTTCAGGGTGTTACAAATGGCGTACCAAACTGAATATACCCTTTCACTCTTAATGTAGGGTATAAAAAAAGTAATTTTTGACACGTAATTTCTCCTATTCCGGGAACGATATCGGGATGATTTTTTTTTTAATTTTTACCACATTGATTCAGATTAGAAAAAAGTTAGTGCGTGCGAAGGATATTTGTATGTTTAATTGATATACAATTATTATTCAAAATTGATGGAATGTTGTTCTGAGAAAACACCATCCATCGCAACTCGTATTGAACGACCCTGAAAAAACTCGATATCCATCGAGTAAAAGTTTCACCGACACCATATGCAATTAGTTTAGATACGAGAACTTCATGCCACACTCGATCAAAAACCTTGGAAATATCAAGAGCAACAATCTTACTCTCTTCGAAAACTTGAATACAGTTATTCCACTTTTCGGAGAGTAAGGCCATAAAGTCACCGGTGGATCTGGTCTACGGAAACCATATTGCCGGTCACTCAGTAATTCGTTTTGCTTCAGCTAGTTCACAAGGTGGAAGTTTATTACGCTTTCGATTACCTTGGAGAGCGCTGAGCATATTGCAATGGGTCGGTAATTAGCAGGGTTTGTAGCCTCGCCCTTTTTCGGAACTGGCTGGACATTGGCAACGTTCCAACAAGGTGGAAAAACTCCTGTCGTGTAGGAGATGTTAAAAAGGTTACGCAACGGACAAGACAGCGTTGACGCACACTTCTTCAGCACATGGGCAGATATGCATCTGGAACGTAGGCTTTGTTAATATTGAGAATTGCTAAAACCTTTTTAACTGCCCGAGTTCGAAAATGTATCTCCAGCACTGCAGAAGAAACAAATTCAACGACGACAGGGGCGGATCCAGAAGTATGATTTGGGGGGGCGATTGTTTTTTTTGCGCCTTTTTTCCAATTTTTTCTAAAATGCGCTCCAAAAATTTATTTTGCGCCCTTTTTGTATTTTCTCATCAAATACAGTGAATAATGAATTATACACAACCGTAATTCTTTAAACCAACTTTCTTTCTTTAAATCAACCATTTTATTTGCTTAAAAAACAAAAAAGGGTGCGATCGGATCTGTGGTACGCTAGAAAAATCGATATCCGGTGCACCTACATATTTGGTCATATAGGTACTCAAATGAAAGGTAATAATGCCACATTTGAAATTATATGGTTATTTTTATGATCTTATAACCTAATCCTAATCACTATGATTTGTAATTATGTAATAAATAAAATTAAAATGAAATGCTGATTGTTGAGGAAAATATTTAATTATTTATAAAAATGACGAAGAAAATTTTGAAATGAATAGGTAACGTGAAACGCTTTTTTTTAATTTTCTAGAAGTGGCTCAACAGTTAATTATAATATTTCGTTGGGAAGTTATATCGAAGAAACGCCGCACGCGAATTTTTTTTATAAAATATTAAATTTTTTATTTTTTAAAACATAAATACAAAAGTGTATAATAGACTTCTGATTAAATTTCTTTTCGTTTGGGTACCCACACTTGTATCTGTATATTATTCGTGTATAAAATGAACTCAGTTGTTAAAACTAAAAAGGGTCCTGAGGTTACTGTGGTTATCGAATCATGAACATAATAACATACTAATCGTGAAATCAATATCTTTCATTTCAGTACCTACATATTCATATAGGTAGGTGTATAAGGTTTCGATTTATCTGGGGTACCACAAGTCCGACCGCGCCCCAATTTAGTCTGGGACCCAAACAGAGGGGTTAGTTTGAAGGAAAAATATTTCACTTCATTCGGTTATCTAAAGTTCAGCCAATTTGTTTGTTTGTTTGGAGATTTTTTGGTAGGAGTAACGACTTTTTGTTCCTTATATATATCAAAAATAATAATTAATTTTGGTTTTAATAAATATGTATCTAAAATAAAAATTATATTTGAATTTTGAAAGTATTTATCAAAAATAATTATTTTTGACTTTAATAATATTAAACAAACTTTTATTTATATTTCTCAAATATAATTATTAAAAAATATTTTAAAATTTAACAGTCCTATAATAAAAATAAGACCATAAATTAAAAATGTTCATCGAATGTTATCTAATGGTACCCTTTGTCATTCATTACAATGACATTTTACACATAAATTTGAAAAAATTAATTATTTTTGGTCTCTGATTTTAGAAAGGTGTACATATCTAAGTACCCTTAGGAAACAAAATTCAATTTGTGTATTATATTAAAGGTGATCAATACCGACATCTCGTTGGAAAACTACTTGAGATATACATAATGTATTTTTAATGAATATTTTCACTTTTCAAGTGAAAATAATATTTAAATTTGATTTTTTTTTTAAGTATAACATTTGTACCAATTGTACCATTTGTACCAAACTTAAGTTTGATATTTAACCTAGTTGTTTGTGCCATTTATTCAAGAATAAAAAGGTAATAATTACTTTACCAATTATTAAATTAATTTACAACAGTTTTTTTAATTTCAAAAATACTAAAATCGTAAAAATCGAATTATAAATTGTCGTTATAGAAAGTCATCAAATAAATGTTGTTTGAATATCGACTTTTTTGTTAATAACTTCTTCAATTATAATTTGAAACAATCATAACCTTTTAGCGCAGTGCCGATTAGACATACTTAAAAACTATATTTTGTGAATATTTGATTTTTATACCCTACACCTATGAGGTACAGGGTATATTGACTTTGTGCATATATTGTAACGCCCCTTAGAAGACGTGTCCAGTATGGAAAAGTATATATATTCTTGATCAGCATCACCACCCGAGCCCGTTTAGCCATGTCCATCTGTCTGCCTGTCCGTCCGTCTGTCTTGCTGTCTTCCTGTCCGTATACACGATAACTTCAGAAATACTGCTTAGAATGCGATGATATTTCGTTTCAATACATTTTAGCCAAAAGTTAGTTTTGTCAATGTAAATGAGCCAAATTAGTCAACGGACACGCCCAACTCCCATATTTTTATTACTTTTCGCTTTTTCATAGTGGACATATTATTCGCAAATTAGTGAAAACAAAATTATCAAATATTAGCCTTAAATCTCTACATATGTTTTAAAAGTGGGCGTGATTCGCCCACATTTATATTTCTACATGTTTCAATATACGTCGTCAGAAATTTGGTATGTAGATAATATTCTGAGTGTAAGAATGTCGAACTTTTATCAAACTTTCAAAAATGGTATTTGGACTTATAGTTGTACAACGAAGATATACAAAATATATGTATATTTTTTAAAATATATTATTATAGACAATTTAAAGTCAAATTTAAATTCAAAATCATCTATTTGACAATTTATTCTATACAAAAATCCTAAAAAAAAAGATTTTTTTTTAAGTCGAATTATTAAAGTTGTCTAAAATTGTCTATGGTTATGCGCCTATATTGTTTAAATTCGATTCAATATTGATATCCCGAGATAAAATTTATGTAATTTTTCAGGAATATTTCCGGCCAACACACAGATAAATGGAATATTTTGGGAAGTGTATAGCAGTTTGTAACATTTTGTGGTTTTTTAATGATAGATTCACGGCATATTTTGGAATCGGGCAGTTCGGGCAGACAGCTTGTGATACAAACTCTGCCTATATCTTTTTAAAATATGTCGAAAAAATGTTTCTAAACTGTCTCGACCCTACCCTGAATTTTTTGTCTTGTGAAATTTTGATATAGATCTCAAAATATTTAAAACTCGAATTGTGTATTCTTCAGAATCTTTGTCAAAATACAATGGCGCATATTCGTAGACAATTTAAAGTCAACTTTAAAATAAAAGTTACCCGCTATTTTGGACAATTTTAACAAAGATTAAAATGTCAAAAAGTTTTTTTAAGTCGCAAAATTTAAAAAAAAGCGAACAAAAAGGTAATTTACAGAATAATAGTAGTCTGGAGATAGTTAGTAATTTTTACACAAAGGCGCAATGTAGAAAAGCTCAAAAAGGCGTAAACTAACTATTCAAATAACAATCAAAATTAAAACAGCGCATAACTTACAGAATTTTATCGTCTTTACAGGCGCAAAATTATCAAAACAAACACAAAATGAAAATGACGCATATTTACTCTGTAAATGAATTGTGTTTTTTTTTTGAAAATTTGGTGCCTTTTTCTATATTTTGTGATCTTTTTAAAAGCCGCAAACATTCTTCATTTTAGGCGCTTTTTCCATTTTGTGTTTATTTTTTTGAAAATTTAGCGCGTTTCTCTGTAGTTTCCGGTTTTTTAAAAAGGCCTAACAATTTTGTAAATTAGGCGCATTTGCAATTTTATGCTTTTTTGAAAATGTTGCGCCCTTCTGTAGAGGCGCAAACATTTTGTAAATTAGGCGCATTTGCAATTTTATTGCTTTTTTGAACATTTTGCGCCTTTCTCTATATTTTGCGCCCTTCTGTAGAGGCGCAAACATTTTGTAAATTAGGCGCATTTGCAATTTTATGCTTTTTTGAACATTTTGCGCCTTTCTCTATATTTTGCGCCCTTCTATAGAGGCGCAAACATTTTGTAAATTAGGCGCATTTGCAATTTTATGCTTTTTTGAACATTTTGTAAATTAGGCGCATTTGCAATTTTCTTCTTTATTGAACATTTTGCGCCTTTTCTCTATATTTGCGCCCTTCTGTAGAGGCGCAACAATTTTGTAAATTAGGCGCATTTGCAATTTTATGCTTTTTTGATCATTTTGCGCCCTTCTATAGAGGCGCAAACATTTTGTAAATTAGGCGCATTTGCAATTTTATGCTTTTTAAACATTTTGCGCCATTTTTTATATTTTGCGCCCTTCTATAGAGGCGCAAACATTTTGTAAATTAGGCGCATTTGCAATTTTATTGCTTTTTTGAACATTTTGCGCCTTTCTCTATATTTTGCGCCCTTCTATAGAGGCGCAAACATTTTGTAAATTAGACGCATTTGCAATTTTATGCTTTTTTGAACATTTTGCGCCTTTCTCTATATTTTTCGCCCTTCTATAGAGGCGCAAACATTTTGTAAATTAGGCGCATTTGCAATTTTATGCTTTTTTGAACATTTTGCGCCTTTCTCTATATTTTACGCCCTTCTATAGAGGCGCAAACATTTTGTAAATTAGGCGCATTTGCAATTTTATGCTTTTTTGAACATTTTGCGCCTTTCTCTATATTTTGCGCCCTTCTGTAGAGCCGCAAAAATTGTGTAAATTAAGCGAATTTGCAATTTAATGCTTTTTTGAACATGTTGCGCCTTTTTCTATATTTTGCGCCCTTCTATAGAGGAGCAAACATTTTGTAAATTAGACGCATTTGCAATTTTATGCTTTTTTGAACATTTTGCGCCTTTTTCTATATTTTGCGCCCTTCTATAGAGGCGCAAAAATTTTGTAAATTAGACGCATTTGCAATTTTATGCTTTTTTGAACATTTTGCGCCTTTCTCTATATTTTTCGCCCTTCTATAGTGGAGCAAAAATTTTGTAAATTAGACGCATTTGCAATTTTATGCTTTTTTGAACATTTTGCGCCTTTTTCTATATATTGCGCCCTTCCATAGAGGCGCAAAAATTTTGTAAATTAGGCGCATTTGCAATTTTATGCTTTCTTGAACATTTTGCACCTTTCTCTATATTTTGCGCCCTTCTGTAGAGGTGTAAAATTTGCAATTTTATGATTTTTTGCAAATTTTTCGTCTTTCTCTACAGTTTCCGCTCATTTAAAAAGGCGCAAAATTCTGAATATTAGGCGCATTTTTTTCATGTTGTGTTTGTTTGAAAATTTGTTTGAAAAATTCAAAAGTGCGGTTTTTGGGGGGGGGGGGGGGGGGTGCGATCGCCCCCCATTGCGAACCGCGCTTGAACGACGAGCAGTGGTTGACTGGGAGCGTTGAATTATTTTCAAATAATTCTGTCAAGAGATTAGCTTTATCAACCGGGTCAGTGAAGGTCTAGCCATTCATAACAAGGGTTGGAGTAGAAGATATTATCTGATTAGTCACCCTTTTAACAAATAACCAGAAATTTTTACTACCTCTATGGTAGAGATTGACCCTTTTGCGCGTGTTTTGTCCGTATAGAAACTTTTCACGCGCGATCACGGCATTACAGCGATTCCTAGCATGTATGCGAAGTCTTTCAGTATCAGCATTCTTATTAGAACGCCAATTCTGAAAGGCTTCCTCTTTCGACGTGACTGCAATCCTGCAAGTCTCATTAAACCAAGAGTGGTCCTTGGGTTTAATGCTTATCTTTTTAGAAGGTATGAAGGACCGCATACCCATGATGCGAAGTCAGAAAACGGTATTTTTGGCTCTGCCAAATAAAATACCCAATAAAATAATATTGTGTACCATTAGGGGCGCAGCATTTATGTCTGTATCTGCGAAACACAATTTCCAATTAAAGTTGCGAAAAAAATCATTTAACGCATCCCAATTTGCTTTTTCGTAGAGCCATACAGTCCTCTTCGGGGCTTTAATCGAAGAGGCGCGTAAACTGGAATACGAAAACGCAGCGGAACCAGTACAGTGGTCGGAATTACCAAGAGGTGCAAGGACTTTTACATCACATTTTTCATGATGCGAAGTCAGAAAACGGTATTTTTGGCTCTGCCAAATAAAATACCCAATAAAATAATATTGTGTACCATTAGGGGCGCAGCATTTATGTCTGTATCTGCGAAACACAATTTCCAATTAAAGTTGTGAAAAAAATCATTTAACGCATCCCAATTTGCTTTTTCGTAGAGCCATGCAGTCCTCTTCGGGGCTTTAATCGAAGAGGCGCGGAACCAGTACACAGCGGAACCAGTACAGTGGTCGGAATTACCAAGAGGTGCAAGGACTTTTACATCATATTTTTCATGATGCGAAGTCAGAAAACGGTATTTTTGGCTCTGCCCACCGATGCGTGGGAGGTACGTCGGCTCTTTCACCAGTTGCGTGAGTTGATTGCACTCGGCAAACAGCTCAAAAACAACGCTCCTGTGTTGATAGACCTGAGTGGCTCAACCAATTCGCGTTGTGCACATTGAAGTCACCAGCAACAACAATTTCACTGCCTGGAAGTTGTTCCAATATATTTGAGATCGAACCAGATAGGGCATCTAATAAGTAACAGGTAGAAACCCTATCTATATTCGGCGTCCTACAAATAAAACACAACTGCATGATGTGTGACAAGATTTTGAATTTAATCCACATAGAATTAAATTCATTTTTCGAAACACTATGCTGCTGTTGGTGCTGGTACACAACGTCACTGCGAATAAAAAGGGCGATACCCCTATGAGCAGAGAACAGTGGCAGTAGGTGATACCCGGGTATTTGAAAAATCAGTGGATCTGCACCCTCACTAACTTGGGTCTCCCTTAAAGCCATTATATGTGGCCTATAGACAGACACATGCGCGTAAACAGAAAAAAATTTGCCCTCAGTCCACGAACGTTGCAAAAATCTATACGGAAGTTTTGTGACATTTTCGCTACTGGGTAAATTTTAAACAAAATTTAAAAACAAGTTATAGCGTAAGCTAAACAGTGGTGAGTGCAGTGTGACCAGAAGCTGTATAAGAAAAATATTCTTTTACTACCAAAAAATGGAATATAAGTATTACACTTTCAAATTTTATATTCCACTTTCATAATATCTAACATTAATGCCATATCAATATTTTTGTTAGTAATGTTTATGTAATATTTTTTAAATAAAATGAATATATAATCACTTAAGAAGGTTAGATCACATGGGAAATTTTAAAGTAGGTGTTTTTATGATAGTTAGGATTATCAAAATTATAGTCGGTCTAAGCCGACTATAAACATTCTACACATATGTGGGGTTACCATTCAAAGTGGTATATAGGTCACCAGGGCATACGAATCCTGAAAATAACTACAAACTTTCCATCGCTGAAGAATTTCCATTCATTTGATATGGGTATCAAATGAATGGAACACACCTACCCATTTACAAATGGGTAGGTGTACCGAATTTCGATTTTTTTGGGAACCACAACTCGTTTCGCAGGAAACCATTATTTACATGTATTTCAGCATGATGTAATATATATTTGACCAAAAAAAGTTTACCTAAGCACGTATACAGTAAAATTGAAACGGCGTACCAAACTGAATATACCCTTTCACTCTTAGTGTAGGGTATAAGAATTATAAATTGACCATTTATAATAATTTAATAATTATAAACATAGTTTAAAAAAATGTAAACCTGAATAAAATATATTGCTAAAATTCTTATATAATTAACACCAGAATTAAATATTTTGCAACTAAATTGACCTAGAGACCAGCATTCGAATCAACAAAAACTATTTATTTTTGAAGTATCACAATTTTGCAAAATTTCGAAAAAACAACCAACAAAGAACAGACCTAATTCCAATAATATAGAAGATACAAATTAAAAACGATCACTCTACACTAAGAAGTTTGTGACAAATTTTTAAATTTTTTGAAAAATTTTCAAAAATGAAATTTGTACTCAAAGAATAAATGAATATTAATTTTAAAATTTTGTTTTGACAGTTAAATTGTGGTTTTGAATCTAAAAAAAGGATTCAACGCATACCTTGATATTTATAGAATTTTATGTGATATATTTTTAATGTTCATTTTTGTTACGATTTATAAACTGAACTTTACAAACCTTATGTAATACAATCGCCACGAACCTTGTTCTTGTTGGGTTATATCAGCATACAACGCCTTGAACCATATGACTTCTTGACAATCAGCCGAAATTGCCAAATACTCCGCCTCTGTCGTCGATATTGCACAGACGCTTGCAATTTCGAATTCCATGCCACCTTGGTATATTAACGAATAGCCAGTAGTTGACCGGCGATTATCTACGTTATACTCCCAGTCTGCGTCAGTAAATTCGATCACCTCGCCATCTGACTGCCGGGTGTATTCCATTATAAAATTTACCTATTAAATATCTGAACACCCGCTTTACAGCAAGAAGTGTGCCTTTCCAGGCCTTTTATTGAATTTGGATAATGCCTCCAATGCATATGCTATATCCGGTCTACTGATTTGTGCTGCATACAGCAGACTGCCAATTGCAGTCTGATACGAAACAGTTTTAATTTCCTCTATTTCTGTATCAGTTTTTGTGGTTTGCATCTACAGGTGTACTCACGTCTTTGCAATCTTCCATGTTGAATTTGTGAAGAATATCTCGCAAATAACGCAGCTGATTAATTCAGAGCTTTTCGTTCTTCCTGTCGCGTGTAATCTTCATCCCCAGTATGAAATTCGCTTCTCGAATATCTTTCATTTGGAAATTCTTATTTAAGAAATTTTTAAGTTTCTCCTTCAATGAAGAATTGATCGAAAAGATTAATATTTCGTCGACCAATATTGCTATGTATATCCGGATTTCCCCTTCTACATAGTAATAAATGCACGGATCAGTTTTAGCTTACTGCATTCCAAATTTCTTCAAAGTGTAACTTGTTTTTGATTCCAGCAGCGGTTCGCCTGCTTCAAACCATACTTCTTCAGCCTGCACACTTTGCCTGGTTCATCAATAAATCCCTCTGAATGCGTCATGTAAACTTCTTCTTGCAGTTCGCTATGAAGAATCGCCCTTATAACATCCATCTGATCAATGTCAAGATCATACTTGACTGCAATCGCCAGAAGTAGTTGAATCGATGAGTACCGCACAACTGGAGAAAAGGTTTCCACGTAATCAATTCCCTTTCGTTGCGAGTATCCTTTAATTACTAATCGCGTCTCATATCTTTCCACTTCGCCTTTTGAATTTTTCTTCAGCTTAAAGCACCATCGGTTGGAAATCACCTTTTTTCCCGGAGGCAACTCACACGATGTCTAGATACCGTTATCAGTAAGAGATGGTATTCTTCCATAGCATTTTTCCACATCGCTGCCTGTGGGCTTCTCAGAGCTTCCTGAATTGTTGCTGGTTCAACCATCTGCACTTCGTCAACAACCCAAGCATATCGTTCTACAGGTTTGCTGACTCTTGTCGATCTCCTTAGCTCCACGCTTTCTGGAACTATACGAGACTCTTCAGAGATCGAAATCACGCTTGATGCTGCTTCGTCGTTGTCAGTATAAAATGCATCATCTGACTCAGCATCAACTGCATGCTCAACAATATCCACAGTATCATCCGTGGGAAAAATGTAGAAAACGTCCTTATTGCGTTCATCACTTCGGTTCATTGAAAACTCATCTTCGAGAAAAACTAATGATGACATCTCTCATGGTGTATTGCCTTTAATATGGACTTTAATATTTCATATAATTTTATTTATGTGTCTAAAGGTTAAAGGTCATTATCACATGATCTAAATTTTAAAATGATATTTTTCAAAAACCCATATTTGTTAAAATTTTCGAAAAAATATCTGGTATTACTGAGTTTCTTCTCAATATTTGCGTTAGATTCCATAGATATTGTTTATTGATTTATATTTGTATTGTTTCCTGAATTATAAATAAAAATGTGAATCCAAGTAGAAATTTACAATATAATTTGTATTTTGTTTTTGAATATAAAAAATGAAATCAGATTTAATAAATAAATTTGTATTTACTTTCAAATTAATAACTCATAAAAGTACTTCAATAAAATTTGTCACAAATGTTAATAGAGAAATATCCAAAAATATATAGTTATTTTTATAATTTTAAAAATATGGGTTCAAGAGATACACTTTCCCAAAATCTATATCACGTTATAATAATTTTTAACTTTTGAAAACAAAAGTTAATTGATTTGTCGTATTAAAGGACATATTAATGTCTTTCAAACTATACCGATACTGATGTATGTATGTAAATGATGTAATGTATGTATGGAAAGATAACGCCTTTCTTCAAATATATGAATGATATCGACACATATTACAACCCATGATGGGTTTCGGCCGCAGCAATCACCCCTCGCCAGTCGCTTCTGCATTGCGTGCGCTGGCGCCAGTTTTGCACTCCAAGTGTTGTCAAGTTGTCTCGCACTTGGAAATTCGGACGCCCTCTCCTACGTTGACCACCACTGGGTACACAATTGAACACCTTTTTTGCTGGAGCGCTTTCATCCATACGCTCGACCTGTCCAAGCCTGCGTAGGCGCTTGATCTTAATGCGCCTGAATATGTCAATGTCGGCGTAGATCTCATACAGCTATCTGATTCTATCCATCTGATTCTGTACTCGTTTTCAACGCATATCGGGCCATAGATTTTCCGAAGAATCTTTCTCTCGAACGCTCCTAAAGCTCGCTCATCGGTGCTGGCAAGCGTCCATGCCTCTGCGACATAGAGGAGGACTGGCATGATGAGCGACTTATAGAGCGTAATTTTTGTCCGTTGTTGTAATTAAAATGTCCGTTGCTTAGGCGTGAGGCCAAATGTCGCAACGTTCCATTTATAATTACCCATGATGTCCTACCAGAGAATGTCCAACGTTGAAGTTCCATTTTTATTAACCGAAATAATTCAAACAAGTCTTTTCTTTCAAGACATACTTTTATTTAATTGAAAGTTCTATTTTAATATTAACATTATTGTTTAACTTATAAAAGAAACACGTCTGCACTCTAAGGCAGTTAAAATCTTATCCAACTTAAAATATATTCTTAACCTCTACTCATCACCTCGGTCGCACCATTATTTACAAACACCAGATATGAGTGTCATCATATTGTGAAATAATCAATTCGTATTGGGGTGATCGTGAGAAAAACTTCTATGTGCTTTAGTTCCCTGTACGCCGCATGCAGGTGCTACCTGATGAGGCTCACATTACAACCAATACATTTGTTGTTGTCATCATAAGTGTATAAGAGTAAGTGTATCAAATAAGTGTATGAGAAAACTACGAATGCATGCATAACAGTAAGCATTTTTGGTGTTACATTATTATGATTAATATGAATATGATATTGTGCTTACTGGCGATGTGCAGATTTTTCAAACTAAAAGAAAAAGTATTTCTGATATACAACATTCTTCCCCCCTTATTTTAAGAAAAAATTATTATTAATTAAATAATAATAGTTTTTTCTTTTACATTGTTAATATCTTGATAAAATTCTTATAGTGTAGATTATTTTATTTTTAAAAATAAACAATTGTATATTACCTAGTGGAGATAAATAATTTCAAATTTAATGATTTTAAATTAAAAAAAAAAATGGTATTGGCCCAATTTTCTAATTATTTGGCTGCATTAGCCCGCCTTTAATCTAAACATCTGAATTATAAAAGGAAATTAAATACAAAAAAACCTGATCCCGATGTTTTTAGCGTTAATTGCTGCTGCCACTCTTCGGTTGGTGGTTGCTGCGATTGCGTTGACTGTAGCTGCACTTTATTTGTTTCTGCCACTGTTTCAACAAACATTGTTTTTATCTTGCGTCTTGATTTTCTTAGCTTTTAAAATTTGATGTCTTCTATGTTGCGTTGTTTTTCAGCCAAATTAAATCGTACTTTGTTGAGAGCAGATACTAAAATTGATAATTTTGTAATTTTATATTTCTGAATATTAATACGGATTTGTCTTCTTTAAATGTTTTGAGAAATTTTCTTGTTCGATAGTTTTTCTAGCGGAATTGTCATCTTCAGTAATTGTAATTTTTATTTATACGTAGATGTTGTTGTTTTGGTAGTTTGACGTTGTTGTACTATTATATTTCACTTGTTGTAACAATATTCGAATACGTATATTCTTGGTTCTTATCGTTTTTAATTTTCGTCTTCTTCAAAATTGTTTAAGAAATTGTGTTCATTTGTTGAAGCGTGTGTGATTTAGTGTAATTGTGGTAACTTTTTTGATTTGTTAAATTTATTTTTGTAATCAGGTTCGCATTGACAGCTAAATAAGTGTATATGGAATAGCTCCTTCAACTTATTTACATAATGTTAGCGTGTTCTTTGAGCGATAAAATTGTCATCTTTTATTTAGTATATATAAGATGTAAAATGTTGTTGCATTATTATGATAAAATAGTTCCAACTTTCTTTGCTGATTTGTCAAACTTCTACATCCATATCCATCGGGTAGCTCCTTTCTCTTAATTAAACATGTATTGATTGTTGTCGTCCGCGCCATAACTCTCACATGTCGTTTTATCATTATTCTTTTGTACTTCATTACATTACATTACCATTTCAGACCTTTTCCCAACAAAATTAAACGACCTTCTTTGGCAATTAAAATTTTAGCATATTGTATTTAACGTTAATTTTTATTGTTTGGTGGTTTGCTTGTTGTTCTTCTTCGTGCATGTTTTACTTCTTTGTGATTCGTCGTGGTTGGAGTACATTTGCAGAATCAGGATTATTATTAAAATACTTATTACTTGTTTACTATAACTTCATACTTAATTTAATTTAACATCATTTTTAATTTATATACAATATTCAAATTTAATATCTTCATTGTATGTTTATATTGAACATTTCATTTATTACATTTAATAAAATGTACATGTACTTTAGAAATCTTTGATTTTTCCATAATATTTCATTACCACATGACTCAATGCTAGTCATTTTCAAAAATACTTAGCTATTTATTCATGCACTAATTTATTAATTTAAATATGCTTGATATATGACAGTATTTTCAATCTTTCTTTTGCATAACAACTTTGGTACATTCAATACGTACATATATATATTTTTTATGACCGTTAAATGATTTTGGTTAAAACGTTTGCTAGTTTGTTTGTTTTTGTCTCTGCATTAACGTATCTCGTTTCATTTTCAGTCCATTAGTGCAGTGGTTCCTACATGCAAAACGCTGAATTGCATTTTATCACTTATAACTATACCTAAGCTCCTCACTTATATCTGTGCTCCCCTTCAGTTTGTGCTCCGCTTACGTCTATCTGTATTTCAAGTACAACGATCTTTCTTTCATTTGTTTCGATTGACAATGCCCTTGACAATGAAATTGAGGTGCTGACCTATCTCAAATATAGTGGCAATGTATATTTTATTTCTTTTGCTAATTCGTACTGAAATCTTTGCTTAATAATTATCTAATATAATCTTGTAAATCACTTTATTCCTTTATCCATTACAAATTTTTTAATACATGATTTAATGCTAGTAACCTTTTAAAATTAATACGTAGCTATTCCCTCAGGCACTTATTTATTTAATTAAGATTTAAAAACATATTCCTAAAAAAAAATTCTTATTAACGCGGCATTTCTTTACCTTATATTGTTGTTTGCAATAGTATGCATTTCATTCTAACATGATTACGATTTATGATCATCATGAACTATTGGTTCAGTTATTTATTTCTTTACATTTATTTATTTAATTCTGTAAAACTTCAAAATTATATGCTTTAATAAGTTGTTATGGAATTTTTTCCCTTTTCCTTTGATGGAAATCATTGTCGTTACAGGACTTACTACCGAAAGTACCTCATAGGGTCCTACCCATATGGGAGAAAATTTATTCTTTCTATTTTGATTTTTTAATAATATTTTATCGCCTACTTTAAATATTGTTGGGTGTAATGCGCTGTCATAGCTTTGTTTAGATTTTTCATTTGCTTTTTCTTGATTTTGTCTCACGATTTCATGTGTGCGTTGAATCTGATATTTTAATAATTTGTTGTAATCATCAGTATTATAAACTGGTGAACATTTACGTTTTAGATTAGTGGGCATATCAAAATCAAACCCATATAAAGTACGGAAAGGGGTTTGCCCTGTTGACATATGTACTGTGTTATTGTGCACGTGCATTACCGAATTTAACCATTGGTCCCAGTTTGACCCATCTTCTTTTGCAAAACTTCGCAAATATTCTGCTAATGGTCGATGGCTTCTTTCCAAAGATCCATTAGCTTGTGGATGATATGGCGTAATATGTAACTTTTTAATTCCTAACAATTTACATGTATCTGAAAACAATTTAGCGACGAAATTTGAACCATTGTCGGTAACTAATACTTTTGGAATATTTAAGCGCGTAATGATTTCGTCGTAAAATGCTTTCGCTACAGTGCTTGCTTCTGCGTCCGGTATAGCTACGCAACACATATATTTTGAAAAATCATCTTGAAATGTTAATATATATTTATTTCCAGAGATAGTTTCTGGTAAAATTCCTACAAGATCCATGTATACTTTATCAAATGGTCTCACTGGCGTATCAGTTAGGACCATTGGCATTTTTGTAAGCCTAAAACTTTTATTTACTTGGCATTTAGAACAATTTTTTACGTAATCTTTTATTTGTTTCTGCATACCTTTCCACTTAAATTGTCTTCTGATTCTAAAATATGTTTTTACTGCACCCTGATGGCCTCCTAATGCGGAATCATGAAAATCTTTTATTACCGTTTTAATTTCATCCGGATCAGTTAATAAGTGTGCAATATTTGTTTCGTTATTTGCATCTGTAATTGTTTCATCTACGACCGGTGTACTAATTTGGGGCTTTGTTTTTGTAATTTGTTGATCTAATTTATTTTGTGTAGTTTTAGAACGTGTTTGTACTGCTGTAATATCGGGTTGTAAATATGGTATTCTGCTTAAAGCATCCGCGTTCAAATTCTTTTTACCTGGTTTGTAAATTATTTCAAAATCGTATTCAGACAACTGATGTCGAAAACGCGCAATGCGGGATGTCTGATCTTTTAAGTTTGCAATACCTTTTAGGGGCTGATGATCTGTAAAAATTTTAAATGGTCGCCTTAATAGGTATGCTCTGAAATTCTTAGTTGCCCAAACAATAGCTAAAAATTCTTTTTCAATGGTGGAGTATCGTTTTTCGGCCCCATTTAATGCCCTACTCGCAAATGCGACTGGTCTATCGCTTCCAACTTCGCCTTGCGACAGTACCGCGCCTATTACTTCATTACTTGCATGAGTTGTAAGTAAAAAAGTTTTCGTAAAATCTGGATATGCGAGAATTGGTGATGAAATTATTGATTCTTTTAATTTAATAAATGAATTTTGACAATCGTCTGTCCATCTAAATTTAACGTCGTTTCTAAGTAAATTATTAATTGGTAATGATATTTTGGCCATATTGCCTATGAATTTTCTGTAATAATTAATTAATCCCAAAAATGCTTGTACTTATTTTCTATTTCTTGGCACCGGAATATTTTTCACGCATTCGACCTTAGAGGGGTCTGGCAGCGCACCTAGTTCCGAACATTTATGTCCTAAATATACAACTTCGCGACGCAAAAACTGACATTTTTCGGTATTTAATTTTAAATTATGTTCCCTTAATTTCTGTAATACATTACTTAATCTATGCTCATGTTCGCTTAAATTTTTTCCATATACAACTATGTCATCAAGATACACACAACAATCGATACCTTGTAAACCTGTTAATATGTGGTTCATTATTCTTTGAAAAGTGGCCGGTGCACCTGTTAAACCAAATGGCATTCTATTAATTTCAAAATGTCCAAATCCCGTACTGAAAGCAGTTTTTTCTTTATCTCTTTCATCTACTAAGACCTGATGATAACCACTTGCTAAATCCAATGTTGAAAAGTATCTACTATGCCCTAGCTGATCTAATATCTCGTCTATACGAGGAATCGGAAATACTTGTTTTATTGTTACATCATTTAATTTACGAAAATCTATTACTAGTCTCCATTTCTTGCTACCGTCCTTATTGCTCTTTTTTGGTACTAACAATAACGGTGAATTCCAAGGTGAGGTGCTTGGAGATATAATGCCGTCATCTAACATTTTTACTACTTGTCTATTAATTTCTTCCCTATGTGTATGTGGAAGTTTATATTGTTTCTGATTAATTGGTGGTTGGTTCCATTGTGTAGTTATTTCATGTTTAAGCGCTGGCGTGTATGTTAATTCATCGCCATCTAAGTGAAAAACGTCATGATAAGAAATACACAAATTTTGTAAAGATGTAATTTTGTCTTTATTTAAAGTTTCGTCAATTTTAATTTCCCTTAATAATCTGTTAATTCTATTTGTTATATTTACTGAATTTACGCTATTTATTGTAGAATTTTTTGTATACGATTCTTTATACTGATTAAAATTCGAAAACTTTGGTTTAAATTTGTTGTCTATTAGAATTTCTTTTTCTGTAGCATTTAATATTGAAACATAAACTCTATTCTTGCTAACATTTGATAGGCTTTCGCCTAAATATACACCTGGAGAAATTTCTTGCTTATGTATTAATACGATTGGAATTTTTGTTTTTAAAGGTAATGATACTATTTTCGCGGTTCTCGCTTGAATTTTAATTTGTTGGTTGTAAAAAATGTTTTGTATTTCTGTCTGTGTTTTCATTGGTAGTTTTATAATATGATTTTTATCTATATCAAAGAACGTAATCGTTTTATCTATCGCATTTATTATAGATCGATTCCATAAATTGTCACGACCGATTATTCCGTCTGCTGGTACTCCTTGTTCAAGTGACACTACGTGTAGCATTAAACTTAAGCACCCTATGCTCCCGTGTTGGACCTTGGTGGTTCCTAATGTCCTAACACAACCACCAAAAGCCCCATTCAAATCCTTTTGAATATTTTTGTTAAAACCTGGAAAATTTGTCATCGCACTTTCTTTTACTAAACTGGCATCTGCTCCTGAGTCTACTAATAAAATAAGTCTTCCATTTTTAGCTGCCTCGCAAAGTACTGAAATGAAAACATCACTTATATTAGATAAATTCGAACAATCTCCATTCCTATTGTGTATTATGCAATTTTCTTTTGCATTTAATTCATTGTTTACCTTCAGTTTTTGAAAGTTTAATGGGGTAGTAAATTTGACCACAGTCTCTTTCGACGTCTGATCTACAATTCCTAACTCATTTGGCCCTATATTACTTTTCTTTTGGGGTCCCCAGTTTATTGGCCTTGACTGAGCTCCTCTTAGTTTCCCTGATTATGATTATTATTTGTGACTGATTCAAATTTTGTTTTCGCATAACATTTATCTATTTTATGCCCTTGTCTATCACACCATAAGCATTTCATATTACTTGTTTTATTTTCTTTGCGATTATTATTTTTAATATCATTATTACCTAACTGCATTTTAGAATTTTTCATATTAGTATTTGCACATTTCCAATTAGCTTCATGGCCATAAGTTCCACATTCGTAGCAGAAAGGCTCATTTTTCCTACTAATACAATCGTCCCTATTATGTCCTAATTTCATACAGAATGAACATGTTGGAACATTCCTTACATAGGTTGATTTATCATTCTTTTCTGGATTTTCTCTTTGCTTAATTATTTCTGAATTATGTTCTGCTTCAACATAACATTCGTATTCATTTAACTTTGGTCTTAGTTGCATAATAGCTTCAACATTTAATGCGTCTTCCAATAATGCATCTAATGTGTCTGACTTACTACTTAATAATACAACTTTTGTTGTTGGATCCTTCACACCTACTTTAAAAGAGATCAATACTGACTTCTGTAATTCCAATCTGAATACGTCATCATTACCTATCTTTTTACGGTATTTTTTACTTGCAATTTCTAATGCCATGGATTGCAATTCGTCTAATCGTCTTCCAAACGCTCTCAAACTCTCTTTACTATTTTGAAAAACTTTTTGAATCTTTTCTAGTAATGCATCTAAAGAAATATCATTTAAGTATGTATTTTTTAGCAACTGGTATAATTCTTCTATTTTTTGAAAATGTTTTATCCTAACCAATTTATAAGCATCTCCCTGCAAAAGTAACCTAACGCATTTAATAAATTCCTCATAATCTGATTCTTTAATTTTAAGCTTTGCTGTTTCACAGCCTTCAATAAATTTATATAATTCAGTTTCTAGTAATGGAGATTCTGCCCCAGAAAAGTAAGGAACAACGTAATGTACGCGTTTAAATACATTTTCTGTACCCATTTTAATTATCGGTTTTTTATTGATTTATGTAATTAAACATTAATTACTTTCTTTATATATATATAGATTGCATTTATTATTTTTATATTTAATGTGAAACATTTTCAAGTTTATTAACTTATATTTATTTAGAACACAACAAAAAAAAATATATTAATGAAAACCCGTTATATATTTGTATGTTAAAGGATGAAAATTGAAAATTAAATAAAATTTGGTATACTATATTTTATTTTCTGTAAAGCTATGTATATCTTTTGTTTAAACAGTAGATTGCTTAATAGTTGATTTAATTTTTCTGTTAAATTTAATACTGTTTTATTTAGCTCATTTTGATATATATAATAATAATAATAGTTTGGCGCTACAGTCCTGTACAGAACTTCGGCCGAGCTCTCTCACCATTTTGAGCTGTGCGTGTTATATTTGTACTCAAAGTGGTGGGACCTACAGTTTATTGCCGAATCCGAACGGCGGGTGAGAGCTTTTCATAGGCAATGGTTTTACTCTCGTAGGTTTGCCATTTACTGACGAGAGGTAGCGCGGTATAGAAAAATGTTTCTATGAAAAGATGTTGTTAGCCCCAGTCCAGGCTTGAACCGGGGACCTTTCGACTCGTAGTCCAACGCACTAACCACTGAGCTACCGCGGCTACTATACAATTTGATATATATACAATTATTTTTTTTCTAAAACATCTCATCATTTTATAACTGAATACTGATTTTTTCTATGTAATTTAATTTTGTTAAAATTCTCCAATTTGTTATTTAATTAATTTCACAACGCTATGAAAACATTGCTGTATCAAAATTGTTAAATTATTCAACATTTTAATTTCACAGTTTTATTTAAAGTTAATTTAATTTCACAATATTATGAAATTTTTTAAAAATTTTATCATTTATTTAAAATGTTCAATTGCCTGTTTTTCAAATGTCTAATTTCATGATTTCAATATTCTCAAATGTTTCTTTTGTTTTATATCACAAATTCACAAAAATTATTTTCTTTTCGCAGATTTTCTTTCACTGTTTTTCACAATACTCACGACTCCTAAAAAATATATTTTCCCTTGTCCAATATATTTATTTCATATACTTCTAATCTCCATCCAGTCCATCCTGTCCCCTGGGATTTGATGTTTGGTTCGAAAACCGGCTGCGCCAAATGTTGTAATTAAAATGTCCGTTGCTTAGGCGTGAGGCCAAATGTCGCAACGTTCCATTTATAATTACCCATGATGTCCTACCAGAGAATGTCCAACGTTGAAGTTCCATTTTTATTAACCGAAATAATTCAAACAAGTCTTTTCTTTCAAGACATACTTTTATTTAATTGAAAGTTCTATTTTAATATTAACATTATTGTTTAACTTATAAAAGAAACACGTCTGCACTCTAAGGCAATTAAAATCTTATCCAACTTAAAATATATTCTTAACCTCTACTCATCACCTCGGTCGCACCAATATTTACAAACACCAGATATGAGTGTCATCATATTGTGAAATAATCAATTCGTATTGGGGTGATCGTGAGAAAAACTTCTATGTGCTTTAGTTCCCTGTACGCCGCATGCAGGTGCTACCTGATGAGGCTCACATTACAACCAATACATTTGTTGTTGTCATCATAAGTGTATAAGAGTAAGTGTATCAAATAAGTGTATGAGAAAACTACGAATGCATGCATAACAGTAAGCATTTTTGGTGTTACATTATTATGATTAATATGAATATGATATTGTGCTTACTGGCGATGTGCAGATTTTTCAAACTAAAAGAAAAAGTATTTCTGATATACAACATCGTCGAGAGAGGGCTCTGCTCCTCAATTGCCTACTGAGCCCAAAGTAACACCTGTTGGCAAGAGTTATTCTTCGGCTAATCTCCATGCTGACATTGTTTTCCTTGTTGATGCTGGTTCCTAGGTATACGAACTTCGAAGTTGTAATTGTCAATAGTGACGTATTGTCCAAGACGCCGGGACTCTTTGTTTGTTGACACTAGGTACTTCGTCTTGTCCTCGTTCACCGTAAGACCCATTCGACGCGATTCCCTCTCAAAACTGGAGAATGCTGCACTCGTACGCTCTGCCCAATGATGTCGATATCATTAGCGTACCCGAGCAGCACGGAACTCTTGTTGAAGATAGTGCCATTGTGATGGAGTTGTGCAGCTCTTACAATCTTTATTAGCTTCATGGGTTATTAGGTTGAAGAAGTCACACGATAGAGAATCGCCTTGTCTGAAACCTCGTTCGGTATTAAACGTATCGGTGAGGTTGTTTCCAATTCTCACTGAGCAACGTGTGTCGCTCAGGGTTATCCTGCAAAGCCTTTTAAGTTTCGCAGGTATACTAAACTCAGACATGGTGGCGTATAGGTGACTTTTTATCGGACTGTCGAAGGCAGCTTTGTAGTCGACGAAGAGGTGGTGGGTGTCGATCTGCCTCTCTTTGGTCTTTTCCAGGATTTGGCGCAATGTGATAATCGGTTCTATGGTGGACTTGCCAGGTCTGAAGCCGCACTGATAAGATCCAATCAGTCTGTTGACGATGGGCTTCAGTCTTTCACATAATACGCTCGTTAGAACTTTATACGCGATATTGAGGAGACTTATCCCACGGTAGTTGGCGCGTATCGAGGGATCCCCCTTCTTAAGGATTGGGCAGAGTATACTGAGATTCCATTCGCTGGGCATGCTTTCTTCTGACCATATTCTGCTGATGAGCTGGTGCATGCTCTTATGAGCTCATCGCCTCCGATCTTAAACAACTTAGCAGGCAGACCATCCGATCATGCGGCTTTGATCTTTTTCAGCCTGTTGATGGCTGTAGACCTCTTCACGGTCAGGCGGCGGTATGTCAACGCCGTCGTCAGCAACTGGGGTTGTCAAGCTGTCTTCTCTATCAGCGGAATAGTTGTCATCATCGTCTGCTATAAGATCAGAGAAGTGCTCTCTCCATAATCTCAGTGTACCATGGACATCTGTTACTAGATTCCCGTCATCGTCCTGACAGGAAGTGGGTCCGGTCTTTAAACCTCCGGTCAGGCGTCTTATCTTCTCGAGCCTCGTTCCTGTCGCCATGCATCTCAATATCTTCACACTCGCGTATTTCTAATTCTCTTTTATTGCGCCTAAAAAGAACTCTCTCCTTCTTCCTCTTCTCTCTGTATCGCTCCTTTGGGGCTCGCGTAACTACCTACTGCAGGGTGGCTCTATATGCAGCGTCTTTCTCTGCAGTGGCTGCACGATACTCTTCGTCATACCACTTGTGCCGTAGTGGGCGTTGGGATCCAAGCACCTCTTCGGCAGCAGTACGCATTGAGCGAGAGACGTGTGTCCACTGCTCGCATATATCAATTAGAGGGGGAGTGCCTTGGGCAAGCAGGTGTGAGAGTCGAGCGGCATAGGCTTGTTCGGTCTATTGTGTGTGCAGCTTACTGACGTCTAGCTTTCTTTGCGTGGGTTTCCGTGCGTTTTTCGCAGCGCATAAGCGAGTGCGAACCTTGGCTGCTACAAGGAAGTGATCCGAGTCAATGTTGGCATTTCGGATCTAGCGTACATCCATCACACTAGAAGCGTGCCTTCCGTCAATCACAACATGATCAATTTGGTTGCGCGTGTTCTGATCGGGTGACCGCCACGTGGCCTTGTGAATATTGAGATGCTTGAATCTAGTACCACTACTTACCGTGTTTCGTGCTGCGGCGAAGTCGATCAGCCTCATTCCATTGTCGGAGGTGTTGTCGTGGAGGCTGAATTGTCCAAACGTTGAACCAAAGATACCCTCAATTCCCACTTTGGCATTAAAGTCGCCAATCACAAATTTGATGTCGTGACGGGGGCAGCGCTCATAGGCTTCGTCACAGTAAATGTCACAGAATGCCGGTTTAGAGCAGTCCTGTCCTGTTCATCGCATTTCCTGGATTGCGGTGATGTCAGCCTTGTATCTTTCGAGGACATCAACCAGCTGGATAGTGGCACCTTCCCTATAAAGGGTTCGGACATTCCAGGTGCATATCCGTAAATCATGGTCCTTTATACGTCTGCGTAGGTTGTCATCGTGTTTTCGGGTCGATATCCGAGGCATTTTTTCTGTTTTCGTTGAATCAGCTTTTTTGTGTGGCGGGTCACAAGCCCAACGCACAGCGATTGAAAGTTTGTAAGTGTACTTAGGAAATTATAAAATTCAAAAACTTCCAGTGGATATGGATTGTAAGTTTTCAAAATTGTTCATTTATGTTAATAACATTTTTGGTTATATTATTATTATGAATTAACTTACAATTATAACCAGTTGGGAAGGTTAGATCACATGGGAAAATTTAAATTTGGTGTTATTATTATAGTTAGGATTATCCAAATTATAGTCGGTCTAAGCCGAAAGGTCACGATGGACCTATATGCCTAATTTTTTCGCACGTACAGCGTAGGTATATAAGTAATCTAAATTTTGAATTTCATTTAATTAACTCTTCAATTGTTTAAGTAGTAGGGATTTCAACAGACAGACAGACGGACATCGCTAAATCGACTCAGGTCATGCTGATCAATACCGGAGATGCTTCCTTCTGGGTGTTACAAACGGCGTACGAAATTGAATATACCCTTTCACTCTTAGTGTAGGGTATAAAAACTAAAAGTTAACTATATTTAAAGATATAGCAACAAAGGCCTTAAGCTAAGTATACAAGCTAATAAAAATACAGTAGAGATTATGTTTGAGAGTTTATAAGATACTTATATTAAATGGAACAGATTGGTCAGTTTAAGATAGATTATAATTAATTTAATATTGGATATGGAGGGATTTGATAAAAGTGTTATTGCGTTTTTATTTTCAAAGATTTGGTTACGGATATGAATGAAGTACGTACAGTGGGATAAGAAATGTTCAATGGATGTTTTACAGTTAGAGTTGCAAAAATTGCAGAGTGAAGACAAATTTTTAACTTACTAATATACTTATAATTTATTTAATACATTTCATTTTAATTTGCAGGAATTTGTTATTTCAACCGACCTATTATGCAACGAGTCATTATGGCCCGCTAGCGCACAGGATGTTGCTAAATATTTCGTGGAAATTGGGGATCGTGGTGCCTATGGTCAGTCCTCTACGTCTGGCATTGATCGCAGTGGTGTCATGTTTTATACGCAGGTTCATCGTGATGATATCGGTTGTTGGGATACTGCCAAACCGTATGTCAGATCCAATTTAAATACACTAGTCGGCAATGACACGGAACTAATCAGGTTCCCCAACGACTTAAAAGTGGATCAAGAAACAGATCAGGGAGTCTGGGTGATGAGTAATAGATTGCCCATTTATTTATACAGCCAATTAGATTATACTGATATTAACTTTCGGATATTAAGAGCAAGTGTTAAGGACGCTGTGAAGGGCAATATATGTGATCCGCGCTCAAATGCAGACTCTCAGGGACTTCACAGTGAACTGATTGCTGAAGGACAGTGCTATTAACGAGGCACAACAATCATCAGCCTTTTAATTGCTAGCAAATAAAATACATGATAAAAATAGCATTCATTAATTATTTACTTCATTAATTAGTTTTTTTAGTATTGTACCGCATGTTGTGAATTGGCGCATACATTTTTCTTTTCTTTATGGTTCTTCACTATTCATTCAGTTTTAGATGTTGCTGTACATATGATGAGCGCATCATGTTTTTATATCATGTTGTACTCATGTTGTACAGCAACATGTTCATAGCATTGTCCCAACGCTTCACGTTGGCAACAATGATAATAATTTGGCAAAGCGCTAAGCTTTGCATAGAACACACCACTTTCAGGCTAGCTTGCACAGTTTACAGAAGCTGGCAAAGCGCTAAAGCTTTACTTAGACCACACGTCTTTCAAGACGCTTGCAATACAATTTTCCATTGCATAATTTTGGGTCTATGTTAAAATAAGTGAAGCAGCGATTGCCAACAAATCTGATATTTCGCAATTGGTGTCAGCCAAAAACTGCAAGTCGGACTTTCTTCAAAAGTCACGTACACCAAAATTGAGTGAAAGTGAAAACTCACTAGAACATAGTGAGAATAGAATTTAAGAAAAGCTTGCAACGAAGGTATTGTTAATACCTTTCGTTGCAATTTAAAAGATTGTAGTTGAACCAACCTCAAGTGGAGGTTCTAAAATTGTAAAAATGTCTTTTTAATAGTAAATGTAATAAAAGTGTTTTTTCTAAAAATAAAAAGTGTTCATAATAAATAAGTATAAAGGAAATCATTCAACAATCTAGAATATACAATATTTGGCGCAGCCGGTACGTCGGTTCCAACCTCTCAAGGACCGAGAGATAGGAAGAAGAAAGGAGGAAGGACCCTAAAATAAAATGGTAAGTGTTTGAACATTTTTTTTTTTTAAGATATAAAAATAGAATAGGATAGTTTTCATTTTTTTATGAGTAGTGTTTTAGAAGTTAAAAAAAAAAGAAGAGGGACTATTTTACATCAGAATTCAGTTAAATATAAATTTATTTTTAAAAATTAAATGAATATTGTTAATATTCAATAGAGTCAATTAACATTCAATGAACAATAAATAAATAAAATAACACTGAGATTCCGAACTACGGACCCTCCAGTGTATAATAATTGAAAAATAAAGATTTTAAAAAACTTTCTTTTAATTTAAAAAGGAAAATTAACATTTCCAAATAAATAAATCGAAATAACACTGAGATTCCAAACTACGGACCCTCCAGTGTATAACAAATAAAAACTAAATGATTTGATTTAATTTTAAAGCGCGTGAACACAGTTATGATTTTAAAAATAACAAAAAATTTATATAAAAAAAAACATTGTATGTTAAATTTTTTTTTACAATATACACATATTTTTTTATTTGGAAAAATAAAATTATTTTTATTTTGTTATAGAAAACAGATTAAAAAAAAAAGACTTGAAAATAAATTTGAAAAAAAAAAAATATAGTTTATAGTTATACTTTATGAATGCCAAAATTGATTTATTTGTTGTTTGGGTAACATTTTTGTTTCATTGAAATTTTCAATTACAATTAAATGAAATTTATTTAATTAAAAAAAAAAAATACTTGAAAATAAATTTGAAAAAAAATATAGTTTATAGTTATACTTCATGAATGCCAAAATTGATTTCGTTGTTGTTTGGGTAACATTTTTGTTTCATTGAAATTTTCAATTAAAATTAAATGAAATTTTTTATTTTTTTAATTAAAAGATAAAAATAACGTTTTAAATTGATTGAAAATATTTAATGGCAGATGCTAATGAATTAAATGCGTATATTCAAAAGCAATCTAGCGAATTGGACAGATTTGTTGAAAAATTATGGTCGCAATTTGTACGAACAATACTAAATAAAGATAGTACAGCATTATTAAAAGATAATATATCTAGAATTCTGCATTTATCTAAATTACAGGAGGCAGATAAAATAGTAGAAGAATTACTAAATTTCCAGAATTTAAAAATTAAATCTATTTTATCAGAAAATTGTGAATTAGAAAGATTAGTGGACGTGTTGAGAAAACGTTTAAATGACTATTGTTTAAAACGTACAACAGAGTTAGAAGAAACAGGTAAAATAGATGAGGAAAACATAAAATTAAGAAATTTATTGAAAGAAAAGAATATTTCTGAGGAATCAATAAATAATTCGGTCAGACGCCTGGTTAGGGAGGAGTACGCGACGTTGGAGGAAGCGAACAACAAAATACAGGAGTTGAACGCGCGTATTAGATATTTGAACGAGGAGGTTAAGACAGCGCACGAGACATCCTTATACCACAAGGATACCATAGAAAGTGACGACATCACAACACAGGGCAACATGGGATTAGGCGAAGTCGCGAAATTTGTTAAAAATGCAGTACCAGAATTTGCAGGTGCAGACTCATCATCGCTGAGGACGGATTTTCACCGTTTTATTGATGGATGTGAAGTGGCGAGAGCAGAACTGAAGCCTGAACAAATGAAGGAGTTTATTAAAGGCGTTAGGGTTCGTTTACAGGGAGATGCTTTTGACTTAGTAAGTTCAAAGGAGTTTGACACAATAGATGATTTATACAATCTGTTAAGGAATACGTACTTGGTATGTAGATCAGTAGATGCCATTCAATATGACATTAGAAGGCATCTCAGTATCCGGGGGAAAGTATTAGATCTTTCTCAAGGCGTTTGGTTAACTTACAGTCGGCAGCATTAAGCACGATTAAATGTAAATATAATGATACGAAAGACGACGTGTTCGTTAATGAATTGAATAATTTAGTTAAAAGCTCATTTAAGTTTGGACTTCGGGATTACACTTTGCGAATGCTCATGTTGAGCAGTAAGCAAACAACACTGGAGAAATTGGTGGAAAAGGCATTGGACCATGCGACGATACAAAAGGAGTCAGCAGAGTTAACGGGCATAGACAATTTTGGAGTCCATTTCAATGAGCCCTCATCGACTTTCATGCCAAATAATCGTAATGCATCAGGTTGCCAAGGCAATGAACAAAAGGAGATGGAAGAGAAAACACAAAATGTAAGTATGAAGCAGCCTACACCTTACTTACTTACTTAAATGGCCCTTACAACCGTGGATCGGTTTTGGCCGCTGAGATGAAGCCGCGCCAGTCGGATCTGCTTTGCGCGCGCTGACGCCAGTTAGAAATACCAAGCGTTGCCAGGTTGTCCTCAACTTGGTCTTTCCAACGCAGATTTGGACGCCCTCTTCTACGCTGTCCACCTTCGAGTTTCGATTCAAGCACCTTCTTGGCTGGAGTGTTTTCATCCATTCGTTCGACATGACCTAGCCAGCGAAGCCGCTGGATCTTGATGCGCTTGACTATGTCAATGTCGTCGAATAACTCATACAGCTCGTGGTTCATCCTGATTCGATACTCGTTAGCAAAGCAGATAGGGCCAAAGATTTTACGGAGAATCTTTCTCTCGAACGCTCCCAGTACTCTCTCATCGGTGGTGGCCAGCGTCCATGTTTCTGCACCATAAAGTAGGACGGGCATGATGAGTGACTTGTAGAGCGTTATTTTTGTCCGGCGAGAGAGGGCTCTGCTTCTCAATTGCCTACTGAGCCCAAAGTAGCACCTGTTGGCAAGAGTTATTCTCCGTTTGATCTCCAGGCTGACGTCGTTGTTGCTGTTTACGCTGGATCCCAGATAGACGAAGTTCTTCACAATGTCGAACTTGTGGGTGTCAAAATCAGCTTTTTGTCCAAGACGCACGGACTCTTTTTTGCTTGTTGATACAAGGAACTTCGTCTTGTCCTCGTTCACCGCTAGACCCATTCGACGCGACTCTTTCTCCAATCTGGAGAATGCTGCGCTGACTGCTCGTGTGCTCCTGCCAATGATATCAATATCGACGGCATATGCGAGCAGCATGACACTTTTGTTGAGGATAGTGCCGCTTTGACGGAGTTCGGCAGCTCGAACTATTTTCTCCATCAATAAGTTAAAAAAGTCGCACGATAGGGAGTCACCCTGTCTGAAACCTCGTTCGGTATGAAATGGCTCGGAGAGGTCTTTTCCTATTCTCACTGAGCAACGTGTGTTGCTCAGGGTCATCCTGCAAAGCCTTATAAGTTTCGCAGGTATACCGAACTCAGACATTGCGACGTATAATCGTTCCTTTATCGGAGTGTCGAAGGCGGCTTTATAGTCGACTAATAGGTGGTAGGTGTCGATCTGTTTTTCTAGGGTCTTTTCCTGGATTAGGCGCAATGTGAAAATCTGGTCTATGGTGGACTTTCCAGGTCTGAAGCCGCACTGATAAGGTCCAATCAGTCTGTTGACGATGGGCTTCAGTCTTTCACATAATACGCTCGATAGAACCTTGTATGCGATATTGAGTAGGCTGATCCCACGGTAGTTGGCGCAGATAGTGGGATCCCCTTTCTTAAGGATTGGGCAGAGTACACTGAGGTTCCAGTCACTTGGCATGCTTTCATCCGACCATATTCTGCGTACGAGCTCGTGCATGCTCTCTATTAGCTCTTCGCCTCCGGTCTTAAACAATTCAGCAGGCAGGCCATCAGCACCTGCGGCTTTGTTGTTTTTCAGCCGAGCAATGGCTGTTCTGACCTCGTCATGGTCGGATGGCGGAATCTCAACGTCGTCATCAAGTACTGGGGATGCCGGGTTTGCTTCTCTATCGGTGGAATTGAGGTCATCATCACCGGTCAGCAGTTTAGAGAAGTGATCCCTCCATATTTTCAGTGTGCTCTGGATATCAGTCACTAGATTCCCGTTCTCATCTTTACAGGAAGAGGCTCCGGATTTTGAACCTCCGGCTAGGCGTCTTATTTTCTCGAAGAATTTTCGAGCCTCATTCCTGTCCCCATGCATCTCAATCTCCTCACACTCAAGTCTTTCTGCCTCGCTTTTTTTACGCCTGAAAAGACGTCTCTCTTCCCTCCTCTTCTCTTTGTATCGCTCCTTCGCAGCTCGCGTAGCTACTGACTGCAGGGTGGATTTGTACGCAGCGTCTTTCTCTGCAGAGGCCGCGCGACACTCTTGGTCATACCACTGATTCCTCAGGGGGCGTTGGAATCCAAGCACCTCTTCGGCAGCCGTACGCATAGAGCAGGAGATATGATTCCACTGCGCGCTTATATCATCGAGAGGAGGAGTGCTTTGTCTAAGCAGGTGTGAGAGTCGAGTGGAAAAGGCTTGCGTTGTCTGTTGTGATTGCAGCTTTCCGACGTCTAGCTTTCTCTGCGTTTGGTTCCGTACGTTCTTCGCAGCGCTTAAGCGTGTGCGGACCTTGGCTGCTACAAGGTAATGATCCGAGTCCATATTGGCACCTCGGATAGTGCGTACGTCCATCACGCTTGAAGCGTGCCTTCCGTCAATCACAACGTGATCAATTTGATTTCGAGTTTTTTGATCGGGCGACAACCATGTGGCCTTGTGGATATCGAAATTTTTTGATTTTTTTTTTTTTTTTTTACAAATTAACCAACGCTCAGGGGATGCCCCCTATTCGTGCAATGCAAAGTGTTGATCGCCAGGAAGGATTATAGGTTCAAAGGAGGAGGAAAGATGGAGTAGTGTCGGTGGATGTTTGCTTTAAATTTCCCAATATTAAAAATGTCGGGAAAAACAGACGCAGGGAGATTGTTCCACAAACGAATCGTGCGACTGAAGAACGAATTCTCTCTGTAATGCGTGGTTCTGTTGGGAACCGTGTGGACTACGAAGGGGTGGGCTTGGTTCGATGCCCTAGTAGTACGAGGAAACACACGACCTGGTGGAATCAGGCCATGTATTTCCCTCGAACACTTACCATTGTAATACCTATAAAACAGGCTTACACACCCTACGGTCCTTCGGTGCTCAAGAGAACCAATAGAGGATGAAATATTTTCATCCCCTATTAAATATATTGCACGTTGTTGGATTCGATCCAGGAACTCCAAAGAAGATTTTGAGGCCCCTGCCCATATGTGCGAATTGTATTCCATCTTAGGCCGAATATAGGTGGTGTAGACAGTGCGCAAGTCAGCAGGAGTGAAGTATGTCTTACACCGTTTCAGAAAACCGAGGCACTTGGCCGCTTCTTTCGACACATCAAATATGTGATCATTCCAACGGAGGTCACATTGAATTGATATACCCAGAACGTCAAGAGCAGCTGACTGCGCAATATCCACAGAGTCCATATTGAGGGGAGGGAGGAGTGAATCCATTCTTTTGTGAGATAACAGACAACATTGGGTCTTGCTAGCAATAAAATCAACTCTATTTGCAAGACCCCACTCGGAGATTGTTTTAAGGTCATTATTGAGTGTATCATTCATTGTGCGCCTTTTACTCTCAATCTCCAAAGAGTTTGGGCGCTTGTTGAACGAAAATGAATGACAGATGTTGCTGTCATCTGCAAAGGAATGGATTGGGTTCTGGGTCGATGACAGAAGGTCATTGATAAACACCAGAAATAGGGACGGGGATAGGACGGAACCCTGCGGGACTCCAGAATTGATGGAATGTTGTTCTGAGAAAACACCATCCATCGCAACTCGTATTGAACGACCCTGGAGAAAACTCGATATCCATCGAGCAAAAGAATTACCGACACCATATGCAATAAGTTTTGATACCAGGGCTTCATGCCACACTCGATCAAAAGCCTTGGAAATATCAAGAGCAACCACCTTACTCTCTCCGAAAAGGTGAATACAATTATTCCACTTTTCGGAGAGGACCGCCATCAAGTCACCGGTGGATCTGGTCCTACGGAAACCATATTGCCGGTCACTAAGTAATTCGTTTCGCTCCAGATAGTTCACAAGGTGGAAGTTTATTACGCTTTCCATTACCTTGGATAGCGCAGAGCATATTGCAATGGGTCGGTAATTAGCAGGGTTCGTAGCCTCACCCTTTTTCGGAACTGGCTGGATATTGGCAACCTTCCAACAAGATGGAAAAACTCCTGTCGTGTATGAGATGTTGAAAAGGTTACGCAATGGACAAGCCAGCGTTGACGCACACTTCTTCAACACATGGGCAGATATGCCATCTGGCCCGGAGGCTTTGTTAATATTGAGATTTGCTAAAACCTTTTTAACTGACCGAGTTCGAAAATGTATCTCCGGCATTGCAGAAGAAACAAATTCAACGACGGGCAGTGGTTGATTGCTAACTGGGAGCGTTGAATTATTTGCAAATAGTTCTGCCAAGAGATTAGCTTTATCAACCGGGTCTGTGAAGGTCTGGCCATTCATAACAAGGGTTGGAGTAGACGATGTCGTCTGATTCTTCACCCTTTTAACAAATGACCAGAAATTTTTACTACCTCTATGGTAGAGAAGGACCTTTTTGCACGCGTTTTGTTCGTGTAGAAACTTTTCACGCGCGATCACGGCATTACAGCGATTCCTAGCCTGTATGCGAAGTCTTTCAGTATCAGCATTCTTATTAGAACGCCAATTCTGAAAGGCTTCCTCTTTCGACCTGACTGCAATCCTGCAAGTCTCATTAAACCAAGAGTGGTCCTTGGGTTTAATGCTAATCTTTTTAGAAGGTATGAAGGACCGCATACCTAATAAAATAATATTTTGTACCATTAAAGCCGCAGCATTTATGTTTCTATCTGCGAAACACAATTTCCAATTAAAGTTGCGAAAAAAATCATTTAACGCATCCCAATTTGCTTTTTCGTAAAGCCATACAGTCCTCTTCGGGGCTTTAATCGAAGAGGCGCGTAAACTAGAATACGAAAACGCAGCGGAAATAATACAGTGATCGGAATTTCCAAGAGGTGCAAGGACTTTTACATCATATTTTTCATGATGCGAAGTCAGAAAAAGGTCTAAGACTTTTTGGCTATGCCCACCGACGCGTGGGAGGTACGTCGGTTCCTTCACCAATTGAGTGAGTTGATTGCACTCTGCAAACAGCTCAACATAACAACCCTCCTGTGTTGATAGACCCGAGTGGCTCAACCAAGTGGCGTTGTGTACATTAAAGTCACCAGTAACAACAATTTCACTACCTGGAAATTGTTCCAGTATATTTGAGATCGAATCAGATAGGGCATCTAACTTGTTACAGGTAGAAACCCTATCTAGATTCGGACTCCTATAAATAAAACACAAGTGCATGATGTGTTGCAAGATTTTGAATTTAATCCACATAGAATTAAATTCATTATCCGAAACACTATGTTGCTGCTGGTGCTGGTACGCAACGTCACTTCGAATAAAAAGGGCGAGACCCCTATGGGCAGAGAATAATGGCAGTAGGTGGTACCCCGGTATTTGAAAATCCAGTGGATCTGCACCCTCGCCAACCTGGGTCTCACCTAATGCCATTATATGTGGCCTATAATGAGACACATGCGCATAAACAGCGAAAAAATTCGTTCTCAGGCCACGAATGTTGCAAAAATCTATACGAAAGATTTGCGACATTTTCGCTACTGGGCAAATTTAAAACAAACAAACATACTATTAGCGGGCGGCAGTGGAGACAAACAAGTGAGAGCGTAAGCTAAACAGTGGTCAGTGTTATTGTCTTCGTTACGCACTCTTGCAGTCTCAACCACGCACGCTGATAGCGAGGAGTAGGTGATGTCAGTGATGTCAGCCTTATATTTTTCGAGGACATCTGCCACCTGGATAGAGGCACCTTCCCTATAAAGGGTCCGGACATTCCAGGTGCATATCCGTAAATCATGGTCCTTAAAACGTTTGCGTGGGTCGTCATCGTTGTAATCGGTCGTTATCCGAGGCTTCTTTTTTGTTTTCATTGGGCGCATAGGTTTTTTCCGTGGTGGGACCCAAACCCAACGCACGAACCCTCACTCTGAGGGAGATGCTCGCCACTCACTTTAGCCGACTTCTACACCGGGTGGTGTAGAGCGCCGTTTCCAGGGACTTCCACGAGGAGGACTTCCACCGAAGTGGAGGTGTCACCATTTGACAATTTGTCATTTCTGGTGACCAGTGAGTTGACTTGAGACGACACCGACAAGGATTGCGCTGGCTTCGCCATGTTGAAGCACTCAGACACGTTGCCTTGTGATAATCGCCCCCATAGCCTACACCTACATGTTCTTTTTGCAAGAAGAAGGGACATCTGAGGGATGAATGTCATACACGGACAAACACTCCGTATTGCAGTGACTGTCGTACTTATGGACATGAACAGTGTTTTTTATTTTTCAAGGAAATAATGGTAATGGGAATTTTGCAAATAGGCCTGCTAAATATTGCACTTGGTGCAGAAAGGACCGACATGTTTTTATGAATTGTTATGCCAAACGCAAATATGATGCATGGTACAATAATAGCACTCCGCAGGGAAACTACCAGGGGCCCAGTCAAGGCCACTAAACTGGGGACCCTAAGCAAATAGTGTAGTAAGGCCAGTAGTTGTAGAAGTTCCAAATAGCACACTACAACAAAATAAAACAGCGAATATTATTAAAAAGTAAAAATACATATTAATGAAGATAGAAATATTCCAAAAAAAACATATAATGAACTAAATAGTAATAATACACAACTTGAATATAGGAATTAAGGACATTAAAAATAAACAAATTATAAAAAAAAAACAAATAAAGTAAAGAAAGTAAAACCAATTGAATCGGAAGTTAAAAATATTAAAATCAAGAATAATAAAATCAAAAGTAAATCAAATAGAAAGGAAGTCGTAATTAACTGCCCTGAAAATCTGGGAATTGTAGATCAAACGTCTGGCAAGACTGTGGATACATTCCGTACAGGGGCGAGTATAATTTGTAATGAAGTAATTTCAATATTTCTTTTTATTATTAGCGTTATGTGCGTTTTATCGTCAGAAATGTATAATAAATTCACGATTTTTAAAATTAAATTGTCTTCAATTGCTAATAATTTTAAGAGTAAATTTATGTCGAGAAAAATAAAATTAATTTCACAATTAGGCATGCATCGTAAAATATTTAACCGGCATGGAGAGTGTTTCAAGATATCCGATACGAGTGATGTGTTCATTGAAGTCCTTGCGAGGCAGCAAAAAATGGAAAACTTACTCTTTTAGTGAATTCTGGAGCTGAGAAAATAGGATGGCACATTTGCCGAATTTTAATAAAAATATTCAGAAGGATCTGAGTGGTGCTTTTGGTGGATGCGTTAGAACCTTAGGCTCCACTAAATCCAGCACACAAACATAGAAAACCTGAGCTTAACGCTACACGTTGTGTCACTTGAACATGGGATACCAGCAGATGGAATAGTAGGGCGTGACAATCTCTGGAACAGATCTATAATAAATGCGTTAAATAAAAAAATTACATTTTTTGATGAAGACAAAAATCACCTTATAAAATTTCCATTAAAATCATTGCAAGACATAGAAAATATTAATTTTAATCAACAAATCAGGGTACAGCCTAGAACAGCCATGGTTGTATCACTGCCGTTAAGAACAAGAATTCCTATAGTTTTGTTGCACAAACAGGAAATTCAGCCAGGAGTATATTTGGGAGAGAGTTTAACAAACGTTAGAAGAAATAGAGTATATGCATCAATTTTAAATGCCACCGATAAGGAGGTAACCATTGATAGCGATTTCAAGCCACAATTTTCAAATTTTAACAAATATAAAGAAGCAACAAAGGCGAGTTCTACAATAAATACAATAAACTCGGTTAATATAAAAATAGAATTGATAGATTATTAAGGAATGTATAGATCGATGAATCATTAAATAAAGAAGAAGTTGCATCTTTGCAAAATATTTGCTTGTCATATCATGACGTTTTTCATTTGGAAGGGGATGAATTAACATTCACTCCGATATTAAAACATGAAATACCCACACAATGGAATCAGCCACCAATAAATCAGAAACAGTATAAACTTCCTCATATGCAGAAATGAGATTAATAGACAGGTATCAAAGATGTTAGACGATGGAATTATTTCACCACGCATGTCGCCTTGGAATTCCCCATTATTATTGGTACCTAAAAAGGGCGATAAAGATGGCAATTAGAAATGGAGACTGGTTACAGATTTCCGAAAATTAAATGACGTCACAATCAAACAGGTATTTCCGATACCACGAATAGATGAGATTCTGGACGAGTTAGGTCATAGTCGGTATTTTTCAACACTAATTTTAGCAAGTGGTTACCATCAGGTTCTAGTTGAAGATAGTGACAAAGAAAAAACTGCTTTCAGTACAGGTCTTGGTCATTTCGAATTTAACAGAATGCCATTCGGTCTAACGGGGACACCTGCCACTTTTCAAAGGATAATGAACCACATACTAACAGGTTTAAAGGGTATTGACAGTTTCGTTTATTTAGATGACATAGTGGTTTATGGAAATAATATAGCAGAACACGAGCATAGGCTATGCAAGGTTTTGCAAAAGCAGAGAGAACATAATTTGAAATTAAATACAGAAAAATGTCAGTTTTTGCGACGCGAGGTTATATATTTAGGACATAAGTGTTCTGAGTTAGGTGCCCTACCAGACCCAGCCAAAGTAGAGTGTGTAAAAAATATTCCAGTTCCGAAAAATAGGAAGGAAGTTCAAGCATTTTTAGGCTTAATTAATTATTACAGAAAATTTATAGGAGGTATGGCGAAACTGTCACTACCAATAAACTGTTTGCTTAAAAAGGATGCTAAGTTTATATGGAATGACAATTGTCAGAATTCGTTTTTAAAACTTAAGGAAGCAATTATGTCACCACCAATACTAGCGTATCCGGATTTTTACGAACCGATTCACCGTTAGGTGGTCACCAAAAAAAAAAATAATAATAAATTAAAAAAAAAAAAAATATATATATATATATATATATATATATATATATATATATATATATATATATATATATATATATATATATATAATGTTGTGAATTAGCGCATACATTTTTCTTTTCTTTATGGTTCTTCACTATTCATTCAGTTTTGGATGTTGCTGTACATATGTTGAGCGCATCATGTTTTTATATCATGTTGTACTCATGTTGTACAGCAACATGTTCATAGCATTGTCCCAACGCTTTACGTTGGCAACAATGATAATAATTTGGCAAAGCGCTAAGCTTTGCATAGAACACATCTCTTTCAGGTTAGCTTGCGCAGTTAACTGAAGCTGGCAATAATTTGGCAAAGCGCTAAAGCTTCACTTAGACCAAACCTCTTTCAAGGGGTTTACAATACAATTTTCCATTGCATAATTTTGGGTCTATGTTAAAATAAGTGAAGCAGCGATTGCCAACAATTCTGATATATCGCAATTGGTGTCAGCCAAAAACTGCAAGTCGGACTTTCTTCAAAAGTCACGTACACCAAAATTGAGTGAAAGTAAAAACTCACTAGAACATAGTGAGAATAGAATTTAAGAAAAGCTTGTAACGAAGGTATTGTTAATACCTTTCGTTGCCGTTATATGACTTTCGAATCCCACAGCAAGAACCTTATATAAATTTAAGTTTAGGGTTAATGTAAACGTTTGTCTGTTATGTGGGATATATGTTATGTTAATTAAAATATATTATAAAGCCCGAAATATTATTATTATTAAAATTTAAACATCCTTCTAGTATGCATAAGCTTAACCATTAAGAAAATTAGAAGCGCAATGAAATTAGAATCATAAAAGAGATCCATATTTGGAGTATCGTACACAAATTCTGTAGTAAATTATATTACATGTATGTCTTTGTTTTAAAAAAATGTATTTCTACTACATTTTGATCGTTTGAAAATACATTTGTATTTATTTAAAATAATTTACCAAGGAAATAATGGTAATGGGAATTTTGCAAATAGGCCTGCTAAATATTGCACTTGGTGCAGAAAGGACCGACATGTTTTTATGAATTGTTATGCCAAACGCAAATGTGATGCATGGTACAATAATAGCACACCGCAGGGAAACTACCAGGGGCCCAGTCAAGGCCACTAAACTGGGGACCCTAAGCAAATAGTGTAGTAAGGCCAGTAGTTGTAGAAGTTCCAAATAGCACACTACAACAAAATAAAACAGCGAATATTATTAAAAAGTAAAAATACATATTAATGAAGATAGAAATATTCCAAAAAAAACATATAATGAACTAAATAGTAATAATACACAACTTGAATATAGGAATTAAGGACATTAAAAATAAACAAATTATAAAAAAAAACAAATAAAGTAAAGAAAGTAAAACCAATTGAATCGGAAGTTAAAAATATTAAAATCAAGAATAATAAAATCAAAAGTAAATCAAATAGAAAGGAAGTCGTAATTAACTGCCCTGAAAATCTGGGAATTGTAGATCAAACGTCTGGCAAGACTGTGGATACATTCCGTACAGGGGCGAGTATAATTTGTAATGAAGTAATTTCAATATTTCTTTTTATTATTAGCGTTATGTGCGTTTTATCGTCAGAAATGTATAATAAATTCACGATTTTTAAAATTAAATTGTCTTCAATTGCTAATAATTTTAAGAGTAAATTTATGTCGAGAAAAATAAAATTAATTTCACAATTAGGCATGCATCGTAAAATATTTAACCGGCATGGAGAGTGTTTCAAGATATCCGATACGAGTGATGTGTTCATTGAAGTCCTTGCGAGGCAGCAAAAAATGGAAAACTTACTCTTTTAGTGAATTCTGGAGCTGAGAAAATAGGATGGCACATTTGCCGAATTTTAATAAAAATATTCAGAAGGATCTGAGTGGTGCTTTTGGTGGATGCGTTAGAACCTTAGGCTCCACTAAATCCAGCACACAAACATAGAAAACCTGAGCTTAACGCTACACGTTGTGTCACTTGAACATGGGATACCAGCAGATGGAATAGTAGGGCGTGACAATCTCTGGAACAGATCTATAATAAATGCGTTAAATTAAAAAATTACATTTTTTGATGAAGACAAAAATCACCTTCTTAAATTTCTATTAAAATCATTGCAAGACATAGAAAATATTAATTTTAATCAACAAATCAGGGTACAGCCTAGAACAGCCATGGTTGTATCACTGCCGTTAAGAACAAGAATTCCTAAAGTTTTGTTGCACAAACAGGAAATTCAGCCAGGAGTATATTTGGGAGAGAGTTTAACAAACGTTAGAAGAAATAGAGTATATGCATCAATTTTAAATGCCACCGATAAGGAGGTAACCATTGATAGCGATTTCAAGCCACAATTTTCAAATTTTAACAAATATAAAGAAGCAACAAAGGCGAGTTCTACAATAAATACAATAAACTCGGTTAATATAAAAATAGAATTGATAGATTATTAAGGAATGTATAGATCGATGAATCATTAAATAAAGAAGAAGTTGCATCTTTGCAAAATATTTGCTTGTCATATCATGACGTTTTTCATTTGGAAGGGGATGAATTAACATTCACTCCGATATTAAAACATGAAATACCCACACAATGGAATCAGCCACCAATAAATCAGAAACAGTATAAACTTCCTCATATGCAGAAATGAGATTAATAGACAGGTATCAAAGATGTTAGACGATGGAATTATTTCACCACGCATGTCGCCTTGGAATTCCCCATTATTATTGGTACCTAAAAAGGGCGATAAAGATGGCAATTAGAAATGGAGACTGGTTACAGATTTCCGAAAATTAAATGACGTCACAATCAAACAGGTATTTCCGATACCACGAATAGATGAGATTCTGGACGAGTTAGGTCATAGTCGGTATTTTTCAACACTAATTTTAGCAAGTGGTTACCATCAGGTTCTAGTTGAAGATAGTGACAAAGAAAAAACTGCTTTCAGTACAGGTCTTGGTCATTTCGAATTTAACAGAATGCCATTCGGTCTAACGGGGACACCTGCCACTTTTCAAAGGATAATGAACCACATACTAACAGGTTTAAAGGGTATTGACAGTTTCGTTTATTTAGATGACATAGTGGTTTATGGAAATAATATAGCAGAACACGAGCATAGGCTATGCAAGGTTTTGCAAAAGCAGAGAGAACATAATTTGAAATTAAATACAGAAAAATGTCAGTTTTTGCGACGCGAGGTTATATATTTAGGACATAAGTGTTCTGAGTTAGGTGCCCTACCAGACCCAGCCAAAGTAGAGTGTGTAAAAAATATTCCAGTTCCGAAAAATAGGAAGGAAGTTCAAGCATTTTTAGGCTTAATTAATTATTACAGAAAATTTATAGGAGGTATGGCGAAACTGTCACTACCAATAAACTGTTTGCTTAAAAAGGATGCTAAGTTTATATGGAATGACAATTGTCAGAATTCGTTTTTAAAACTTAAGGAAGCAATTATGTCACCACCAATACTAGCGTATCCGGATTTTTACGAACCGATTCACCGTTAGGTGGTCACCAAAAAAAAAAATAATAATAAATTAAAAAAAAAATATATATATATATATATATATATATATATATATATATATATATATATATATATATATATATATATATATAATGTTGTGAATTAGCGCATACATTTTTCTTTTCTTTATGGTTCTTCACTATTCATTCAGTTTTGGATGTTGCTGTACATATGTTGAGCGCATCATGTTTTTATATCATGTTGTACTCATGTTGTACAGCAACATGTTCATAGCATTGTCCCAACGCTTTACGTTGGCAACAATGATAATAATTTGGCAAAGCGCTAAGCTTTGCATAGAACACATCTCTTTCAGGTTAGCTTGCGCAGTTAACTGAAGCTGGCAATAATTTGGCAAAGCGCTAAAGCTTCACTTAGACCAAACCTCTTTCAAGGGGTTTACAATACAATTTTCCATTGCATAATTTTGGGTCTATGTTAAAATAAGTGAAGCAGCGATTGCCAACAATTCTGATATATCGCAATTGGTGTCAGCCAAAAACTGCAAGTCGGACTTTCTTCAAAAGTCACGTACACCAAAATTGAGTGAAAGTAAAAACTCACTAGAACATAGTGAGAATAGAATTTAAGAAAAGCTTGTAACGAAGGTATTGTTAATACCTTTCGTTGCCGTTATATGACTTTCGAATCCCACAGCAAGAACCTTATATAAATTTAAGTTTAGGGTTAATGTAAACGTTTGTCTGTTATGTGGGATATATGTTATGTTAATTAAAATATATTATAAAGCCCGAAATATTATTATTATTAAAATTTAAACATCCTTCTAGTATGCATAAGCTTAACCATTAAGAAAATTAGAAGCGCAATGAAATTAGAATCATAAAAGAGATCCATATTTGGAGTATCGTACACAAATTCTGTAGTAAATTATATTACATGTATGTCTTTGTTTTAAAAAAATGTATTTCTACTACATTTTGATCGTTTGAAAATACATTTGTATTTATTTAAAATAATTTACCAAGGAAATAATGGTAATGGGAATTTTGCAAATAGGCCTGCTAAATATTGCACTTGGTGCAGAAAGGACCGACATGTTTTTATGAATTGTTATGCCAAACGCAAATGTGATGCATGGTACAATAATAGCACACCGCAGGGAAACTACCAGGGGCCCAGTCAAGGCCACTAAACTGGGGACCCTAAGCAAATAGTGTAGTAAGGCCAGTAGTTGTAGAAGTTCCAAATAGCACACTACAACAAAATAAAACAGCGAATATTATTAAAAAGTAAAAATACATATTAATGAAGATAGAAATATTCCAAAAAAAACATATAATGAACTAAATAGTAATAATACACAACTTGAATATAGGAATTAAGGACATTAAAAATAAACAAATTATAAAAAAAAACAAATAAAGTAAAGAAAGTAAAACCAATTGAATCGGAAGTTAAAAATATTAAAATCAAGAATAATAAAATCAAAAGTAAATCAAATAGAAAGGAAGTCGTAATTAACTGCCCTGAAAATCTGGGAATTGTAGATCAAACGTCTGGCAAGACTGTGGATACATTCCGTACAGGGGCGAGTATAATTTGTAATGAAGTAATTTCAATATTTCTTTTTATTATTAGCGTTATGTGCGTTTTATCGTCCGAAATGTATAATAAATTCACGATTTGTAAAATTAAATTGTCTTCAATTGCTAATAATTTTAAGAGTAAATTTATGTCGAGAAAAATAAAATTAATTTCACAATTAGGCATGCATCGTAAAATATTTAACCGGCATGGAGAGTGTTTCAAGATATCCGATACGAGTGATGTGTTCATTGAAGTACCTTGCGAGGCAGCAAAAAATAGAAAACTTACTCTTTTAGTGAATTCTGGAGCTGAGAAAGTAGGATGGCACATTTGCCGAATTTTAATAAAAATATTCAGAAGGATCTGAGTGGTGCTTTTGGTGGATGCGTTAGAACCTTAGGCTCCACTAAATCCAGCACACAAACTTAGAAAACCTGAGATTAATGCTACACGTTGTGTCACTTGAACATGGGATACCAGCAGATGGAATAGTAGGGCGTGACAATCTCTGGAACAGATCTATAATAAATGCGTTAAATTAAAAAATTACATTTTTTGATGAAGACAAAAATCACCTTCTTAAATTTCTATTAAAATCATTGCAAGACATAGAAAATATTAATTTTAATCAACAAATCAGGGTACAGCCTAGAACAGCCATGGTTGTATCACTGCCGTTAAGAACAAGAATTCCTAAAGTTTTGTTGCACAAACAGGAAATTCAGCCAGGAGTATATTTGGGAGAGAGTTTAACAAACGTTAGAAGAAATAGAGTATATGCATCAATTTTAAATGCCACCGATAAGGAGGTAACCATTGATAGCGATTTCAAGCCACAATTTTCAAATTTTAACAAATATAAAGAAGCAACAAAGGCGAGTTCTACAATAAATACAATAAACTCGGTTAATATAAAAAATAGAATTGATAGATTATTAAGGAATGTATAGATCGATGAATCATTAAATAAAGAAGATGTTGCATCTTTGCAAAATATTTGCTTGTCATATCATGACGTTTTTCATTTGGAAGGGGATGAATTAACATTCACTCCGATATTAAAACATGAAATACCCACACAATGGAATCAGCCACCAATAAATCAGAAACAGTATAAACTTCCTCATATGCAGAAATGAGATTAATAGACAGGTATCAAAGATGTTAGACGATGGAATTATTTCACCAAGCATGTCGCCTTGGAATTCCCCATTATTATTGGTACCTAAAAAGGGCGATAAAGATGGCAATAAGAAATGGAGACTGGTTACAGATTTCCGAAAATTAAATGACGTCACAATCAAACAGTTATTTCCGATACCACGAATAGATGAGATTCTGGACGAGTTAGGTCATAGTCGGTATTTTTCAACACTAACTTTAGCAAGTGGTTACCATCAGGTTCTAGTTGAAGATAGTGACAAAGAAAAAACTGCTTTCAGTACAGGTCTTGTTCATTTCGAATTTAACAGAATGCCATTCGGTCTAACGGGGACACCTGCCACTTTTCAAAGGATAATGAACCACATACTAACAGGTTTAAAGGGTATTGACAGTTTCGTTTATTTAGATGACATAGTGGTTTATGGAAACAATATAGCAGAACACGAGCATAGGCTATGCAAGGTTTTGCAAAAGCAGAGAGAACATAATTTGAAATTAAATACAGAAAAATGTCAGTTTTTGCGACGCGTGGTTATATATTTAGGACATAAGTGTTCTGAGTTAGGTGCCCTACCAGACCGAGCCAAAGTAGAGTGTGTATAAAATATTCCAGTTCCGAAAAATAGGAAGGAAGTTCAAGCATTTTTAGGCTTAATTAATTATTACAGAAAATTTATAGGAGGTATGGCGAAACTGTCACTACCAATAAACTGTTTGCTTAAAAAGGATGCTAAGTTCATACGGAATGACAATTGTCAGAATTCGTTTTTAAAACTTAAGGAAGCAATTATGTCACCACCAATACTAGCGTATCCGGATTTTAACGAACCCTTTTTGCTCACGACAGACGCCAGCAACGAAGCAATTGGCGTGGTTCTTTCGCAAGGTGAAGTTGGAAGCGACCGTCCGATAGCTTTTGCCAGTAGGTCTCTTAACGATGCGGAAACACGCTACTCTACTATAGAGAAAGAATTTTTGGCAATTGTATGGGCAACAACATCACGTCTTGCGCGTTTCCGACACAAATTATCGGAATATGATTTCGAAATTCATTATAAACCGGGAAAAAGTAATTTAAACACGGATGCGCTTAGCCGCATACCGAATAATACTGAAAAAGTAGTTGTAGTACAAACACATTCGAAAACCATGAAAAGAGACAAGGAAGACTATAAGAAACAGTCAGAATGCGAACCTGACGATTTGATAACAAACGAAAATGACTATAAAATAATTCTAACTGAACCCCGGGATATAGAGACGGTAATTAAAGATTTTCACGATTCACCGTTAGGTGGTCACCAAAAAAAAAAAATAATAATAAATTAAAAAAAAAATATATATATATATATATATATATATATATTTTTATATATATATATATATATATATATATATATATATATATATATATATATATATATATATATATACATAAGAAACAATCATTTCTATATTTTCAACAATATATTTAAGACATTTTGTAAAAAATTATCATTAATCCTAATATTAATAATATTTTTTTTTCCATAAGGGGGGGGGGGGGAATGTTGTGAATTAGCGCATACATTTTTCTTTTCTTTATGGTTCTTCACTATTCATTCAGTTTTGGATGTTGCTGTACATATGTTGAGCGCATCATGTTTTTATAACATGTTGTACTCATGTTGTACAGCAACATGTTCATAGCATTGTCCCAACGCTTTACGTTGGCAACAATGATAATAATTTGGCAAAGCGCTAAGCTTTGCATAGAACACATCTCTTTCAGGTTAGCTTGCACAGTGAACCGAAGCTGGCAATAATTTGGCAAAGCGCTAAAGCTTTACTTAGACCAAACCTCTTTCAAGGGGTTTACAATACAATTTTCCATTGCATAATTTTGGGTCTATGTTAAAATAAGTGAAGCAGCGATTGCCAACAATTCTGATATTTCGCAATTGGTGTCAGCCAAAAACTGCAAGACGGACTTTCTTCAAAAGTCACGTACACCAAAATTGAGTGAAAGTAAAAACTCACTAGAACATAGTGAGAATAGAATTTAAGAAAAGCTTGCAACGAAGGTATTGTTAATACCTTTCGTTGCCGTTATATGACTTTCGAATCCCACAGCAAGAACCTTATATAAATTTAAGTATAGGGTTAATGTAAACGTTTGTCTGTTATGTGGGATATATGTTATGTTAATTAAAATATATTATAAAGCCCGAAATATTATTATTATTATTATAATTTAAACATCCTTCTAGTATGCATAAGCTTAACCATTAAGAAAATTAGAAGCGCAATGAAATTAGAATCATAAAAGAAATCCATATTTGGAGTATCGTACACAAATTCTGTAGTAAATTATATTACATGTATGTCTTTGTTTTAAAAAAATGTATTTCTACTACATTTTGATCGTTTTAAAATACATTTGTATTTATTTAAAATAATTTACCAACTCATTGTATTCAAAAATTCGATTTCTAAATAGTACAGAAACTGAACGGTGTCTTCGTTTTCTGCACTTTTTAATTATATAAAGTTCATGCGAATACACGACGAACGACTGCAAAAGTGATTAGGTAGAAACGGAAACCAATTCGTATTCTACACATTCACATAGTCGACGGATGACTGCGGCGGTAGCAGGTATAAACAGCATCCGAACGAATGACATGGCGGTAGAAAACTAGTGTTGACAACTCATTGGGCTTCTCGCTGAATCAGGTTAGTTATGAAAATAAAGAAGCGAAAATTTAAGTAGGTAACTCTATGACTGAAACCCTTCATGGGATGCAATGGCCAAATAAGTAAAAGTAAGTCAATGGTTTGCAATTTTATGTTGCTCGTTATTCGTAGAGTATTGTTCATATAAGGCGACCATGTCTTTGAGTCGTCAGAACTGATGATGCTTAGTAGTGCTTCCATCTCATAATCAGGAAAATCTTTTTCTTATTTATTTATTTATTTATTTATTTATTTATTTATTTATTTATTTATATGTTTATTTATTTATATGTTTATTTATTTATATGTTTATTTATTTATATGTTTATTTATTTATATGTATATTTTTCTTGTGGTTTTGAGTAACACTCTTTTGTTGTTTTTGTACTATACAACTAAATAGTTTTCAGATTTATATTTCTTCTACCTTATTTTTTGTTTTTAAAATTCATTCATATAATTTTCTGAATTAATAAATTGTTTTTATTATAAAAAGTAAAAATATATATATTTTAATATTAATTATCACAACAAAGTAAAATAACTACATTTTATAGTAAAATTAAAGGCATATGTAGTAAATTGGGCAAATGATAAAGATTATCGAGATATGCATTGACTAATTTTTTTTTTTTTGCGACCACTACCTCCAGAGAAACAGGGCTTCAATGTTACAAAAAATGGGCCAAACATCTTTTGAGTATGGTTGTTCATATTTCACTATCACTTAAAGTTGAAATTCTAGAAACTCCGTTGAAGGCTCGTTTTAAAGCTAATAGAACGAGCTTTTAGAGGAACTATGTTGTAATTTCTAAACATGAACATGTGGCACGTGGTCATTATCGTTGTACTTAAATGAAAGCACCTTAGAAAGGACCCTTTTAAAAATTCTGAAAAAAATAACATATTTTGATTGAGTTAATATAAATGTTCATGTCACAATTTTAAGATGTTATTTTGATGGCATCATATTTTAATAATTCATTTTCTAAATATATATATATATATATTTTGTACTGAAAAAAAAAAATTTTTGAACAATAAAATTAGCAATCATTTTTTAATGTATTTGTAATTCTGATTTCTAAAATTGCGTCATTTTCATCAAATTGCCTCTAGTTTTTGAGATATATACCATTTTTAGAAAAAATTTAAAAACTATATCCCAAAATCAATATCTCAAAAACTAGACTCAATATGATAAAACTGACGCCATTTTAGAAATTAGAGTTTGAAATACATTCAAGAATTGTTGTAACTTTTACTGTCAGAAAATTATTGTTTAAAATATTTTCTAGCATTTCTACTTAAGAAATATTGAAATATCAACAACCATAGAAAAGTGAGCTTTTCGCATTTTTTGTAAATTTGAACCATTGTATCTCTGGAAGTAGTGGTCGAAAAAAATAATAAATTGGTCAATGCATATCTGAATAAGCTTTATCGTCATCTGTATGCTAGTCTGCCTGTCTGTCTGTTGAAAGTAACTAAACCAATTTTTTCTAGATATTCAGACATTAAGTTCTTAGGTATCAAAAAAGTTACTAAGTACAATTTGTCTGGATTGCAAACTTTTTTCTTTTTAGGTTTCAAAAAACGGCATGATATACAATGTTTGCATGTGTGTTTTTTCACGAATAGAACAACAAAGCACAGCCAGACAAGCAAACGTCTGTATGAATGTTAAAGATATAAATAGAAAAAACGATTTTTCATACGAATATTGGTATGGTTTCAGTTCGTAAACATAAATTTGGGTTCAATTTTGCATAAATACCAAGTTGATTTCATTCCATTGTCATCTAAATACACTATACAATGCTTATGGGTAACGTGCGGAGGGTTAATACATAACTAACAGAAGAGGCAACAGAAGAGGAGAAAGTGTATAAGGTAAGTAAACGGTTTCTGAATAATATACAGAGATTAAATTAAATAATAATAATAAAAATAAAATAAAATAAACAATTCAATTACATTAAGTATTCAAAGAAGTCATTAATATACAAAAATGCATATAGGTAATAAAGTTCTAAATAAACAATAAATTAACTCGACTATATTTTTTTTTTTATTTTATGTTAGCTTCGAAATAATTGCTTTTAGTTACTTTCAACATATCGACAGACAGACACATGAACAAACAGATGGGGCTGACAGACGGACAAAGCAAAACAAAACATAATAGCGACAAAGCTAGATCGAAAAACGAGTTGGGAAAGTTAGGTCACATGGGTAAGTTCGGTCACATGGGGCGGATTTTTATGGTCGGTCGGGCCCGACTATGGAATACCCTACACCTTTGGTGGGAATGCTTACCCTCAGAAAATTATTCATATATCAGAAATTTACGTCTTATATCCCCATAAATTAAAAATTTATATAAAGTATAAAAAACTTAAAAAAAAAATTGAAAAATATAATTGGGAGGACCACGCCTATATTTAAAATTTTGAAAGGCTAATATTTCATAGATTTGATTTTAATAATTTACGGATCAATTTTCGACTATGAAAACCCGGGAAATAATGAAAAAAAAAATGTGGGCGGATCACGCCCATTTTTAGACCACATATTTTTAGGTGAATTCTAACAATACGTTTTAAATTTTATAACTATACCTTGAATACTTTTCGAGTTATTAGTTCCGAAAGAGTTATATAAAAGTGACTTGTATGGGAGGTGGGCGTGTCCGTTGACCGATTTGGCTCATTTTCAAACTCAGTTCCTACTTTTGGCTAAAATATATTGAGACGAAATTTCATCGTATTCTGATCAGTATTTCTCAAGTTATTCTGTATTCGGACAGCAAGACAGCAAGACGGACAGACAGACAGACGGACATGGCTAAACGGACTCGGGTAGTGATGCTGATCAAGAATATATATACTTTTCCATACCGGACACGCCTCCTAAGGGGCGTTACAATATATGCACAAAGTTAATATACCCTGTACCTCATAGGTGTAGGGTATAACAACAACTATACGAACACGTGTTCATTAAATTTTGGGACGAAAACAACAACAACATTTTTGATACCTAAGAAATTAATAACTGAATTCAAGACTTATTCTACTTAGTTACTTTTTTGATGCCTAAGAAATTAATAACTGAATCCAAGAATAATTCTACTTAGTTACTTTTTTTGATACCCAAGAAATTAATAACTGAATCCAAGAATAATTCTACTTTGTTACTTTTTTTGACAACTAAGAAAATCCATTTCTTGAAATTAAGAAGTTTTCGGTTTAGCTGTATATTACTCCGTATTCTTCTTGATTCCTTCTGGATTTTAGAACTTTTTTCCCTCCGTGTAAATGGACACTTCTCGTTGCAAAAAGTCGCGCTACAAAAGCAGAGCGACAGGGAAAGCAAACGACGCCATATTTCTTGCCGCTCTTTTGACATTTCTCTTCAGTAAGGTTTGCCATTTTATGATGGAAAGATATACGAATTCGAATTTCGGTAGTAAATTTTAATAATTTCGACTCGTTGTTGGCTCGTATATCTTTCCATCATAAAACCCTTGAAAAAACTTTTGTAGCGCTCTTATTGAAAAACATTAAATACATTAAGTCCTTACCAATGTTGCGTTTAATTATGTGGATTATTACAAAAAATGCATGCGACCATTTTGAGCAAACACAAACACTTAGAAAGACGTACAAAACGAACAAGTTTATATTCGTGTTTATGTTTTTTATGTCACGTTTATTATTATAGGAGGAAACCATTAAAACAATAGTATTTTATCTATTAAAAATAATAATATTGAAATATTTGGAATAATGGTACTGAATTTTTCGAATAATATCAAATTAATTAGAATACTTTCGATTCAAAAAGAAAAAACTATTAATTCATGAACTATAAGATTAAAGGTCGTACCATTAAGTACTTAATGGGACATTTTCTTCTGAGTGTATATATAAATAAACATACAACACTATGCCAAACCAATGCGTGGAAGGGCAATTGTGGCAGGAAGAAATCTGGATGATAATTTACAAAACTGCTTTAGCAAAAAACTACAGCAATGGCGATGACAATAAGCACAATCCATGTTATGATACTTATGCCGTAATGAGTTGCTGATTTCTTTCCAGAGGATTGGATGTCATTTTGGTAATTGAAGACTGATGTTAACCATAGGATTGTAGTACGAAACCTCTTCGTAAACTTTGCGAAATGCAGCCAGCGTTACTTCAAGTGACTCCATATGACAGCCTGAATCCAGGTGTAAAATACCTTGACCATTAATATGATGTGACGTTTTTATTTCGTTACAAAATATTTGAATTGTTTCTTCTTCAAATATGGAAAATAACCAGGTATTAGCAGCATGTAATTGTATCCATTTTGGAGTTGGATACTGAACCTCCACGATGCAATTTCCAGCTAACTGTTTCTTTTGTAGTAGTAATTCTACTTCGCACACCTTCCGTTCACCAATGTTGTGGATAGGATGTGTTTGAGGACATAACCACATAGTTTCCATTTCCTTACATTTTAGAAAATCGATGTCATTAAGGTTGTAATATTTCGTCTTAGATGTGCTTAATAGTATATGCTGAAATTGTGATCGTATGCTAACGAATCTTCCTTCGTGCATAGTTGGATATGAATAAGTTTCATAAATAGTAAATATATCTTTATGAATTAGTGAAATTTTAATTTCAAAAATTATATATTGTTCGATTGTGCGAGTAAGAATTTCTAATACCTTGAAGACTTTACATAAGCGTTGATCAGGAATCTGAAGTTCTCTTGGTAGTTTCAATACGATTCTTGCTAGATGATCTGGCAGCTGTACTGGAGTAATAATGTGTTGATGAGCTCAATTTTTATAAACTCTCGATATGCTCTGCATGATGTCTTCTTGGAATTTCACGAAATCATCTAACTGTCGAGAATTATCAATTTGGTTAATTTCTTCTACTAAAGACAAAAAATTCGTCTTTATTTTAGCTAGTTGATCTTCCATGGCATCATGATGTTGATGAATGATGTCTGAAGTCACAACTTGAAATGATGTCATATTTTTAAATAATTTTACGACATATGCTTTATAATTTTGATAACTTGTTACACGCTCTTCTAACATTTCAGCATGTTCCTCGTCCATTACACCAAATATTTTTGGTGCTCTCTTCGAACGCTTCTTATTTGAGATGATAAAGTCGTTGTTGCTCTTGACGAAACTCATCTTTCGTTTTATTTGTTTTTGTATTGCTCTGCATCCGTACAGCTCTACATCTTAAGTTTTTGAAGACCCACCATGCCTTGATTCTCGAAGAAGATTCCTGACTGATCCCTTAATGGCTCTATCTTAAAACTCGATACAATTTGTGGTAAAATAAGTAATAAACTTAAGATAGTTGCTATTGAATTTTTATTTTTAATTCTTCTAGATTTTCTACATTTATCATCATTTACATTATTATTATTTCTTAACATATCTTTTGTATTCTTAATATTTTTGTTTTTTAATTGAATATTATTATCAATATTTTCTTGAATATTTATATCTGTAGGAAAATGACAAACATTGTGTATCGATCGTTTCGATTCTCCAGTGCTTGTTCTTACGTCTACCATACGACAAAAATCATCATTCCCCATAATAGTTTTTGTCACCCTCCCCCTTCTCCAATTTATTGGTGGAATATTGTCTTCTTTTAGAAGTATCAACGTACCATGTTCTATATTCTTGAATGAATTTTACCATTTATACCTTTTTTGAAGCTCTGACAAATACTCATTGGAGCACCGTTCCCAAAATTCTTCCATATTACTACAGTCTGCCTTGCGATGATCTCACACACCATTAAAACTTTTATTATCACTATTGTCATTTAACGTTGTAAATGATTCGCCGATTAAAAAATGGCCAGGTGTTAATATTTGTAAGTCATTTGGATCATCGGAAAGTGATGTAATAGGCCTAGAATTCAACACTGCTTCAATTTGTGTCATAAGAGTTTTCTTCAAAAGTTATATTCCCACTTACTACCCTATGAAAATGTTTTTTGACAGACAATATGAGGTGATCGTGCTGGAATATTGACCAACTCAATCTCCCTCTGAGCACAAAACTTATCGATTTCTTCTAACTGGTTTTGTGTTTTAAACAAATGCAACAAGTCATTTAAACTGCAGCGCCAATAAAATTAGTTCCATTATCTGAATAGATTTTTAATGGACAACTTCGCCTTCCAACCAACCTTTTAAACGCTCCGATAAATGCCGCAGACGTCAAATCCGACACTACTTCTAAGTGAACCGCTTTCGTTGTAAAACAAACAAAAACACACACATAAGATTTATCAGATCTTTTTCCTCGTATCTTATGGTGTATCATTATTGGCCCCAGAAAATCAATACCAACATTAAAAAAAGGTCTCGCTCTTATTACTCTGTCTTCTGGTAAATTCTCCATTAGCTGATGTATTTGTCTTGGGTTCGCTTTAAAACATCTGTAACAAATATTAATTATCTTACTTACTAGTTGTTTTCCCCGCAAAGGCCAAAAACGTTGTCTGATAATTGCTAACAATCCTTGTGGACCTATATGAAGATGCTTTTTATGAACATATAATACTATCAATTTTACCCATTCATCGTCGTAGGGCAATAAATATTGGATGCCTCGCTTCAAAAAGTAGCCTTGATTTTTCAATCCTGCCTCCAACTCGAATTGTTTCTTCTGTGTCAATTATAGGTGACAGAGTTTTTATTTTTGAATTAAAAATAACGTTTTTATTCAATATTATTTGTTTTAACTCAGCCGGAAAATGTTGCTTCTGTATGATCTTCATTATAGTAGTCAATGATTCTCTTTAATAATCTAACCATGATTTTTCCTGCTTCTTCCCAATGATATTAACAAATTTTAAAACATTTGCAATCATTCCGCAAAAATTCAAATTTATTTCTATGGTTAATCTGCCTGAATATATCGTCAGACTGAATAATCAGTAAAACCACCTTATCTCTTTTAACTTCCGGAATTTTAATATTCGGAACAAATGGCAGACTCTCATTTTTGAAATCTGTTTTTAAAAAGTCTGGACCTTCAAACCAAATTATATTATTAATTATTTCATTCGGAAAAATTCCTCTTGAAACAATATCTGCTTGGTTCGACTTTGTACTTACTATTACATTGAATGTAATTAACTCTATTTGATACAAATATTTGTAATACTCCTGGATCTTATTTGAACCAACTTAAAACAATTTCTGAATAATAAGCTATATCCAGTGCACAGATTTTTAAACTTTTAGTAACTATGTTCATCAATTCGACCAATAAAACTGCAGCACAAAGTTCTAATCTAGGTAATGTCAAAATTTTAACACGTGCCACTCTCGATTTCGAAGCTACCAAACTAACTTTAATTTCTCCTTTATTATTAATTGATTTGATATAGACAACTGCCCCATATGCCTGCATTGATGCATCACTAAACCCATGCAACTCAATTCTAACTGGATTGGAACAAATTATATGCCTTTCAAATTTAATTTTATTTAATAAAATCCACTCATTCTTATATTTGATCCACGCGTTTCCTAAATCCTTTGGTACATTCTCATCCCAATCAAGTTTTAATTTCCATAACTTTTTCATAATAATTTTAGCAGTACCTATTACCGGATTCAAAAGACCTAGACGATCAAAAAGTTTAACAATATCTGATAAAATATGTCTTTTTGAATGTTTGATGTCTGTTTCCCATTTTGATCTTATAAATTATTCGTCTTATAAATAATTCGTCCAACAAATTCGCAATGTTTTGACATCCTTTGAGTTGTCTTTATTTAAATCCAATTCTATTTCACAATCCTCTTTTGGAAAATATTTTAATAAATCTTTGTGATTCGCACACCACTTCTTAAGTGGAAATCCGTATTTCTTTAAAATAGAAAATACTTGATGTTGTACCACAATCAATTCTTCCAATAAATCTAATCCTGTCATAATGTCATCTAGACATCTGCACAAGTCCATTTGAAACCCACTTCAATGTCATTTCAAAACATTTACTGTCGTCAACTTCATGCTTGAAAATCAAATGAATGTCTTGCTCACAACAACAAAGAACCAAGTACTGTCAAAACAAAACACAAGCAAAACAAAACTGAAGTGAAGAGGTCTATGATGTGCAATAAACATTCAAATACTGAAATGAATTGCTTATGACACCGAGTACTTAGTGCATTTTTCATTTTTTTTTATTTATCATTCTTACTAGAGTAAGTAATAGAGTAGGAATTTTCATTAATATTGAAATATAGAAAAAAACAAAAGGTATAAGAAAATCACATAATATTTATATTAAGTTTTTTATTTATCGAACAACATTTTTTGATATATTATTTTTCGACCAAAGCGTTGTTTTTTGTCGCACAAATTTTTTTTTAACAATTTTTTTTTTTTAAATAATGTTTGTTGTATTTTTTATTAACGCATAAATACCAATAACAACATTACTGCCGTCGAACGAGCGTCAGATTTGTTGTTGTTTTCAATGTTCGTCTTCTCACTCGTTGCGCTCACTCGCTGCACCTACTGTATTCGTTGCATGTTCAGCGACAGTGTTGTCGTTTGTTGTATTTTTCAAAACATTGAATGTTTTGAATGGCTTGCTGTTTTGACAGTGCTTGACATCAATGAAACAAATACTGAAGTGAAGTGAAGTCGATCAGAGAGACTTCTCCATAATTCTGTCGATTGTCATTTGCTCAATGAATTCAAAACTGTAGAGTGCAGTAGTACATATTTGCAAAGGAAACTTCAAAATCATTTGTTCAGATGTCTAATGTCATCCATATAAAAATCAGATATTATAACTTCTGCAGCCCCTGTATATTCATTTCTATTTAATTCTACTGCTGTCTGTAAACTTTTAACCGCTAAATATGGTGCTGCTGATGTTCCACAAGTAACAGTTTTCAGTTTATATGTTTTAAGTGGTTCTGACGAATACCATCTAAAATATATTAACTGATATTTGAGATGGTTTTCTGGAACCCAAATTTGCCTATACATTTTCTCAATACTGAAATGAATTGCTTATGACACCGAGTACTTAGTGCATTTTTCATTTTTTTTTATTTATCATTCTTACTAGAGTAAGTAATAGAGTAGGAATTTTCATTAATATTGAAATATAGAAAAAAACAAAAGGTATAAGAAAATCACATAATATTTATATTAAGTTTTTTATTTATCGAACAACATTTTTTGATATATTATTTTTCGACCAAAGCGTTGTTTTTTGTCGCACAAATTTTTTTTTAACAATTTTTTTTTTTAAATAATGTTTGTTGTATTTTTTATTAACGCATAAATACCAATAACAACATTACTGCCGTCGAACGAGCGTCAGATTTGTTGTTGTTTTCAATGTTCGTCTTCTCACTCGTTGCGCTCACTCGCTGCACCTACTGTATTCGTTGCATGTTCAGCGACAGTGTTGTCGTTTGTTGTATTTTTCAAAACATTGAATGTTTTGAATGGCTTGATGTTTTGACAGTGCTTGACATCAATGAAACAAATACTGAAGTGAAGTGAAGTCGATCAGAGAGACTTCTCCATAATTCTGTCGATTGTCATTTGCTCAATGAATTCAAAACTGTAGAGTGCAGTAGTACATATTTGCAAAGGAAACTTCAAAATCATTTGTGCAGATGTCTAATGTCATCCATATAAAAATCAGATATTATAACTTCTGCAGCCCCTGTATATTCATTTCTATTTAATTCTACTGCTGTCTGTAAACTTTTAACCGCTAAATATGGTGCTGCTGATGTTCCACAAGTAACAGTTTTCAGTTTATATGTTTTAAGTGGTGACGAATACCATCTAAAATATATTAATTGATATTTGAGATGGTTTTCTGGAACACAAATTTGCCTATACATTTTCTCAATATCTCCTGAAAATACATATTTGTGCTTCCTGAATATTAACAGAATATCAAACAAATCATCTTGCAATCGTGGTCCAGTATGCAACATATCATTCAATGATACTCCTGAGGTTGTTTTGCACGATGCATCAAACACCACTATTTATTTTGTTGATGTGCATTCAGGACGTAAAACATAATGGTGTGTTAAATAATAACCTCCGGTTATCTCTTTTATATTCAGAACTACTTCCATATGATTTAATTCTAAATATTTTCTCATAAAATCATGATATTATAACTTAATATCATCATTTCTTTCAAGCTTCTTCTCTATTGCAAAGAATCTTCTTTTTGCACTAGTTTCAGAGCTACCTAGCATTGCAACATCATTTTTAAATGGAAGATTTACTTTAAATTTTCCATTCTTGCATAAACATCTTTTCACATTTTAAATCTTCCTTCGATAAAATTTTATTTTCCCAAATTTCCTCAATTACCCAGAATTTTTTCAATTGGTTGTCTAAATTATCATCAGTATATTATACAACTTCACAACATAATGGATTTGACTCAATAATGGCAGATCCACTTACAATCCAACCTAAATTTGTATTTTGTAAAAGAAAATCGTTATCATCTAAACGAATTTTTCCTACCTTTCAAATTTCGAAAAATAATTTTGCTCCGATGAGCATATCTATTCCACTTGGAATATAAAATTTTGGATCTGCCAATTTTTTTTATCTGGCATCTCTCCAATTACAACCTTTTTGGAAGGTAAATCGGACACAATTTTCGGAATCGCCAATACAAACTAGTCTCATAACACTACACAACAAAATGAGAAAAAAAGTTTGCGCAGTAAATTCCATTATTTTTGTATTATTGGAAATGACTCGCAGAATTTGAATATATGAATTAATAAATTTCGGGCAATAACTTTTGTACTGAGCTTTCAAAAAGGTGGTCACATATATTTGTAAATATTTCGCGTTTTATAAAACCCATAAACGCAATTGTTATATCGAATGAAAGATAATTAAATACTCAATAAACATTTCTTACAATAGTTTGGAATTGGTTTACTGGTTTAAGAAAACTCTACAGAAGAACTCGAAAAATGTAAATTTTGTCGACTAAAATTTTATTAAAAAATGCATTTAAAAAACGGCGAAAAATTGAAAACGCAAGATGATGCACAGTTTGTAATATTGCAAAATTTTTAAAGAAAAAGATGTAAAAAGTAGGTGTTATTATAAAGTAGGTGTTATTATGATAGTTAGGATTATCAAAATTATAGTCGGTCTGAGCCGACTATAAATACCCTACACATATGTGTGGTTACCATTAAAAGTGGTATATAGGTCACCAGGATATGCGAATCCTGAAAATAACTACAAACTTTCCATCCCTGAAGAATTTTCTTTCATTTGATACCCATATTTACAAAGGGTAGGTGTACCGAATTTCAAATAATAGTATCGAATTTCAATACAATTATTTTTTGGAAACCACAAGTCGTTTCGCCGAAAAACATCATTTTCATGTATTAGAGCATGATGTCAATATATATTTGACCAAAATAAGTTTTCCTAAGCACTTATACAGTAATATTGATTTGTAGATGTAAATTTTATATGAGGTATTTCAAAATAAGTGGTCGGTTCTCAGGTCACAATAGACCGATCATGCCAATTTTCTTGCTCAGACAGTTTAGATATATAAGTAATCTAAATCTAAAGTTTCATTGCTCTAGCTCTTCTACTTTTTAATCGTGATTTCAACAGACAGACAGAAGGACAGACGGACAGACAGACAGACAGACAGACAGACAGACAGACAGACAGACAGACAGACGGACAGACGGACATCGTTAAATCGACTTAGGAGATCATGCTGATCCATACCGGAGATGCTTCATTCTGGGTGTTACAAACGGCGTACCAAACTGAATATACCCTTTCACTCTTAGTGTAGGGTATAAAAATCGCATAATATGTTTATACCCAATACCCATGGTTTACAAGTTATAAAATATATGTGAGGATATTTTAGCGCCTCTTAGTAGGCGTGACTGGTATGAAAAAATATATATTTTCTTGGTCAACATCACTTTCCGAGTCGATTTAGATATGACCGTCTGTCTGTCCGCCTATACACGATAACTTTAAAACTGCTATTCCGAATGATATTTCAATATATATATTTTAGTAGAATAGTAATTCAAAGTTCGAAAATTAGTCGATTTAGTCAACGTAATCTACTACATCCACTACGAAATATAGGTTTAGGATCACATATCTCGTTAAGTATTAAAGATAAAGTTATAAAATTTAAAATTAATTACCGGCAATCATCTATCAATAGGTGCTCAAAAAATAATCGTGATCCGCTCACATTTCTTATTTTTATTCCTATTTGTATAGCACTCAATTATATTGCTTTCACATAACTTTTTTTATCCTCAAATGTTACCCATATATTTTTGTCATTTATAGCTCAATTTCTTCGAAAGAGTGTGAACTAATTTTGAAAAATTAAAATTTGTGTATCATCTTACTTTCTCGATTTTTTTCCATTTTTTTAGATGCATTTTTTCTAAAATTTTTGTTGAAAAAATATTTTTTCAAGTTCTACTTTCCAGTTCTTTTAAATTAATTAACCAATTTAAAAATTTTCAGAGAAATGTTTATTCGACATTCAATAAACTTTCATTCGATATAACATTTGATCATATGTGTTATTTAGAACGCGAGATATTTGCAAATATGTGTGATCATCTTTATGAAAGCTCGGTCCAAAAGTTATTGGTCCATTTTTTGTAAACCTATCCAAAGAAACATTATTAAACCATATTTTCGGAATAAGGGCGTCATTTTACATATTACAAAAATAACCTTGACTGCTGCGCAGAATGGCTGTTGTGTAGTGTAATTAGAGTGTTTGGATTTTAACTTGACATTCACTCTCTCATTCACTTGAGAAATATTTTTAGAAATTCCCTCAATGGTTGCATTAGTCGGACAACCTTTTAATTTCAATCTGTTTTTCATTTCTTTAGTAATGAAACATACTTGTGATCCATATCACAAATTTTCACTACTGCTGTAGAAAGTAATACGCATTTTTCATCATTTGTAGTTTTAATATTTCTATTATTTACAACTACACTCTTTGATACTTGATGTACTTCTTTTTCTTAATGAAGTAACGCATTGTGGTTATTGTTGCATATCCTGCAATTAAAACTTTTACAAGTTTTGCTATTGTGTTCACTTCTAAGACACTTAATACACAAATTGCTCTTCAGAACCTTGTTCCATCTTTCATTAATAGATAAGATTCTGAATTTCGAGCACTGATACATAAAATGTGGAATAGGGCATCCCATCACACATTTCTTTACAGTCACTATCAGAGCGTTTCGCATTGGCTTAGACATACTATCTCTAGACTTTTGACTAGCTTCCAATGCAAAGAACTCATGATCAATAAATTTTAAAAGAATATCCAACTTTGGAATCTCTTTTGATCATTTTAATGACGATTCGAATTTACTTCTTAATGACTCGTCCAATTTTCTGATAAGTATAAAACTTACAAATGCTTGCAATAAGTCTTCCTGCGATAATTTCAACGCTATAAGAGCTTGCAAACTTTCCTGAATAGAGTCTTTAAAAGTTCGTACGCTATTTGCTGTTGCTAAAACTTGTGGTGCATCAACTAGATTTTTAAAGTAAATTGCACGCTTATTAACGTACTTATCTTCGTTTAATGTTAAAATGTCTATGTATTCCAAAAATACTTTTTGGGCCTACTTCTGACCATCTATCAACGATTCGATTGACTCAACCTTCTATTTTTTCATCTAAATCTTTCAATATAAATTGAAATTTCCTAACCAACATTGCATTTTTATCATGCACAATATTAGTTGTCCTAACCGACTGTGCTGCCTGATGAGTTTGAATAGTAGAAACCCTGTTTCCTACTAAACCTATTAAATTTTCACATTGGTTAAATGCTCTTCTTACCTGATCCGCATACTCTTCCTTAAAGTATGAGTTCTTGGACATCGTCGCTGTTGGTGGATTCAAGGTTTCGTCATTGATTTCGAATTTGAGGGACAGCTCGGTCCCCTTCCTCCAATCGTTGAGCTGCTCCTCCGTTATATTTGTTGTTGTTGCTACCTTCTTGTACAAACCTCCTTTCCGATATCGATCTGTACCATAATAAGGCTTGCTGGATCCATATTTAATTTTTTTTTTGATTATGTTTATTATTTATTAATGTATGAATCAAAACTAAGCGAACAAAATTTTACGGATCAAACTACGCGAACAAAATTTTACGGATCAAAATCTACGCGAACCAAATTTTACGTATCAAAAACTACGCCAACAAAATTTACGGGGTCACCATGAATAGTTTTCTAGTACACAAAATAATTAGTTCGATCGGAGGTTTGAAGTTGACGGACTCTTTATTAAAGAAAATTTATATTTATATCTAAAAAATAATCTTGAAACTAAAATATACTTAAGATCTAAAGACATCATAAAACATCTGCCATACACATGCATGCAGTGTTTTCCTTATAATTTTCCATTACCAAACTTTGTAAATATACCAAAATAAATACAGCCAATATACACGTTGGCATTCGACAAAGGATAATTCTCTAATGCACAGATAAAATGTTCACTTTATTTGGAATATTCTTATATCCCATATATCATAAATTGTCACAAACACAGGTAGATTTCAATAATATATATGGCACACAAGCCAGCAACCTACTTAAAATATACTTTAATATTAATTCATATAATTTTCTAATTTAATAAATTTTTTTTATTATAAAAATATTAATATTAATTATCACATCAAAGTAAAATAACCACATTTTATAGTAAAATTAAAGGTATATGTAGTAATTTTATAAATAAATAAAGACAAAATTTAGGATTTTTAATACCAATGTATTCAATTTTTGTAAAGAAATGCAGTAAAAGTATGTAGTTATTTCCCATACAAAAACAACTACATCAATGTAGTAAAATTAAATACATTTTCTTTTGGACGTAAATCAAAGACATATGTATTTATTATAAATACATTTTTATTTATTTTTATTACAGTAATTTTTCGGTAATTAGGTACTGTTTTCGGAGGTCTCCAAAATAGATTAAATGCTTAAAAGTATCAAATTGAACACTGAGAAAAAAACATAATTTAAACTTAAAAACAAATTAAAAAAAAATTAAACGCAATGTTTTAAAATTTAACGAAATAGTTTTCATTTCAAACGATATTGTTTTTAATTTACCGAAATTAATTTCAAGTTAATCACATTGTTTTTATAATCGAGAATTTAAACAAATCTGTTTTCAATTTAAACACATTAGTTTGATTAGCAAATTCAACTTCTTTATTAAACGTGAAAATCAGAATGAATATTTTATTTGAAAATATGAATATTTTATTTGAACATATTTTCTACATATAATATAAAAAACAATGTTTGTTACAATAAATAATTTTGTTCGTATATTTAACATATATATATATATTTATATATATATATATATATATATATATATATATATATATATATATATATATATATATACTAGCTGGACCCGTGCACGACTCGTGCCAAGATATGGAGCGATTTTATTAATAAAATATTTTATTAAATAAATAATAAAAATATTTTTATTATTTATATGAGGGGCCCGTGGTTAGCTGTTGAAGTTTTTTTTATTGGTTTTATAAATGTAGTAACCAAATAATAATTCTCCGCCACAACAACTTTTCTCAAAGACAATTCTTTCTCAGACTGCGCTTCCCCTTAGAATTCTTACACGTAGAAATGTTCTTCTTAAAATTCTTCTCCATAGAACGCATTCCCGTAGAATTCTTCCCGGTAGAATTCTTCCCGTAGAATTCATCCCGGTAGAATTGTTCCCAGTAGAATTTTTTCTGGTAGAATTTTTCACCGTAGAGTTTTTCACAGTAGATGTTTTAGTGTGGTGAGTTTCGGTGTGGTGAATATGCGTTTGGTTAGTTTTAGTGTGGTGAATTTTTGTGTAGTGAGTTTTAGTGTGGTGAATTTTAGTGTGGTGAGTTTTAGTGTGGTGAATTTTATTGCGGTGAGTTTTATTGTCGTGAGTTTTGGTGTGATGAATTTTAGTGTGGTGAATTTTAGTGTGGTGAGTTTAAGTGTGGTGAGTTTTTGTATGGTGAGTTTTAGCGTTGTGAGTTTTAATCTGGGGAATTTTGGTGTGGTGAGTTTAAAGAATTTAGGGTGGTTGTTAACCTGGTGTGAAATATCTTGATATTACTATAATAACTGTTTGACATACACGTAATGCAAAATGTATGTTCTATGGGGAGTTCCACGCCCAATGGACCAATCACTCCGACATTCGGCGAAACCCTTTAGAATGGTTAAAAATAACACTGACCAAAATTGAATTAAATTTGCTATCCCAATTGCTGATATAATGTGTTTTTAATTTTTGGGTTGTATGGGAGGTTCCACGCCCAGTCCAGATATAGCACTCTGCCCAGGCCCAACATACATATTGTGGCAAAATTTTATTCAATTCGGTTTAGCCATTTTGACGTCTATTCGGAATTTAAAAATAAATATATTCGACAAAAACCACAATGTTCGAAAAATTTCAAAAAAAAAAATTGTTAACAAAATTTTTTGGACGACAATAAGAACCATTTTACAAAAAAAAATATTCCACAAAAACAACAATGTTCAAAAAATTTCGAAAAAAAAAAATGTTACAAAAAATGTTTGGTCGACAAAAACAATGTAATCGTCAAAATCACCATTTTTCAAAAAAAAAAATATTCGTCAAAAACAATGTCGAAAAAAATTGTTTTTGTTATTGCTTTTGTTTTTGTATTTTGCTTTTGTTTTGTGCTTTTGCTTTTGTGTTTTATTTTTGTATTTAATTTTTTTGCTTTATGTTTGCAGCTGGTAAAAGTGACGAGTTATATCGTTTTGAATGTTTAGGTTGTATGGGAGGTGCCACGCCTCTTTGTCCAATCCCGCCCATATATAGCCTATCATTTCTTCCAGACCGCATCAGTGGTAAAAATTTCAAGCAAATCGGATTCGCCGTTTAGACGGAGAAGCGGAACAAACGTATAAACGAACAAACGTATAAACGAACAAACGTATAAACGAACAAACGTATAAACGAACAAACAGATTTATTATATTAATAGGATATATATATATATATTGACAATTGCGTTTTTTTACATTTTTGAATGTAGTTTATCCTCAAGTATGCTGTGCCAAATCGCGTGGCATTTTGTGGGATATTTCTAGCTACAAAAGACAAACCCAAAAGGACGAATTTGAAAAATTGAAAATTTTGTCATGCCAAAAGGGCGAATCTTGTCGATTTTTCGCCATAACTTTTTATTGGTATAGGATAAAATAGTGGTGTAAAGGCATTTATTGTTTGTTTTCATATCGATGCATATTTAGCCAAGACCAGCAGCCAAATCATACTTCAATTCAAAAAATATATGTATTTAAAAAACAATTAAAAAAAAAATCCGATTTGGACTCGAACCCGGATTTTCTGCGTACAAGTCCGGAGCTCTACCCGTTACGCTATTAAACTCACTTGTTTAAGAGCATTTTTTTTAAATCATGAACTTTATAATTTGAAAATGTCTGTCACTTCAGAAAATATTTTCAAATTATAAAAAAAAAGATCATAAATTTTGTTTTTGAAGCAAAAATCTCAGGTAAGTCAAGTTAGATGCGTAGCCTTACGGGGAGAGCAGTGGACTTTAACGTCGAAGTTAGGAAATCGATTCCCCAGCTTGTGACGACAAAAATTTTTAAATTATATAAAATAAAATAAAATTGGATTGAAAATTGTATGAAGTAAATAAGAAGAAATAAAATTTACAGACGAATAAAATAAAATAGTAAAATGGAAAAAAAAGAAATGAAAAGTAATATGATTTTTTTGCATTTTTGACATTCAATTGAAATGAACAGTATTGGTTCAATTTTGTTTTCTTGCATTGGGCCAAACCTTTGATCCCAGTATTACGTCCTAGTTATCATCCCAAGGTTTGACCAGACATGGGCCAACTCTTGATTTCGTAAATGGCCCAGAGTTGATTACTATTGGCGCAAGGCTGGGTCAACATTGGGCCGATCGTTTTTTCCTACATGGGTTGTTATTTGCAGGAAATTTGTTTTGGCAAAACATTTGTAATTATGGTGCTTTTAAAACAAACAAAATATTTAGCCAAACATTTTTCCTGCAAATAACAAATGGCAAATTAATGTTTGACAAATTATTTTTAATTAATGATGCAGATCGATAGGTGCTTTGAAAATCATCAATATTTGCCTTAACATCACTTATCTTGTACCATTAAAGATGTTATAGCAAAAAAAACGAAAAGATTCGCCCATTTGACAAGATAAAATAATGGTGTAAAGGTATTTATTGTTTGTTTTTAAAGAACCTATTGATTGGCTTCATTCTTTAAAAATATTTTGCTAAACTTTTTTCCTGCGAATAACAACCCAAACAGACAAACGATGCCCAAAACCTAACTTTATGCTAACTTTAAAAAATTAACGATATCCGAATGTTGTCGTAAAAGTGATCAAAAAGGCATCTGAAAGACTTACGAATGTCCGCCTCTTTGTTGACTTTTAGCTGTCGAAAAGATACCTAAAAAGTTATGTTTAAGTAAACTATTAAAAGGCATCATTAGAAAGTTGTCCACTAGACAGCCGATAAGATAGCTTAAATATATGGAAACAATACATATCAAACAAACTAATACAGTAGCGTCAACGCACTTATGGGGGACGGACGTGTCGTGTCGTCTCTTGTCTTTTTTAACGTGTTCCGTCCGTCATTTAGTATAAATGTGTTTCAAAACTGTGTTTAATGTGCCCGCCCAACATAAGAAAAATAACGAAATAAAACAAAATTAAATTAAACCACAAACTAATAATAATTTACATAAAAAACTAAAAAGAAACACCAAATAAATAAAACAAACAACAATAATAATTCAACAACAACAGCAACCACATCATAGAACCGGTTTCGCGCTGCCTGCTGAGTTGCCGCACTCGCTGTTTTTGCAATTGCCGACGCAAAGGGCTTTTCTATGCTCTTTGCTGCAATTGCACAGGTTTGTTGACGTATCCCCTCCCTCCCCCATCCTACTCCACGCTACTAGCGCGCACGGTTGAGACTGCAGTGAGTGCGTAATCTATGCTGTGGTGAAGGCAAAACACTCACCACGGCTTGACTTACGCTCTCATTTGTTTGTTTCAACTGCTGCGCCTTGGTAGTATGTATGTCTGTTTTGAAGTTGCCCAGTAGAAAAAATGTCGCAAAAATTTTCGCGTATGTATCCATCCATAGGCCACAAATAATGGCACTAGGTGAGACCCAGGTTAATGAGGGTGCAGATCCACTGGATTTTCATATACCTGGTTATCACCTATTGCCATTATTCTCTGCCCATAGGGGCCTTGCTCTTTTTATCCGAAGTGACGTTGGTAATCAACTGCAGCAACAACATAGTGTGTCGGATAGCGAATTTAATACTATTTGGGTTAAATTCAAAATCCAAACACACATCATGCACTTGTGCTTTCTTTATAGGAGTCCGAATTTAGATAGGGTTTCCACCTGTAATAAGCTGGATGCCTTATCTGATTCGATCTCAAATATATTGGAACAATTTCCAGGCAGTGAAATTGTTGTTGCCGGCGATTTTAATGTGCACAACGCCACTTGGTTGAGCCACTCGGGTCTATCAACACAGGAGGGTTGTTATGTTGAGCTTTTTGCCGAGTGCAACCAACTCACTCAAATGGTGAAGGAGCCGACGTATATTCCACGCGTCGGCGGGCAAAGCCCAAAAGTCCTAGACCTTTTTCTGACTTCACATCATGAAAAATATGATGTTAAAGTCCTTGCACCTCTTCGTAATTCCGACCACTGTACTGTTTCCGCTGAGTTTTCGTATTCTAGTTTACGCGCCTCTTCGATTAAAGCCCCGAAGAGGAATGTATGGCTTTACGAAAAAGCAAATTGGGTTGCGTTAAATGATTTTTTTCGCAACTTTAATTGGAAATTGTGTTTCGCTGACAGAGACATAAATGCTGCGGCTTTAATGGTACAAAATATTATTTTATTAGGTATGCGGTCCTTCATACCTTCTAAAAAAATTAGCATTAAACCTAAGGACCACTCTTGGTTTAATGAGACTTGCAGGATTGCAGTCAGGTCGAAAGAGGAAGCCTTTCAGTCTTGGCGTTCTAACAAGAATGCTGATACTGAAAGACTTCGTATACAGGCTAGGAATCGCTGTAATGCCGTGATCTCGCGCGAAAAGTTTCTTCACGAACAAAACGCGCGCCAAAAGGTCCTACTCTATCACAGGGGTAGTAAAAATTTCTGGTCATTTGTAAAAAGGGTGAAGAATCAGACGACATCGTCTACTCCAACTCTTAGTATGAATGGCCAGACCTTCACTGACCCGGTTGATAAAGCTAATCTCTTGGCAGAATTATTTGCAAATAATTCAACGCTCCCAGATAGTTATCAACCACTGCCTGTCGTCGATTTTGTTTCTTCTGCAATGCCGGAGATACATTTTCGAACTCGGGCAGTTAAAAAGGTTTGAGAAAACCTCAACATTAACAAAGCCTCTGGGCCAGATGGCATATCTGCCCATGTGTTGAAGAAGTGCGCGTCAACGCTGGCTTGTCCGTTGCGAAACCTTTTCAACATCTCCTACACGACAGGAGTTTTTCCATCTTGTTGGAAGGTTGCCAATGTCCAGCCAGTTCTGAAAAAGGGCAAGGCCACGAACCCTGCCAATTACCGACCCATTGCAATATACTCTGCACTCTCCAAGGTAATGGAGAGCGTAATTAACTTCCACTTTGTGAACTATCTTGAGCACAACGAATTGCTCAGTGACCGACAATACGGTTTCCGTAGGACCAGATCCACAGGTGACTTGATGGCGGTCCTCTCCGAAAAGTGGAATAATTGTGTTCACCTTTTCGGGGAGAGCAAGGCTGTTGCTCTTGATATCTCCAAGGCTTTTGATCGTTTCAAAACTAATTGCATATGGTGTTGGTGAATCTTTTACTCGATGGATATCGAGTTTTCTCCAGGGTCGTTCAATACGAGTTGCGATGGATGGTGTTCTATCGGAACAACATTTCATCAATTCTGGAGTTCCGCAGGGTTCCGTCCTATCCCCGTCCCTATTTCTGGTATTTATCAATGACCTTCTGTCATTGACGCAGAACCCAATCCATTCCTTTGCAGATGATAGCAACATTTGTCATTCATACTCGTTCAAAAAGCGCCCAACCTCTTTGGAGATTGAGAGTAAAAGACGCACTATGAATGACACACTCAATAATGACCTTAAAACAATCTCCGATTGGGGTCTTGCAAATAGAGTTGACTTTAATGCACGCAAGACCCAATGTTGTCTGTTATCTCACAAAGGAATGGATTCAACCCTACCTCCCCTTAATATGGGTGCTGTGGATATTGCAGAGTCAGCTGCTCTTGACGTTCTGGGCATATCAATTCAATGTGATCTCCGTTGGAATGATCACATATTTGACGTGTCGAAAGAGGCGGCCAAGTGCCTCGGTTTTTTAAAACGGTGTAAGACATACTTCACTCCTGCTGACTTGCGCACTGTCTACACCACCTATATTCGGCCTAAGATGGAATACAATTCGCACATATGGGCGGTGGCTTCAAAATCTTCTTTGGAGTTCCTGGATCGAATCCAACAGCGTGCAATATATTTAATAGGGGATGAAAATATTTCATCCTCTATTGGTTCTCTTAAGCACCGAAGGACCGTAGGGTGTGTAAGCCTGTTCTATAGGTATTACAATGGTAAGTGTTCGAGGGAAATACATGGCCTGATTCCACCAGGTCGCGTGTCCTCTCGTTCTACTCGGGCATCGAACCAAGCCCACCCCTTCGTAGTTCACTTGGCTCACAATAGAACCACGCATTACCGAGCGAATTCGTTCTTCAGTCGTACGATACGTTTGTGGAACAATCTCCCTGCGTCTGTTTTTCCCGACATTTTTGATATTGGCAAGTTCAAAACTAACATTCACCGACACTACTCCATCTTTCCTCCCTCCATTTAACCTATTATCCCTTCTTACGATCAACACTGTGCATTGCATGAATAGGGGGCATCCCCTGAGCGTTGGTTAATTTGTAAAAAAAAAAAAAAAAAACCAAAAGCTATGTTTAATGTTTGAAAAAATATTTTTAATTAATGATGCCAATAGATATGTGCTTTAAAATCAGTCAATTAATGTCTTTACATTACTATTTTATCTTGTGCTAATAAGAAGTTATAGCATAAAAAACAAAAATATTTGCGTTTTGATCAGGATATACTCTCACAAAATCCGTATTTATAATTCAGTAGGTTGTACAAATCTAAAGATATTTTACATACGTTATAATAATTGACAAATAAACCAAAATAACAGAAAAAAAATTTAAAAATATAAATTTTGCTAATTTTAAAGGACATCAAACTTTAAAATTTGATTTCCCAACATTTTTAAAAATGCACATTCGCCCCTTTGGCAGACAGTTTTTTTCATTTTTTCTGTTATTTTGGCTAATTCATCAATTATTATCAATTATATAAAATATCTTTTGATTTGGTACACTTACTGAATTATAAATACGAATTTTGCAATGCTATATTCTGATTAAAACGCAAATATTTTCGTTTTTAACAAACTAATAATGATGCCAATTGATAGGTGCTTTAAAAACAAACAATTATTCCCTTTACATCACTATTTTAGCATGCGAAAATAAAGATTTATAGCGTATTTCAAATAATCAAAAAAAAGTAATCCGACTAATTTTTTTCATTATTTCAATTTTTTGATTAGTAGTAGTCCAATTACTAGTTTTTGATTCTTTTAAAGTAGTCGTGAAAATAATCAAAAAATGTACTAAGAATCAAATTACTTTTTGATTATTTCTAATCGTAATATCTATATTTATATTTATATTTATATTTATATTTATATTTATATTTATATTTATATTTATATTTATATTTATATTTATATTTATATTTATATTTATATTTATATTTATATTTATATTTATATTTATATTTATATTTATATTTATATTTATATTTATATTTATATTTATATTTATATTTATATTTATATTTATATTTATATTTATATTTATATTTATATTTATATTTATATTTATATTTATATTTATATTTATATTTATATTTATATTTATATTTATATTTATATTTATATTTATATTTATATTTATATTTATATTTATATTTATATTTATATTTATATTTATATTTATATTTATATTTATATTTATATTTATATTTATATTTATATTTATATTTATATTTATATTTATATTTATATTTATATTTATATTTATATTTATATTTATATTTATATTTATATTTATATTTATATTTATATTTATATTTATATTTATATTTATATTTATATTTATATTTATATTTATATTTATATTTATATTTATATTTATATTTATATTTATATTTATATTTATATTTATATTTATATTTATATTTATATTTATATTTATATTTATATTTATATTTATATTTATATTTATATTTATATTTATATTTATATTTATATTTATATTTATATTTATATTTATATTTATATTTATATTTATATTTATATTTATATTTATATTTATATTTATATTTATATTTATATTTATATTTATATTTATATTTATATTTATATTTATATTTATATTTATATTTATATTTATATTTATATTTATATTTATATTTATATTTATATTTATATTTATATTTATATTTATATTTATATTTATATTTATATTTATATTTATATTTATATTTATATTTATATTTATATTTATATTTATATTTATATTTATATTTATATTTATATTTATATTTATATTTATATTTATATTTATATTTATATTTATATTTATATTTATATTTATATTTATATTTATATTTATATTTATATTTATATTTATATTTATATTTATATTTATATTTATATTTATATTTATATTTATATTTATATTTATATTTATATTTATATTTATATTTATATTTATATTTATATTTATATTTATATTTATATTTATATTTATATTTATATTTATATTTATATTTATATTTATATTTATATTTATATTTATATTTATATTTATATTTATATTTATATTTATATTTATATTTATATTTATATTTATATTTATATTTATATTTATATTTATATTTATATTTATATTTATATTTATATTTATATTTATATTTATATTTATATTTATATTTATATTTATATTTATATTTATATTTATATTTATATTTATATTTATATTTATATTTATATTTATATTTATATTTATATTTATATTTATATTTATATTTATATTTATATTTATATTTATATTTATATTTATATTTATATTTATATTTATATTTATATTTATATTTATATTTATATTTATATTTATATTTATATTTATATTTATATTTATATTTATATTTATATTTATATTTATATTTATATTTATATTTATATTTATATTTATATTTATATTTATATTTATATTTATATTTATATTTATATTTATATTTATATTTATATTTATATTTATATTTATATTTATATTTATATTTATATTTATATTTATATTTATATTTATATTTATATTTATATTTATATTTATATTATATTTATATTTATATTTATATTTATATTTATATTTATATTTATATTTATATTTATATTTATATTTATATTTATATTTATATTTATATTTATATTTATATTTATATTTATATTTATATTTATATTTATATTTATATTTATATTTATATTTATATTTATATTTATATTTATATTTATATTTATATTTATATTTATATTTATATTTATATTTATATTTATATTTATATTTATATTTATATTTATATTTATATTTATATTTATATTTATATTTATATTTATATTTATATTTATATTTATATTTATATTTATATTTATATTTATATTTATATTTATATTTATATTTATATTTATATTTATATTTATATTTATATTTATATTTATATTTATATTTATATTTATATTTATATTTATATTTATATTTATATTTATATTTATATTTATATTTATATTTATATTTATATTTATATTTATATTTATATTTATATTTATATTTATATTTATATTTATATTTATATTTATATTTATATTTATATTTATATTTATATTTATATTTATATTTATATTTATATTTATATTTATATTTATATTTATATTTATATTTATATTTATATTTATATTATATTTATATTTATATTTATATTTATATTTATATTTATATTTATATTTATATTTATATTTATATTTATATTTATATTTATATTTATATTTATATTTATATTTATATTTATATTTATATTTATATTTATATTTATATTTATATTTATATTTATATTTATATTTATATTTATATTTATATTTATATTTATATTTATATTTATATTTATATTTATATTTATATTTATATTTATATTTATATTTATATTTATATTTATATTTATATTTATATTTATATTTATATTTATATTTATATTTATATTTATATTTATATTTATATTTATATTTATATTTATATTTATATTTATATTTATATTTATATTTATATTTATATTTATATTTATATTTATATTTATATTTATATTTATATTTATATTTATATTTATATTTATATTTATATTTATATTTATATTTATATTTATATTTATATTTATATTTATATTTATATTTATATTTATATTTATATTTATATTTATATTTATATTTATATTTATATTTATATTTATATTTATATTTATATTTATATTTATATTTATATTTATATTTATATTTATATTTATATTATATTTATATTTATATTTATATTTATATTTATATTTATATTTATATTTATATTTATATTTATATTTATATTTATATTTATATTTATATTTATATTTATATTTATATTTATATTTATATTTATATTTATATTTATATTTATATTTATATTTATATTTATATTTATATTTATATTTATATTTATATTTATATTTATATTTATATTTATATTTATATTTATATTTATATTTATATTTATATTTATATTTATATTTATATTTATATTTATATTTATATTTATATTTATATTTATATTTATATTTATATTTATATTTATATTTATATTTATATTTATATTTATATTTATATTTATATTTATATTTATATTTATATTTATATTTATATTTATATTTATATTTATATTTATATTTATATTTATATTTATATTTATATTTATATTTATATTTATATTTATATTTATATTTATATTTATATTTATATTTATATTTATATTTATATTTATATTTATATTTATATTTATATTTATATTTATATTTATATTTATATTTATATTTATATTTATATTTATATTTATATTTATATTTATATTTATATTTATATTTATATTTATATTTATATTTATATTTATATTTATATTTATATTTATATTATATTTATATTTATATTTATATTTATATTTATATTTATATTTATATTTATATTTATATTTATATTTATATTTATATTTATATTTATATTTATATTTATATTTATATTTATATTTATATTTATATTATATTTTATATTTATATTTATATTTATATTTATATTTATATTTATATTTATATTTATATTTATATTTATATTTATATTTATATTTATATTTATATTTATATTTATATTTATATTTATATTTATATTTATATTTATATTATATTTATATTTATATTTATATTTATATTTATATTTATATTTATATTTATATTTATATTTATATTTATATTTATATTTATATTTATATTTATATTTATATTTATATTTATATTTATATTTATATTTATATTTATATTTATATTTATATTTATATTTATATTTATATTTATATTTATATTTATATTTATATTTATATTTATATTTATATTTATATTTATATTTATATTTATATTTATATTTATATTTATATTTATATTTATATTTATATTTATATTTATATTTATATTTATATTTATATTTATATTTATATTTATATTTATATTTATATTTATATTTATATTTATATTTATATTTATATTTATATTTATATTTATATTTATATTTATATTTATATTTATATTTATATTTATATTTATATTTATATTTATATTTATATTTATATTTATATTTATATTTATATTTATATTTATATTTATATTTATATTTATATTTATATTTTAATTTATATTTATATTTATATTTATATTTATATTTATATTTTATATTTATATTTATATTTATATTTATATTTATATTTATATTTATATTTATATTTATATTTATATTTATATTTATATTTATATTTATATTTATATTTATATTTATATTTATATTTATATTTATATTTATATTTATATTTATTATATTTATATTTATATTTATATTTATATTTATATTTATATTTATATTTATATTTATATTTATATTTATATTTATATTTATATTTATATTTATATTTATATTTATATTTATATTTATATTTATATTTATATTTATATTTATATTTATATTTATATTTATATTTATATTTATATTTATATTTATATTTATATTTATATTTATATTTATATTTATATTTATATTTATATTTATATTTATATTTATATTTATATTTATATTTATATTTATATTTATATTTATATTTATATTTATATTTATATTTATATTTATATTTATATTTATATTTATATTTATATTTATATTTATATTTATATTTATATTTATATTTATATTTATATTTATATTTATATTTATATTTATATTTATATTTATATTTATATTTATATTTATATTTATATTTATATTTATATTTATATTTATATTTATATTTATATTTATATTTATATTTATATTTATATTTATATTTATATTTATATTTATATTTATATTTATATTTATATTTATATTTATATTTATATTTATATTTATATTTATATTTATATTTATATTTATATTTATATTTATATTTATATTTATATTTATATTTATATTTATATTTATATTATATTTATATTTATATTTATATTTATATTTATATTTATATTTATATTTATATTTATATTTATATTTATATTTATATTTATATTTATATTTATATTTATATTTATATTTATATTTATATTTATATTTATATTTATATTTATATTTATATTTATATTTATATTTATATTTATATTTATATTTATATTTATATTTATATTTATATTTATATTTATATTTATATTTATATTTATATTTTATATTTATATTTATATTTATATTTATATTTATATTTATATTTATATTTATATTTATATTTATATTTATATTTATATTTATATTTATATTTATATTTATATTTATATTTATATTTATATTTATATTTATATTTATATTTATATTTATATTTATATTTATATTTATATTTATATTTATATTTATATTTATATTTATATTTATATTTATATTTATATTTATATTTATATTTATATTTATATTTATATTTATATTTATATTTATATTTATATTTATATTTATATTTATATTTATATTTTATATTTATATTTATATTTATATTTATATTTATATTTATATTTATATTTATATTTATATTTATATTTATATTTATATTTATATTTATATTTATATTTATATTTATATTTATATTTATATTTATATTTATATTTATATTTATATTTATATTTATATTTATATTTATATTTATATTTATATTTATATTTATATTTATATTTATATTTATATTTATATTTATATTTATATTTATATTATATTTATATTTATATTTATATTTATATTTATATTTATATTTATATTTATATTTATATTTATATTTATATTTATATTTATATTTATATTTATATTTATATTTATATTA